>ML776593.1:1549471-1583874 GCA_009831015.1 Picea engelmannii | reverse complement strand
TTAATGTATAATGGATTTTGTCCTTCACAATTATTTGCCCACAATTTTGCCTTTGACGTACATGTTACATGTTACCATAGTAGTACTAAGCCTAAAATTATGCTTGTCGGTTATAGTTCAAATAAAGTTATTAGGTAAGTGTTAGTTTAAATATATTTATTAGGTAAGAGTGGTTTGCTTTTCTCCAAAAGAAAAGGTATGTTACTTTGGTAAGTCACGGATTGTACGATAAAGTTTCATGTTGTCTTCCAAACATTTGGTCTATGGTGGTACAAACCAACAATTATGTTTAGATTTTATCTAACTATAGTTATTTAAATAAAAAACGAAAAAAGTTAGTTAAAGATGTACCTTCTTGGATTTATTAGATTTATTATTTTATGATTAAAATAATTTTTATAAATAAATCAGCTCAGGTGTACTAATGTTGCTGATGAAGCCCTTAAACTTTGGATAAGCATTCTAAAATTTATCAAATACTAAGTACGAAAGCAAAGTTGATGTCATATTTTGTGGGCTCTCTTTAACTTCTAATTATTAATTAAGTAATATATTACAACCTAACACGCCAACTTATTTTATATAATGAAATTTTCTTTTTACATTAATAATTAAGTTTTTGTTTTAGTTTATATAAATAATGTATTGAAATAGTTTTTATTTTATTTTTATTTTTATTAATAATTAAATTATTATTTTATGTTGTATAATGTATTGAAATAGTTTTTATTTTTATTTTTTAATAATAGTTTATAATTTTTTCAAAATTTTAGATAAGATTTATTTTTACAATTTTGTAAAGTTGGAGACCTAATTCCCTCACATCACCAATCTGAGAATCTATTAGTATCTACCAAAAATCTATTCATATACATCGTACTTAATATCTTGAAATGTCAACTTTCCAAAGTTCCGCTTAATAATTATTAATTTAGCCTAGTTACTCCACCTTAATTTAGCGAGAGAATTAGTTGGAGTCAGTTGTCCTTAGCTGGTAAAACTTAGAGTCCCCGAGTAGTATCTTTTTAAATTATGAAAAAGACAAAGGAAGATGATTATTCTATTTTTCAGATTTAGACGTATTGGATAATTTTTGGCGTCCGCCAGATTATGAAATAAGAGGGTCCGCCACAAGAAGAAACAGCAGCAGCAGCAGCATGGGAGAACGATTGGGCTGACCGATTCGATTAGAAGGTTTCAAATTCGAAGAAGAAAACGCCAACAGCCTCACTATTTAAGCGCATTCCGACCCGAGGGCTTTTATAAGTTCCTTTCGCTCCTGGAGGAAGAAGAAGAAGAAGAGTGCCTGGCGAGCCGAGGGATTCTCCGGCGTCAGATTGGATGTTGATTTTGATTTTGATTTTGATTTTCAGGTTATGAAGCTCGGGGCTCAATCGTGACCGGGTCTGAGAGGCTGTGGTTTCGGAATTTGCGAGGCTATGAAGCTCAGGGCTCAATCGTGATCGGGTCTGAGAAGCTGTGGTTTCGGAATTTGCGAGGTTATGAAGCTCGGAGCTCAATCGTGACCAGGTCTGAGAAGCTGTGGTTTGCGGATTTGTGAGGTTATGAAGCTCGGGGCTCAATCGTGACCGGGTCTGAGAAGCTTTGGTTTGCGAATTTGCAAGGTTATGAAGCACGGGGATCAATCGTGACCTTGTCTGAGAAGCTTTACTTTGCAAATTTGCGAGGTTATGAAGCTCGGGGATCAATCGTGACCTTGTCTGAGAAGCTTTAGTTTGCGAATTTGCGAGGTTATGAAGCTCGGGGCTCAATCGTGACCGGGTCTGAGAAGCTTTGGTTTGCGAATTTGCGAGGTTATGAAGCTCAGGGCTCAATCGTGACCGGGTCTGAGAAGCTTTGGTTTGCAAATTTGCGAGGTTATGAAGCTCGGGGTTCAATCGTGACCGGGTCTGAGAAGCTTTGGTTTGCGAATTTGCGAGGTTATGAAGCTCAGGGCTCAATCGTGACCGGGTCTGAGAAGCTGCGGTTTGAGAATTTGCGAGGTTTTATTGCCGTTTATGGTAGAATGAGTGGGAATTCGACATCGACACTGATTGACCTGAGCAGGGTAGGGCTGGGATACGGCATCGCCATAGCCGTCGGAATCCTGGTTCTCATAACAACTATCATGTTGGCCTCCTACGTCTGCGTCCGCGTCCATGGCCAGACGCAGATTCGCAGCGCCGCTGATCCCGGTGGCACTGACGCCACCGTCATCCATGTGACCGTGCACGACCAGAACAGCTCTGAGGCGGCAGCTGCAGCGGCCGCGGCAGTCCCGGGACTCGATCAGGCGACCTTGGATTCGTATCCAAAGTTCGTGTATTCAGAAGAGGAGAAGAAGAAGAAAAAGAAGGGAGATCAGTCCTGCTGCTCGATTTGCCTGGGCGATTACAAGGACTCCGACCTGCTCCGCATGCTGCCGGATTGCGGTCACGCCTTCCACGTGGCATGCATCGATGCGTGGATGAGGATACATGCCACGTGTCCAATGTGCAGGACTTCGCCGCTACCGTCCCCGTTGTCGACTCCTCTGTCAGAGCTGGTTCCGCTAGCGCGCCACTCTGCGCGTATCCAGAGATAACGGAACGGGCGCCGTTAATTTTTTCGTCGACGGACCGGGTTTCAAGATTCCGTCAAGAATGCAGCCGCAAGTTGCAACCGAAGCAAGATTGGTGGAGCGGAGTCGTGGTGGGGCCCGCCGGACAAGGGCGATGATTGCATATTTGATGTAGATTCAAATCTATAAGGTTGAAAAAGTCATGTGTAATAGACATGTCAAAGTGTCATCATTTTTCATGTAGGGAAACAATAAAAAAAAGAAAAAGGTGGGATGCATTTTTCCCTCCCATTAATTTATCACACAATAGAAATAGAAAAAGTTGCAATGATGGTGAAGCTATGGTTCATTGACTACATTTGTTTTTGTTTTTCTTCTCTGATTTCTTTCCCTTTTTTAATTGCAAAGTTTGAACATAAAAATCCCACCGATCTTCCCAATTGACATTTTCTCCTTGCAATTATGACACACCTCCACCTGAGAAAATGGCATTGCACACCTTCCAATGTTCATGATTGTACTTTTTCTCATAATAATATGATGATATTATATTAATCCAAGATGGAAAAATCTTATTGTCAAATGATTACCCACTCTATTTTGCTTGGGGAGTAGGTGCAGGTGATGTCAATTAAGTGTTACAATGTTCAATGGATCGCCCTGCTCATTCAAAAGCAGTTGGCTTAACACAGAAAATACTTTCTATTTGGTTGAAATGATGACAAAATGGGGTGGTTTAATCTCAAGTGGGGCCATGTCCAACAAAAGTCACAACTTTCCAAACAACTTAGAGTTGATTGTAAATCTTTTTCTCTTACATACTTATTTATTTGGAATGGTGGAAAGCGTAGTCACCAATGGAGTGAATTGCGCACTTGATAATGGCAAATGTGTGGTTAAGGGGATTTAGGCTCTGTACTAGAGAGGATTGCACAGAGATGTACAATTAGAATCATTGCAAATTGCCATGTTTGCTTTTAGATCCTCTTAACATTGCACTATGTGTATACATTATACAAAGATTTTGCACATTGCACTATGTGTATACATTATACAAAGATTTTGCACATTGCACTATGTGTATACATTATACAAAGATTTTGCACATTGCACTATGTGTATACATTATACAAAGATTTTGCATGGAGTAAGTTAATATTGTTGAATATAAAAATTTTTTAGTCACAAATTTTATAAGAATAAGAATTTGATATGAGTAGAGTTCTAATATGATTCAAGGCTTGTGCATGGTGGAAGTATGTCTTTCGGGGTTTTGTTTACTTATAAAATAATCTAGACCATCAAAAATTTGATTAAGGTTTCAAATTGGTGGGAACTCTAACTCTCTATATTACAAATTTTGACAACTAGAAACAAGTTTCAAGTTTGCTACAAGATTAGGCGTTGTTAGTTCTATATAGCTACCTCTTGGTGGTCAACATTATTGTCATAACTTAATTTAGATATACCCTTTGTACCCTTTACCATGTTTTCTCAAAAGGAGTAAACATTGGGATTTTTATACATAATTTTTTTATGATTTTTAGGAATTGTCATATGGCAAGCATTATCTACCATCCGAGTTTCTTCGTCAAACCTTGAAGTGATATCTAGTTCAAATCTTTTGCATGGAACTTTGAAGTTATAAGTAGTGTCATTGAGAACCATAATATTTTCAAAGCTCAAAGCACAATCTCTGTCACTTCAAGGTCTTGGGAAAAATCTCTACATGGTGCTTAGTATTTTCCTTATCCTGTGTTGTATTGGAAAAGACATTGTTAATGTATGGGGAAGGTGTTTCTCCATAAACTACCACATTTTGAAAGGTGCAACTCGTGTATGTTGATTGGAAATATCTACCAAAAAACAGTTGTTTTTTATTCATTTATGATGAATGATGAACTCTAACATGACATTAAAGTAATATAAACCCATTTAACATGTAATGATAGAGACGTGAGTTGAGTTGAGGTCTAGTTGTAAATCGCTGGGAGATTTCCACTAGTGGCCTAGGTTTGATTCCTAGTGGATGGTTCTCTTGCATCTTACATGGGAATTCCCAAAGTGACATGTCCCAATTGTGATGATCTATTAACTATGATCTCAAGACCCAATCGCGATAGATACAAATAGATTCCAATTATGGGTTAGTGGGGTTTGGGTGGGGGAATCAATTTAGTCTACAACCAAAAGTTAAGAGGTTTTTCTCTTAAAAAGAGAAAACCCTTGGGAAGAGAGAGATGTGAACTTTACACCTCCCCATACATTAACAAAGTCTTCATCAATACACCATAGGATAAGGAAAATGTTAAACACCATGTAGAATTTTGCCTGAAACCTTGAAGTGATAGGGATTATGCTTTGGACTTTGAAAGCATCATGGTTCTTAGCAACAATACTTGTGACCTCAAAGTTCCACGCAAAAGCTTTGCATTGCTTATCACTTCAAGGTTCTAGGTAGAAAGCTTGCACAGTGGATAGTGCTTGTCATAAGATAATCCCTAAAAAATCATAAAAAATGTATGTATAACAATCCCAATGTTTACTCATTTTGAGAAAACACAACAAAGGGTACAAAGTGTATATCTAAATTAAGTTATGATAATAGTGTCGACCACTAAGAGATTAGCTATGTAGAATCATAGTTGTTTAATCTTGTGGGAAACATGTTGGACATGTGTTGTACTCTTTGCAAGTAGACTTAGTCTCATCCTAACGCAAAGGGGGTCTAGGGGGTGATCACATTCCCAGTGGGGGTGCTAAAGGGGGCTAGTGAGCCCCTTGAAAGAAAATTTTGGGTCCATTTTTTGTCTATTTTGTGCTTTTTCGACCAATGGTTTTTTTGCCTATTGTAATCTAATTATGATTAAGGGATTATAGTTGTAATCTAATTTGGTTTAGCGGATTAGGGTTTTGGATGCTACAAATTATCTAAGTATTGTAGTGTTAACGGTGAAGTTAATACAACGAGATAGAGAGAGTTGTAGCTCCCAGTTAGTCTAGTTTTCTCGATTAAGAGTTTCTAGGGTAAATACTTGTGTATTGTATGTGTGTTCCATTGCTATTCTTATGTTTTAGATTATGTTAGTATTGTCTTTCTTTCACAGGTCCATCAAACTCTTTAAAACATAGAGTTAAAGTTCCCATCGATTTGGAACTTCGATTGAATTTGACGATTTGGATCATTTCATAATTGGACAAAAGAACCAAGGGTATTATTCCAAAATGCATGAGCCTTGAATCATGTTAAAAGTATGTTCATGCCAAATTCTTATCAAATTTATTAATGAAAAGATTATTCGTTTGCTACAAGATTAACTTACTTTAAAAATGTGTTTCAATTATGATTCTCATTTCAAGTTCTATTACAATAATTATAAAAGAAGTTGTCCATCTTTTATAATTATCTCTTGTAAAAGAATATTTCATTAAAAGTTTCTTTCTATCCTACATAATAATTCTTGTAAATATTATATTTAATACAATATATTATATTATATTCTTTATATGTATCATTTAATATCGCATTTTTACTATGAATTATTTAATATATATTGTTTTTTTCTTTTAAATTGAAATGGGTAAGCTTTATATTAAAAAGACGTGTTGCATCTTAGTTGTACAACTGAAAGACACATAGCAAAGAAAACATAACTACTACTGGAAATTCAAAATGTACCACATCAAGATGATCACTCAAAAATTGTGGTGTTTTCCTTGTTCTCTACCTACGACCTTTAGCATGACGAATAATGTCAAATAAATTGATCTAGAAAAAAAAGGATCCCATAGAGCATGACAAATACTAAAAATTACATAAAAGTAGGCCCACATTGGGCTCCTCAAATGACAATGACCTAGTATTTCACTTCCATCATAGTGGATCACTCTGTATTCTCACGTGGAATTGGTGCATCAACTACTCCAGAAACAAGATTTGACCCGGAAAATAGGTGCCTTAATCCATTAATAGATCCTCATTCAATCTAGTATGGATAGGATGAAAATAACCACAGAGAAATTTTGGAGATGGGCATAAGACAATGTGATTCTTAGGAGAAATTAACATTATTAGCTATTTTTTTCACCAAAGAGCACAATGATTCCAACTTAGAGTCCATGAGAGCATATTTATGTTTATGGGCTTCCATAAATAGCTCAAATTCCTTCTCTTTAACTCTGATTGAATGCAACCAAGCATTAGTTTCTCTTTCACGATGATCTCAGGCTTGGGCTTCCTTAGAGGTAGTGTACTCCCACTCATCTTTTATCCTGGATCATTTATTTTTATTAAGGGTAAAATCATGAAGGTTGGTAACACTTTTGTGAGAATCGGGTCTCCAAAATTCCTAAAGACCTTTTTTCGGCCAAACTAATACTTCTTTCGACCGAAAGTCCTATTTTTTTGGTTGAAAAATGTTTCGACTGAACCTTTGATGTAAGCTACTAATATATCGTAATGATTAGTATGTACATATTCACATATTCAATGATCATAGTAATTCATAAGATACGTATGACAATGTAACAACCATTGTTTACACATAGATATGGAACCTATGTAAGATAAGTAACTACCATGGATAAGCTCTGAACACAACATATATGAAATAAATAGGGTAGATAAGGGCACAAGCTAATTAACTTAATTAATATAAGCTATTACTATTAACTATGTACTGATATTGAGTGAATGATTACCATTAGTTATATCCCAGTCATACAAGAATGTATAAGTAATAGTGACACTACATTATCTATCAGTAATGAAAGGTTAGCTAGTACTACCTTTTAGTGATTCCATCTCCCTTAACCCATTCCATATAAGGGTAATCATACTAATCTACTTATTATGTGCTTACTACTATGCCTCATACTCCAATGCCAGCTTTTGGAAAACAGTAATGTAATCATTATACTATATGTGATTAATAGTATGTAATAGTTGTAATTATGCTAGCTTCACTAAACAATGATTAGGTCTCATAAGTAGATCCATAATTGCTAACTATACCCTATCTGCTTTGAACATCATGGGTTTGATTCACAAGATGTGTTATGGATATATAGTATATTACAAGGAGTGTATTGCTTGTACTAGAATTACCTTGGATTACATTGAGCTTACGTAATAATGGTGTACATATTAGGTAAAGAGCTACGTGTTATAATCAGATCCATAGGGTTACAGTTAACCTTTTTTATATAGATTTAATGTATGTGTTCTAGCTTATTATGGCAACACTTATTCGATCATCAGCTTCATAGTGATTACAACTTACATATCACAAAGATTATGTATGTCGTGTTAGTACTGCAGTCACAACTTGTTTAGATTATAGGAATTGAACCTATTGAATACAGTTGTATCCATCTAATAAATCAACTTGGTCATAGCTTTGATTACATCTTATGCTTAAAATGTGTTGTTGTTTGTATGTTGAATATGGATATGCTTACCTTATGAACTATGATGAAATGATACAAGATCTTATCATAGCCTAAGTTGAGTAATTATTTAGTGATACTAATGAAGCTTGAGACTAGTTATCAGGAACATGTATTGCTAAGGGTCTATGTTTATTACATGTTATGATAATGTTAATTAGGGATATACTTATATGGATTACTGATAAGTTATAACATGTATACTTGTATGATTAGGGTCAGAGTAATGGAATTGATGAAACTCATGTATCTTCCTCAATATATGATCTAGTATGAAGCTAAGTTGTACAAGCTGTATAACATCATACATTGAACAAGGGTATGTATCATATTCAATGGATCGCATTCATCTTATCACTAGTAAGCTCTATACACTAAACAAATCATATTAGTATATAAGCATGGTGTTAGTTCACCCTAATCTATGAGTGAGCTAGAACAAATCTCACATATAATTACATATGTTATATCTATATTAAAGTTGAGTCCAGTCTATTAGGGAGATAACCAACCTGTGATACATGTACTTAAGCTATCATATATATACATGTATGGATTAGGTTAGTACTGATAGGACAACATTTAGATATAATAAGTGTTAGGTCAACCTTTAGTACTTAAGTGTTCGGTCCAAGTAATTTTATAGATAATAAATTTAAATTTTATGATTTAAATAGTTAGTCTTAGTATTAAATTGTTAGTTAGATTTTAGATTTTAAATTTTATAATGTTAGACTATTGACAGGGTCGTATTCTGCCCTGTCCATGTATAGGGACAGACCCAAATTCAGGCATGTCCCTATACATGGACAGGGCCGAATATGTTAAGCATTGCATGCTTGTTGTATCTATCTGCCCATTGCTTAGATAATAAATTTAAATTTTATGATTTAAATAGTTAGTCTTAGTATTAAATTGTTAGTTAGATTTTAGATTTTGTATTTTATAGTGTTGGAGTGTTGACATGGCCGTATTCGGCCCTGTACATGGACAGGGTAATTCTGGCATGTCCATGTACATGGACAAGGTCGAATATGTTAAGCATTGCATGCTTGTTGTATCTGTCTGCGCAGATACTTATTTGTGTTGCATTGCATGCTTATTGTATGTGTTTACGCAGAGACTGCTTGTTGTATTCTTTTAGGTTTTCAAGTAAATATTGTTACGTCACACTCAGAGTGTAATCAATTTAATCACAAATAGAGTTTTGGTTTTGGCATTAATTTTATATATGTTTACGCATGAGCTGAGTTTATTGTTGTTTTTTATAAAAATCAGTTTAATCTAAAATAGCGTTTTGGTTTTGGCATTAATTATATATATATTTATGCAAGGTGTTGTTCCAGAGTCTGTACTTAAGGCTTTAAAAAATACAGTGTCTAGGCATTCGAAAGTTGATAAGATGTAAAAAAGGGAGGAGGGTATACCTTCGGGAAAGGAAGCAAGGGTTGATTTCTAGGTTGTCATTGTTTGGCTTCCAACTGTTCTTGGATGTTTATATCCCTTTCAATTGCAGCCCATGAATGTTCAAGTTCTACCCGGGTGTTAGCCGTTTTAAGTATGGTATCAAAGAGATTTAAAGCGATATGGGTTTGATCTGTCAAACCGGGTTCAGTATTGGGTTGTCTTACAACAGGGACAGTCATAGAGGAACAGAAAAATGTAAAGAAATCCGAAAAAAGTTTTTATGCTGTATCAATTTGATTTTATAAAAGAGAACTTTAGAAATCAATATTAAAAGCAAAATTCAAACCAAAGGCCTTTTTCTGTAACTGTGTTATATTTGAAATAAATAGTGTATGAATTATGGGAAAAACATTAAGTTGTCTATAGAATAAGGCTCCTATTGAGAGAGAATCTCACTCTGTAAATAGAAGAAGAAAATAAGATAAGAAATGGTCTGATGAAACATAAAATATGACAACCTAAAGATTCACAGGTCTTGTACCTGCTAGTAGCCGATATAGAGGAAAAACTGTAAACAATAGATAGCTAAATATTAATCACTTCAGTAGAAGTTTTACTAAATTGCAATGCAACCTTCATCAGATGTATATAAGTGAAATAAGAATTAATATGAAATAACAGAGAGAACAAACTCATAACACAGTAGTGACGGAATTATGAATCTCTGGATTGCTTTGTATTAATTCTCAAAAAGAGACAGTGTCTATTACAATTAATCAAAAAGGTCCAGCCTTTTTTCTTTCTTCAAAATGTATATTTATACAAATTTTTATGCACTGAAATCTCAATGGTTCCAGAGATTTTCGGTTACAATCAAAGGAGTCGAAACGTTTCGTTTCTTTATCTCTGTTCTCATTTGGTACCCGAAACCTGCCTCTTCGCATGCTCCGTGCAAATAACGCACTTTTCCACCAGCTGTGATATCAACTTAGATGGCTTTGCTTGATTATTTGCCTAAAAAATATAGCAGTCTTTCATCAATAGCAACATCTTTCCTTCCACCTGTTGATCTTTGGCATTGATAGAGCATAATAGTATACTCGGTTTAATTAGCCATTTGTCTATTTGCACTATGTCTGTTTGAGTTATTTGTGATATTTCGGCTAATTCTCTTTCTTCATTTTCCTTGATATTTAGCATATATTTAGCTGTATTGATCTGACCCAGTATCTCCATGCCACTTTCACCATCAAAACCCAACCAAATCTCACTTAACAAACTGAAAATTTCTTCGCAAGATTTCTTTAGCTTCATAGCTTGTTGTTTGCCTTTGGATATACTTCGCTCCCATTCTTTCAACAAGATATTATCCCTGATCTGCTCTGCGATGGGAAAACTAGAACTATCGCTTGTTCCTGCTATTTGCATCGTGAATTCTTCTTCCTTCATATTTCTCCCATCAATTAAAATTTTAAATTTCTTAGAGACAGTACCTGCCTCTTGGTAGAGTTCTTGTCTCACAACCACTTTCCTCTTCTTATCAAAGAAGAATTCATTCAGAGGTAGCTCTTCTACTGATATAGGTGTCAATTTTTCACCCAAAATCCAACCTGCGTCTGGGATCTCCTTTGCAGACTGTAGGGGGGTAATGGAGGTGATGGGATTATCGACCTTCTTAGAATATTTCCCGAGAGTAATGACCGAAGTTGGTTCGCTTGGAGGATCGGAAGCCTTGGCTTCCTGTTTCGGGCCCCAAGCTTGCTCTTCTTTATCCTGTTGTTCTTCTTGGTCGGGTGTTGAATCTTTGGAGCCTTCGGCCTTTGTTTTCTGCACCTCTGCTATCGTCAGATCTTCACCCCGTAATACTGGAGGAAGGAAACTCCGCCTATGCTCTTGGAATCTGACAACATCAGCCCTCTCTTCAGGCAACAAGGCTTGTATTCGAGCCAAAACCTCATCATAAGATTTCGCGCCTCAGAAAATATCATCATGAGGCGAATTCTTGTGCTCAAATATTTTAAGGCCATAGCTGGCCAAATGATTACTCATGACCCTGTATGGATCGTTTTTCTTGAATTCGATGTGAACCAACTTTATATCTTCTAGGGTTGTTTCCTCAGCCTTTGCATGTCCGAAGTCTAATAATGAATAAATGTTTAAATGAATAGGAAAAGGTGGCCATACCTTTTTTGAAAACCTTTTCAGTTCTTTACTTATACCGCCAATTACGGTTTGCTTGGCGATCTCATGACAAGCCAGCCTGTCGAGTATAAGTAAGGGTAAAGCATGTGGAGGGATGAAAGCGTCAAAAACCCTGATGTATGAAAATTCTTTCTCCACGTACCAATCGACCACTCTGCTTAAATTTGTTGTGATGCTATCCGATATCCTGGGTGGCGGATTACCGAAGATGGCAACATGCATCGGTACCATTACCCAGTTGAAGATTTCGTATACGAAATCCGAAGCCTTGTCCTCCCAAAGCTTAGAATGGTATACATGGACTGGCTTAGCATCCTATGGAGCCCAGCTCCAATTCATCAAAGGAAAAGGTGTCATGGAACATACTGCATCCATGAGGTATGCGAACATAAAAAATGGAGCAGCTTTCCTGCTCGCTTTCTGCGTCCGATATTCTGTAATCCAACTGGTCAGACTATCTGATAACATTTTGGCCCAGTCGAAAGAAGAGCCTTCTGCTACTGTGTACATCAAAGGCACCCATGGGAGGAAAAAATGCATGGTGTCTTCCCTCCCGTACAATCTACATGTCATCATCGCTACGTATTTGAACTGTGGTTCCAAAGAAGATATGGAATAAATTCCATTGTTGTCTGCCCTAAACTTTGTTGGGTGTGAGACCCAATCCTTGATCAAATCAGATAAAAATTTTGTGTATTGCTCGCATTCCTTCTGTTTAAAACCCTCTAGAAACTCTGCACTGTATGTGAAGTCCGACGTGGGTGGTAACTTGTACATCGTCTGTAAGTTTTCTGGTCTAAAGTTCCCAATAGTGACGTTTTGTTCATTGATGACGGTTCTGGTAGGGATGTCTACATGATCTAGTGCCCATCGGATCGTGTCATAGTAAGGAAGAAGGCATGGCCTAGCTTCTACTTTATGCATCTCTGCCTGGATGACGATCTTGTATTTGGTAGTCATGTCGTCTTTCTCGTTGTCACTGGAATCGTCCAAACAGTTCACCACATCTGATTGCAAAACCTCTGAGACGTATGACCCACTTCGTATGGAATCAACGCTTCGAGGTGAAGTATCTGAAACATTATCATAACCTTGTCCTAAAACCTCGGTTCTTTCCTTGGATGCTTTTCGCAGGGCCATGACAAGGGATTGTAACTTAGCTCTTCTGCAATAAAAATGCGTATACATATAGAAGTTAGCTTACTGAGAAAACTTCTCTGTGCGGGATAGAAATGAAATTTATGAATAAAATAGGAAGCAAAAGATCTATATCTTCAACCATTTAACATATCGATGTTCTTACGAACAGAATGGTCCAATCATCTTTAGATAGAGATTTTGGCAATAAAAACCATATCTTTACTTTGTCGTTTCGCCTTATTTCCAATTAATGCCATAAAATTCGACGGTTTGTGGCACAAACTGGCGCAAGGAACATTTGAAATTACCTCGTAAACTGTGCATTATTATCATTTGCATTAAACGTTGATTATGTTGGCTTGGCTTCCTTAATCAGGATTTAAATCAACATTTCGGCGTTTGTTGTATCAGGACTTTTAACTCTAACCTTTCGAGCCTCTAAAACCCGAGATTGCGATGATTAGATTTAATTAAGCAAATACATAACTAGGATTAAGTGTTTTAATTGATTATGCTTTAATTTATATCGCGACTTCGGGGCTCGGGACTTTGAAGGTATAGTTTCCGGGAGGAATGTATGCCGAGTCGCGAAATCCCAAGAAACTTAAATCATGGTCAAAACTAATCAACCCTGACTCTAACCTGGGTTAATTAGGTAAAATTTTCATGGCTTCTTCTTTCGGAGTTTTAGTGGTAATGTTTTAGGAGAGAGTAAACACCGAGACGCAAAATCCTAACAACACTTGACTGGGGTTTACATGGTCTCACTCTTCGCTTTCACTTGAGGTAAGCTTTTAAAACTTTTCGCGACTTCGCACATCGGGGTTTGTAAATCTTGTGACTTGTAACCCCCGAAGAGCGATATTCCGAGGTACAAAAAGCAACAACCTTCATTTAACAATAAAAAGTGGTAAATTATGAAACATCACATCCCCCGCTATTTCGTATGTCAAGACTACTGATATTTTCAGTAGGTGAATGTCACGAAGCAAAAAATAACTTAAGAACCGACATTTGACTTTTAAAATAGATTTGAACCAAATGAAAAAGGCGGCTCCAACTAGGGATCCTATTTTCCTGTGAGGCGGGAAGAACAGTAGACCACGTGCCTGTATTGGGTAAATGGAGTCACTGGTTTCACTTCTATGAAACTTGCTTTAGGGAAAAGATAAACAGAGGGAAGAAAAGATTTTTGTCTTTCACTGCTATAAGGCTTTTCAATACTCAAATATATTTCTCACTCAGCTACAGTCCCTTTCACCACTTTCTCTTTATCTTTACTAAGTTTAGGTTTGCATTAAGACAAATCAAAATAGTTCTAGGAAATCCAACAGATCTTGTGGTTTTTGGCTTACACCCAACGAAATTTATTGCATTTTTTTTTTAATCGGGGAGTCCCGTGTGGACTTAGGATGAGGATCCAGTCTCGAGAAAGTTGATTACCATAGTAGAGTGAAAATCGTGTATAACAGCCTTACAGACATCTCATATATTGCTTCACTGCCAACGGGCCTGTTAAGTACCCCGATGAAGTTATCTGCCCCTTTTTTCTTGAATTTCCTTTCACCACTTCAGAATATATTTATGCATTTAAATGTTGAGACGAGGGAAATCATTTCTAAATTTCCTTTCATCGTCTCTTCAGACTAGATGTACAATTAGATATGACTTTCTTTTCACCATCTGTCTTATAATTTTCTTTTTAGAACACGAAGTGGGGGCAATTAGTTTGTATGAGGGGTGATATTTGTATAATATATTGCAATGGAGGTCTGTTAACTTACTTTGATTTCTTGGTACCAACCTTCCCTTATCCTTCACCACACCTTGGTCCACAAGGAGAAAAAGGGGAAACATTTTTCTAGGGGTTTTCCTTCGAGTAAGCCTTAACCCTTCGAAACTGTTAAAAAACCTAGAAACATCAGGATTCACCTACGCATAACTTGTTTAGTAAGAGACCGAGGAGTTATGAAGACCAACCTTCTTTCCAAAACATGCTTACAACTTTCAAAGTTTAAACATAATCTCTTCTCCCTACGTATATAAATCCAAAAAGACATTTGACACTTTTAAGAAGAGAAATCTGAAGACCGAAAGAAAGGTGATGGACAGATGTTTGTATGCTGAGGGGTAAGGGTCGAAAATTAAAACCGCTTTTTTTTAAAACCCTTCCCCAGAGATGCTTCACTTTCTTTTTGTTTTAACTACCACCTATCTGTGTTTTAAGTTAAAATTATTAGGATCCAGAGAAAGTAACTGTACTTTTTAATAATCAATTAAGTAAAAACATTAGATTTATGGGACCTTTATGATGTTTTGGAGATCTCTGCTTTCTGAAGGAACAGAATTTTCAGGAGTTCGTACCTTGACCTTACCATTTTTTAAAATAACCGAAAACCTTTTCTGTCACCTATTTTCGGCGAATGCAAATCTCTGATACATGACCTTTTGTTTTCTCACTTCGTTCGTTTAGTTTGCAAACTGAAATCCTATAAACACAAAGAGTGTCCTTTAAAAGAGTTAAATGTATTTGAAAACCGCGTATCTCTATTTATATTGACCTAATTAATAAAAAATGAAAACTTACCTAAGGGAATCATGAAATAGAAAGCAAATACAAACCGGAATATACAATGGAAATCCTTTGGGAACCAATTATTTCATGTAGTGTTTTAGATAATGCCCGTTGACAGGGGCGTTGAAGATTTTACCATTCAGGTTTTCTAATAAAAATGATTTTTTTCCTTCGAAAGTTGCAACTCTAAAAGGTCCATACCAAATATGATTGAATTTACCATGTTTCGCCAAATCTTCCTTCCTAGAATCCCATCTTAAGACCAAATCACTCGGAAGAAACTCTCTATCTTTTGTCTTACGGTCAAATAACGTTTTCATTTCGTCTTGATATTTTTGCAATCTTTCGTCCACCTCGACCATGTGCTGTTGTAATTCGATCAGCTAATTTATTCTCCTTGTGATGTGGTTTGGTTCTTCTTTCTCATCTTGCTATAGTTTCATTATGGGAAGTGCCAAGTTTATAGGTAATACCACGTCAGTCCCATATACCATCTGGAAAGGAGAAATGTCAATGGATTTTTTTGTGCCAATCTGATTTGACAATAGTGCGTATTTTAAATGTACATGCCAGGATCTCTTGTTCTCGTTCAACACTTTCTTAATTATGTTGATCAAACTCTTGTTCGAAGACTCGGCCAGTCCATTTCCTTGGGATAATGTGCCATAGAATGGCCGAGTACAATATTGTACTTTTGGCAAAAACTGATCATAGCCATAGATTTAAAAGCTTGAGCATTATCTGTTACTATATTTTGGGGGCAGCCAAATCTAGATAAAATATTTTCTTCTAGGAAATCTATTACCACCGAATTTGTAGCCCTCCTGGTAGGAATAACCTCTACCCATTTAGTAAAGTAATTTGTGGTGGTTAGGATCCATTTGTGTTGAGTGCTGGAATGGGGGTTAATTTCGCCTATAAAATCCAATCCCCACTGCTGAAAAGGAACCTATGTTTTGACTAGAACTAAAGGTAATGCTAGGAGTTTATGCTTGATTGCAAACAGTTGGCAAGGGTCACAAGCCCTGACTTTGGAATTTACATCCAAGAAAAGTTTAGGCCAATAATACCTTGCCCTCAAGATTTTATAAGTTGTCACTCTCCAAGCGTGATGTCCCCCACACACTCCTTCGTGGAATTCTCTTATGACCTCCTCTGTTTCAGATTCAACCAAACAAACCAACAGGAAGCCAACTGGGTCCTTCCAAAAAAATTTACCCTCAGATATATAGTATTTGACCGCATGTAGTTTATGCCGAGGGCTCTGAAATTAGATTCAACTAAGAGTTTAGCCAAACCTTGACCTTTTACTAGTTTCATCGGCTTTATTTCCAAATCAAATTCCTGAATTTTTGCAAGCCACCGTCCCCTTTTGCCATCACTGTCAGGCTACACTAAAAGGTCTTTTACAGAGCTAGTAGGTACATACATAATGCAATACATAAGTTCTAAAAGCCTTTAATTCCTTTACCATAGCATATGCCTGTTTTTCCATTATATCATATTTTAGTTCCACGTCTCTAAGACTTTTGCTGAAAAAAGCTATCGGTTGTTTGAAGCCTTCCTCATTTTTCTAGAGGAGCACCGCGACAATGGTATGCTCGGAGGCGAGCGAGAAAATGAGAAAATCCTTTAGATAGTCGGGGCTTTCCAGTATAGGTGCCTCGCTTATAACCCTCTTGATACGTGCAAATGATTCTTTGGCCTCTGTTGTCCATTTTACCTTGTTGTTTTTCTTTAACATACCTGTAATTAATTTCACAATTTCAGCAAAGTTTGGGATAAACCTTCTCAAAAAGTTTATATTTCCTAAGAATGACTGAATTTCATTTACATTTCTAGGAATATTTATTGTGTCTATAGCTTGAACCCTGCCGGGATCAATTTTAAATTCGTCTCAGGACACAATATAACCCAGGAGTTTACCTTCTCGCATGGTGAAGTGAGACTTTTTGGGGTTTAAAGACAGACCGAACCTGCGACATTTTTCGAAAGTCTGTTTGAGATGTATTAAATGATCTTCATCAGATTTGGAAAAAACGGTTAGATCATCGAGATAGATAACTACAAACTTGTCTCTTTCGCCGACGAAAGCGATATCCATAGCACGCTGGAAGGTGGCACCTGCATTCATTAGACCGAAAGGCATTTTATCATACATGAATGTACCCTAGGGTGTAGTGAAGGCTATGTTTTCTTTATCTTTTTCATTTACAACAATTTGATTGTACCCAAAGAAACCGTCGATCATAGACATCCTATTTGCTCCAACTACCTTTTCTAAAACATGATCCATTTTAGGTAAAGGATAGTTGTCTTTGAGGGAAGATTTATTTAAATTTATGAAATCAACACACAATCTAATCTCCCCACTCTTTTTTCTAACCAGGACCAGATTTTCCACCCAATCAAAGTATCTCAATAGTACTATTATTTTCACGTATAAAATCTTCTTAACTTCTCTTTCGACTACAGGTAATAAGATAGGGTTGATTTGTCTAAGCTTTTGCCTAAAGGGTTTGACACCAGGCTTCAAAGGTATATTATGTTTGATCGTAGTAGTGTCATAGGTCCTAAGCTCTTCGTAAGACCAAGCAAAAACGTCTTTATATCGTGCAAGCAAATCTTTATACTTATTTTTCACCTCAGGAGGAAGGTACTTCGATATTTTCACCATCCTAGGTTCCTCTTTTTTTCCTACATCGCAATCTTCGACCTCTTCTGGTTGGGGTTGGAGAGTGGATTTTAAAGGCATGTCATTTTGATCGAAAAGTCTTTCTAGGGGGATTAATCCCTTTGGAACCTGATTACTTTTTAAAACTAACATGCAATGGTTGGCAATTTTTTCTGGGAACTCTTGAGGGTCTTCTCCTTCTAGCATGATCCATGTGTGATCATTTTGATTCTCTTGATCAATGTGAGTTTCAGAAAAGTCGCCCACTGCTTCTAGGAACTTCCTGATCTGTTCATCATCCTCGAAAACCTGCCAATGTTGTATGTTGTTTGGGATGGATGGTCTGTGCCTTACCTCTATATGTTATTTTAATTTAAAAGTTGTGGGGGGGGCGAATGTCGAGGTTGCCTTGGCTAATGAATCGGCCTGCAAATTTTCGGCACGTGGGATAAAGTGAATATTTACAAACGAGAAGAAATTCTCCATTAGATCCCAAGCACAATTTCTATATGCTCTCAATCTAGGGTGTTTGGTCTAGTATTGTCAATTCATATGTTTGACTATCAACTCAACATCTCCATATACTTCCAGGTTCTTTATGTTCAGCTTCTTGGTAGCTTCCAATCCTAATACTAAGGCCTCATATTCACATACATTGTTAATGTAGTCTATATCCCATTGAAGCCTGTAAGAAAAATGGACAACAAATTTATTTTCAGGTGCCACAAAAAGTACTCATGCACCTGCTCCTTCACATGACAGAGCACCGTCAAAAAACATTTTTGAGATCCCTATGCTATGCATATTTTTGGATTCTTTCTCATCTACGTAATTTTCCTCTGTGCAACTATCTAGACCATCATCAAAAGACAAAATACAATTTCCTAGATATTGATCTGCAATGTAAACGGGAAAATTGTTAGAATTTTGAGGATCACTCACTGTATAGGCTAGCCTCGTTTCCCTATATAACTGAGTAAGTTTTCCACCAAACACAGGAATTGTGGCATAAGTCATGTCGAGTTGGAGGGACCCCCCAAGTTTGGCCCCCCATGACCTTGATAGTAGTAATCCATACTTTGGGGGGATATCAGCAACAACTACATCCATCAGGACACTTTTGACTAGGACCTGTGCAAGGGTGACTACTAAATATTTTATCATACCCATACACTTAACTCTTCTTGAATCAAAAGAGATCTCTGTAAGGTCTGGTGATCTCGAGGCCTAGTCTATCCATAATAGTTTTGGGCATCATGTTATGTGAAGCTCCAGAGTCTAGCATGCAGTTATGCAGCAGTCGATCATGCACATTTAGGGTAATATAGAAAGGAGCGACGGTGTCTCTGGCACCCTCAAAATGTGGACCAAAAGTGATATTGGGCTTATCGTCTTCCAAGTTTATCACGTCGGATTGGCTTTCTTGGTTTGAACAACCTATCACTTTGGTTATCTGTTTACAATATGCAGGATTCTTTGCTAATTCAACCAGAGGGATAGGTATTTTGACTCTATTTATCTCATTTTCAAAACTAAAACCGCCACCACCTTTGTCCGTTTCTCTGGTTGAAATATCGGACTCTCTCTTCTCCAACTTATTTTTCTGAGCTGATTTATTACTCGTGATCTTAATTACTGGTGTTTGTGTATCGGCCATCTTGATCTCCTTTGTTTGGGTCTCAACCTCCTTCATATTGGATCCAATAAGTCAGTCCCTTTAGATGTTTCGGTCTCCTTTGAGGTGGGCACATATACTTCACCTCTAGGGAGAATTTTCCTCGGTTGAGAAATCAACGCGGACTTGTTTTTAGATCTCAGGTTATACCTAGGTTGGATTTCAACCATTATTGAATCAATTACTTCTTGATGGTTTGAGACATCTGTATTGTTTATGTCATCATCTGCATCTGAGGGTTGCTGTGTGCTTAAAGACTTCTCATAATCTTATTTAGTTATATAAGGTTGAGTGTAGTCGTCACCCAAATTTGTCACATCTTCTTCCAGACCTTCGAAGTCTTCCAGATCATTTCCTCCTATAAAATTTTCATTTTTTAAAGGGGTTTGAATTTTCTTATCTTCATTTTTAGTCTATCTTTGTTGATTTTGAAGGTTGGGGTTTCTCCCGAATTCTCTTTTAATAAACGGATCAGATTTCGATTGATCCAGTTCCATCCTAGAAATTTTATTAGACAATTCCTTTATTATCCTAGCCATATTGTCCATTTTATCGTCTGTGGATCTATTAGACCCTGAGGGTCTAGCTTGTTGCCTGAAATGTCTGGCTTCTCGATTTCTCATTTCTACCTTAGCCTTAAACTTGCCAGAATCCATCATGTTAGATTTGATTTCTACAACATCATCCTGCATTCGGGTTAGGGTAGTCCCTCTTCTTTCTCTTAAGAGGAGGGCGAAATCGGGTTCGAAAGCTCCCGCGAAGGTTACTTTGGCTGTAGGTTGGAATGGTTTAACTTTGGCTGGGATTTTATTATACAACTTATTAAATCTTTGTATAAATTCCGTAACTGTTTCCGAATTATTTTTCTTTAAAGATCTGAACTCGGTTAGATAATATAAGCGGTCTTTTCTCTCACCTCATTGTCTAAGAAAGGCATCTTCTAAGGCATCGTAAGATAGGATAGACCCTGCGGGTAGGCTTCGAAACCAAGTTCGTACCTATCCTTCGAAAGTTTGGACAAAAATCCTCAAATACACATCTTCATGTTCGAGACCTAGGATATCCGCGAACTAATCGAAGAAGTTTATATGTTTGGTTGCGATTAAGTCTCCTTCTCCTGTAAACTTAGGTAATTTTTTTATATAATTTTTGGGAAGGTCATGAAGAGGGACAGGTATAAACAAAGGCACATATCTTGCAGCCACTTTAGCAAAAACTCTGGGAGGAGGGAGAGGCCCTTGGCCTCCTGCTCCTCCTCTTGGAGCCCCACCACCTCCTAAAACTCCTCCAACTCCGAAAACCCCTCCACCTCCTCCTCCGACAGCTGCCATTGGTACTACTAGATAAGGAAATGGTGTATTGTACAGAGGGTTCTGGAACACTAAAAGCGAATCTTTAGCTTCTTCGGGAGACGGGAAGGCCAAAGACAGGTGATCAGAGATGCGAGGAATTGGCTCTTCGGATTTGCAGGAGACGTAATCAGGGGATCCCACGGGTGTGAGATTTGAGTATATAGTATACTCTTCGAGACTTGGTGAGGTTGAGAGGTCTGAAAGGAGAATCGATGGGATATCAACTGCTGATAAATTTACTGCCAGGTTTTTACCTTTGTGTCCGACAGAGGTTTTCGGAAGGATTTCACTTTTAACCACAAAGTTGAATAAAAATGAATTAGTGGTTTCGGGAGGTGTACTATGCGAATTTTAAGGTTCACAAGAAATTTTGGTCTTGGGTTGCAGGTGTTTAAGCTAATAGACTGTAGTAGTCGGCTTAAGAGAACCTCTAGCTTTTAGTATTTTTTTGGGATCTGAAACAGGTGTGGTCTGCTTGTTCTCTGGGTTTTGTCTCGTATTCCTTCGACCGGATGCCAACTTACTTATATGTAGAGTTTCCAAGTGAAAGATAAGAAAATACTTTAGAAAGTGCTCACTCTTTGTTCACTATCAAAGGGTGAAACTTGAAAATATGTCGTTCTTCCCATGGAAAAGGTTTCATAACTTCGTCCCCGACAACAGTGCCAAAAAGTTGTTGTTCCAGAGTCTGTACTTAAGGCTTTAAAAAGTACTGTGTCTAGGCATCCGAAAGTTAATAAGATGTAAAAAAGGGAGGAAGGTATACCTTCAGGAAAGGAAGCTAGGGTTGATTTCTAGGTTGTCATTGTCTGGCTTCCAACTGTTCCTGGATGTTTATATCCCTTTCAATTACATCCCATGAACGTTCAATTTCTACCCGGGTGTTAGCCATTTTAAGTATGGTATCAAAGAGATTTAAAGCGATATAGGTTTGATCTGTCATACCAGGTTTAGTATTGGGTTGTCTTACAACAGGGACATTCATAGAGGAACAAAAAAATGTAAAGAAATCCAAAAAAAAAAATTATGCTATTTCAATTTGATTTTATAAAAGAGAACTTTAGAAATAAATATTAAAAGAAAAATGCAAACCAAAGGCCTTTTTCCCTAACTGTGCTATATTTGAAATAAATGGTGTATGAATTATGGGAAAAACATTAAGTTGTCTATAGAATAAGGCTCCTATCGAGAGAGAATCTCACTCTGTAAATAGAAGAAGAAAACAAGATAAGAAATGGTCTGATGAAACATAAAATATGACAACCTAAAGATTCGCAGGTCTTGTACCTACTAGTAGTTGATACAGAGGAAAAATTGTAAACAATAGATAGCTAAATATTAATCACTGCAGTAGAAGTTTTACTAAATTGCAATGCAACCTTCATCAAATGTATATAAGTGAAATAAGAATGAATATGAAATAACAGAGAGAACAAACTCATAACACAGTAGTGACGTAATTAGGAATCTCCGGATTTCTTTGTATTAATTCTCGAAAAGAGACAGTCTCTATTACAATTAATCAAAAAGGTCCAGCCTTTTTTCTTTCTTCAAAATGTATATTTATACAATTTTTTATGCGCTGGAATCTCAATAGTTCCAGAGGTTTTTGGTTACAATCAAAGGAGTCGAAACGTTTTGTTTCTTTATCTCTGTTCTCATTTGGTACTCGAAACCTCCCTCTTTGCATGCTTCGTGCAAATAACGCACTTTTCCACCAACTGTGATATCAACTTAGATGGCTCTGCTTGATTATTTGCCTCAAAAATATAGCAGTCTTTCATCAATAGCGACAACTTTCCTTCCACCTGTTGATCTTTCGCATTGATAGAGCATAACAGTATACTCGGTTTAAATAGCCATTTGTCTATTTGCACTATGTCTGTTTGAGTTATTTGTGATATTTAGGCTAATTATCTTTCTTCATTTTCCTTGATATTTAGCATATATTTAGCTGTATTGACCTAACCCAGTATCTCCATGCCACTTTCACCATCAAAACCCAACCAAATCTCACTTAAAAAACCGAAAATTTCTTCCCAAGATTTCTTTAGCTTCATAGCTTGTTGTTTGCCTTCGGATATACTTCGCTCCAATTCTTTCAACAAGATATTACCCTCGATCTGCTCTGCGATGGGAAAACTAGAACTACCACTTGTTTCCCTTCTCATTATGGCTATAATAGCCTCCTGGAACGCCACCCAAGCTGCTCCAGCTTCCCTTTCTTTAAGAGAGAGGTTTTCCAACATCTGATCAATGAGTTGGAAGCTGCTTTGAATTGTTTCTACTTTAACAAGAAGATCCTGTTGCGTCGCCGATAACCTTTTTCTGATCTCTATTGCTTGGGATTGAAATATCCTGATATCGATTACCTAGCTTTCAGAGAATTCTAGTTTGGCCCGAAGCTGGTCTATCAATTCTCCCTGCTGGCTTATCTGAGTCTGACTCGTCTAAACCATCAACTGTGTCTGTTTGAGATCGAATTTAAGCCGCTCGATTTCTTTTTGATCTTCTATTCTTGCTTTCTCTAAAGTCGCACTTGCCTGATCTTTAGCAGCAGCCTCTGTTGTAGCTAGTTTAGCCTCTAGCATCTTGATCAAACGATTTTTTCGTTTTAGCTGATCTTTTAGGGTCCCGACTAAATATTGGTTCGTCGTGGCGAAATCCCCCAATGTTCTTGCTATTTGCATCGTGAATTCTTCTTTCTTCATATTTCTCCCATTAGTTAAAATTTTAAATTTCTTAGAGACAGTACCTGCCTCTTGGTAGATTTATTATCTCACAACCACTTTCCTCTTCTTATCGAAGAAGAATTCATTCGAAGGTAGCTCTTCTACTGATATAGGTGTCAATTTTTCACCCAAAATCCAACCTACGTCTGGGATCTCCTTTGCAAACTGTAGGGGGGTAATGGAGGTGATGGGATTACCGACCTGTTTAGAAGATTTCCCGGGAGTAATGACCAAAGTTGGTTCGCTTGGAGGATCAGAAGCCTTGGCTTCCTGTTTTGGGACCCCAGCTTACTCTTCTTTATCCTGTTCTTCTTCTTGGTCAGGTGTTGAATCTTTGGATCCTTCGGCCTTTTTTTTTTGCACCTCTACTATCGTCAGATCTTTACCCCGTAATACTGGAGGAAGAAAACTCCACCTATGCTCTTGGAATATAACAACATCGGCCCTCTCTTCGGGCGACAGGGCTTGTATTCGAGCCAAAATCGCGTCATAATATTTTGCGCCTCGGAAAATATCATCATGAGATGAATTCTCGTGCTCAAATCTTTTAAGGCCACAGCTGGCCAAATGATTACTCACGACCCTGTGTGGATCATGTTTCTTGAATTCGATGTGAACCAACTTTATATCTTCTAGGGTTGTTGCCTCGGCCTTTGCATGCCTGAAGTCTAATAATGAATACGTGTTTGAATGAATAGGAAAAGGTGGCCATACCTTTTTTGAAAACCCTTTCAGTTCTTTACTTATACCACCAATTATGATTTGCCTGGCGATCCCACGACAAGCCAGCCTGTCGGGTATAAGTAAGGGTAAAGCATGTGGAGGGACAGAAGCGTCGAAAACCCTAATGTATGAAAATTCTTTCTCCACGTTCCAATCGGCCACTCTGCTTAAATTTTCCATGATGCTATCTGATATCCTGCGTGGTGGATTACCGAAGATGGCAACATGCATCGGTACCATTACCCAATTGAAGATTTCATATATGAAATATGAAGCCTTGTCCTCCCAAAGCTTAGAATGGTATACATGGACTGGCTCAGCATCCGATGGAGCATAGCTCCAATTCATCAAGGGAAAAGGCATCATGGAACATACTGCGTCCATGAGGTATGCGGACATAAAAAATGAAGTAGCTTTCCCGCTCACTTTCTGCGTCTGATATTCTGTAATCTGACTAGTCAGACTATCTGATATCATTTTGGCCCAGTCGAAAGGAGAGCCTTCTGCTACTGTGTACATCAAAGGCACCCATGGGAGGAAAAAATGTGTGGTGTCTTCCCTCCCGTACAATCCACAGGTCATCATCACTACATATTTGAACTATGGTTCCAAAGAAGATATGGAATAAATCCCATTGTTGTCTTCCCTAAACTTCATTGGGTGTGAGACCCAATCCTTGATCAAATCAAATAAACTTTTCGCGTATTGCTCGCATTCCTTCTGTTTAAAACCCTCTAGAAACTCTGCATTGTATGTGAAGTCTGATGTGGGTGGTAAATTGTACATCGTCTGTAAGTTTTTTGGTCTAAAGGTCCCAATAGTGACCTTCTGCTCGCTGATGATGGTTCTGGTAGGGATGTCTACATGATCTAGTGCCCATCTATTCATGTCATAGTAAGGCTAAAGGTGTGGCCTGGACGCTACTTTATGCATCTCTGCCTAGATGGCGATCTTGTATTTGGTAGTCATGTCGTCTTTCTCGTTGTCACTGGAATCATCTGAAAGTTCACCACATTTGATTACAAAACCTCTGAGACGTATGATCAGGTTCGTACGGAATCAACGCTTCGAGGTGAAGTATCCGAAACATTATCAGAACCTTGTCCTGAAACCTCAGTGCTTTCCTTGGATACTTTTCACAGGACCATGACAGGGGATTGTAACTTAGCTCTTCTGTAATAAAAATGCGTATACATATAGAAGTTAGCTTACTGAGAAAACTTCTCTGTGTGGGATAGAAATGAACTTTATGAATAAAATAGGAAGCAAAAGATCTATATCTTCAACCATTTAACATGTCGATGTCCTTACGAATAGAATGGTCCAATCATATTTAGATAGATATTTTGGCAATAAAAACCATATCCTTACTTTGTCGTTTCGCCTTATTTCCAATTAATGCCATAAAATTCGACGGTTCATGGCACAAGTTGGCACAAGGAACATTTGAAATTACCTCGTAAACTTCGCATTATTATCATTTGCATTAAATGTTGATTATGTTGGCTTGGCTTCCTTGATCAGGATTTAAATCAACATTTCGGTGTTCGCCATATTGGGACTTTTAACTCTAACCTTTCAAGCCTCTAAAACCCGAGATTACGATGATTAGATTTAATTAAGCAAATGCATAACTAGGATTAAGTGTTTTAATTGATTATGCTTTAATTTATATTGCGACTTCGCAGCTTGGGACTTCGAAGGTATAGTTTTTGGGAGGAATGTATGTCGAGTCGCGAAATCCCGAGAAACTTAAATCATGGTCAAAACTAATCAACCCTGAATCTAACCTGGGTTACTTAGGTAAAAGTTTCATGTCTTCATCTTTCGGAGTTTTAGCGGTAATGTTTTAGGAGAGAGTGAACACCGAGACGCGAAATCCCGACAACACTTGACTGGGGTTTACATGGTCTCACTCTTAGCTTTCACCTGAGGTAAGCTTTTAAAACTTTTCGCGACTTTGCACATCGGGGTTTGTAAATATTGTGACTTGTAACCCCCGAAGAGCGATATTCCTAGGTACAAAAAGAAACAACCTTCATTTAACAATAAAAAGTGGTAACTTATGAAACATCACATCCCCCGCTATTTCACATGTCGAGACTACTTAGATTTTCAGTAGGTGAATGTAACGAAGCGAAAAAGAACTTAAGAACCGACATTTGACTTTTAAAATAGATTTGAACCAAATGAAAAAGGCGTCTCCAACACAAGGGAAGAGTTTATTGTTATTTTTTATAAAATTCAGTCTATATTTTAATCAGTTTATATGAATGCAATCCTGGCCCATATATTTTGAGGAGGCGACATCCATGTACGCTAAACAATAATACTATCTCATTTTAATATGTTACTTTATGTTCAAAATAAATTCATTTGAATAAAAAATATATAAATGTAATCATTGCCTATATATTTGGGAGGCTACATCCATGTACAAACCAAACTTGATTTTCCACAATATGAACAGTATAGGATGTAGACAAGAATAATCTAGGTCTAGTTCATATTCTTTAAAGGATGGAGACAAGCATTTAAATTTGAATTATGCACTTTACTTTTGCTTAAAATTCATTCTTTCTTTGCAAATATGAATGTAACTTACTTCACAGATCACATAAATTCAAATATGAAAACTTTGATTAGTGTGGGTTTTTGGTTTTTTAGTTTATTTTGTTTTTGGTTAACTACCAAGTTGAGATAATGTGTGATTTTTCTCTCTCTTGGGATGGTCCATGAGACCTAGGAGTAGTTAAGAAGAGAATGATCACATTATTGATCTTCCTTTGGTTTATTTTGTTTTTGGTTAAGTACCAACTTGAAATAATGTGTGATTTTTTTCTCTCCCGGGTGTTGATATTATGGTAATTGTGGGAGGTATTTACCTCCACGTGTAAACTTGACAACAATGGAATATTCTGGGAAGAAATAAGAAACCCTAATTGATTGGTTAATAACCCTAGAAGACAAGTCAGCTCAAGGGAATGACGTGTATTAGGTTATTAGCCTCCAAGAGAAGAAGTCGGCTAAAGAAAATAATATATACTAAAGAATTAGTACCCAGAATGAGAAGTCGACCCAGGCAATCTGTCAGATTTAGTATAAATACAGGAGGCCAGTCTTCATCCTAGCAGGCATTCTCAGAACTGCAGAAGCAGCACTTGTGCACACTGCAGTTGGCCAGTTTGTGCGCAAGTTTGGAGGAGAGTTGTCGTTGTAGTTGTTGCAGCTAGCAGATTTTGGTTTTGGCTTGGACTATCTCTTGGTTATGGTTTGGACTCTCTGATAAGATCTTGTTTGGTTTTATATCCTTGGAGAAAGGTGCACTACCCTTTGTTTGGCTATCTAGCCTAGGGTTTTCTTTTGGAATGGTTCTCTGTCAATGTTAAGGTGCTCGGAGGGTGTCTTCGGCCTATGGTTGGGTGACAATAGTGATATTGTCTATGGTAAAATGATCATACTCTAACAGGTTATGGGCCCACACATCCTTCATTCAGTCTAACCACTGGAAGGGAGCATATCCATAAGGATACTAAGCTCGTTGAAGAACTATCGCTAGGGTTTCTAGCAGGAGCAATTACTAAATCACTATCGCTAGGGTTACTAGCAGGTGTAGTTGCAGAAACCATAACCCTCTTGTTGAGGAAAATTAATTGAATGGATTGACCTAATTTCTGGATAGACCAGTGTGTCCTAGCCTATCACATCTCCTGGTACTCTCAGTAATCCAAGACGTCAAGTTTGATCTTTTGGTCAAATCTAGGGTTGACCAAGTTAAAGCAACCATGACTTACTCTATGAAGTTAGAAAAAAAGTTAGATGGAGCTTCTAAATTCAGAGTATGGAAGACAAGGATTGACCTCATCCTTTACAAGAATAAAGTGTTGGATATTGTGAAAGGAAAGATCATGGAACCAAAGTTTGAAGAAGGAAAACAGAGGGAACCGCAGAACGTTGCAGTTATGGAGAAGTTCAAAGATGGTGAAATCAAGGCCATGAGTATCATAGTGGAGTCTATAAAATACCACTTGATACCCTACATCTCCCATCTTAACTCATCGAAGAAGATGTACGATTCCCTAACAAACCTCTTCTCAATCAAAAACATTAGGCAAGTAATGAGTATGAAGAATGAGCTCTGTGACATGAAGATGAATGATGATGATAGCATAACATCATACTTTGTGAGAATATCTCAGTTAAGAGATCAACTACAAGCTATTAAAGAGATCATTTCAGAGAAGGAATTGGTAAACATAGTTCTCAATGGTCTTCCCAAGACATGGGATGCATTTGTTGCAAGCATGAACACAAGGAAGGAGTATCCTACATTTGAAGAACTTTGGACTTGTTGTTCTCAAGAAGAATCAAGGATCAGTGCAAAAGAGAAACCCCAAAAGAAGTATGATGATCAAGCCTTCACAGCAAGATTCAAGAATTTCAGGAACAAAAGGAAGTTTGGTTCAAGGAAGAAGTCAAAACAAGAGAAAGATATCTCAGAAATACAATGCTTCAATTGTCGAAAGTATGGTTACTATAAGAATCATTGTCCTGAGCTAAAGAAAAGGAAGGAGACACATGAAGCATCAGTTGTCGAAAAAAAGGAACCTACAAAGAAGACCAAGAAGGATAAAACATACTTCTTCTTCTAAGACAAGGTAATAATACTTTTCATAGTTCTTTAAAATACCATGTTTTTTGTACATATATTGCATATCTATATCTTAGAAGATAATATGTTCAAAGAGAAACTATACCCTGGAAGAAACAACAAGATAAGGATTTCTATTATTATGACTACAAGTCATACAATACACATGAAAGGATGAAGTACATCAAACAATTCATGTGGAAGTTATTACATAAGTAACAGCTGAAAGATAAGCCAAATTCATAATCAATCTTGAAGAAACCTAGAAGAAGTAAAGAAAGAAAGAAGTTAGCAATCAAGAGGATACTAGAGAAAGACACCTTGCAAAAGGCAATAAGGATGCATACTGAAGCATGGATTATGTTAGATGGAGGGAGCTGATTATATACTTCCAAAAGAAAAACATGCACTCATACATGAAGAAAGGATTATGAGGGAGCTAATCCTATGATCCATTAAATATGATGAAGTATATATTCATGGTAGCAACCATGGAAAGAAGTATCTGTTCAGTTTGTCTTTAGAAGAAGCCTTCTTCGAAAATAATTCTTAAAGTATCCCTGGTTGTCCATCCACATCCATGATCATATGATGAAAGGAAGAAGTTGGAATCTTCAGAGCATGGAATCTATAGAAAACTCCATGGACCCAAGAGCTAAAGAGAAACATAAGGAAGAAAATGAAGATTCCAAGAAAGAAAGAAGATCCAGAACAACCAATAATTGTGTCGAGAATCACAAGATTACCAACCTGATATGAACTCACAAAAAGAAATCAAGAAGAGGAACAGAAAGTTGTGATGAAGAACAATGTATGAAAGATTTATGAATGTAAGCATTGCGAGATCCAAAACTAGAGGTTCTCCCAGATGGAGGGAGAAGACTATGATGATTGATTGTTCTAGTAAACCAGACATGCCTCTACATGAGACATTATATCATCCGCAATATTTATGGGTTGGAGTTTACATCATATGAATGCAAAGACTGTTCTCCAGAGAAATTGAACAAAGAGTGTATGAAGAGAAACCTGAAGGCTTTGAGGTATACTAGAAAGAGACCTTTGTATGCAGATGGAAGAAGACAACTTGGTGGAGAACCTCCAATGCACAGCAGAAGCATGGTGAAGACTTTCTATAACAGAGATATTGTATTAGAATGATTACTCAAAAGCTCAAGATGATGGATTGCTAATCCTTGACAAACTCTCATGATGGCAGAAGAAGTACCACTTGGATATGTTCCAGTTTGACCCTTGCCATGATGTTATGAGCTAGCAGGAAACAAAGAGGAATCCAACAATGATATACTTTATTGATCAGAGCTATATGAAGCATTTAGAGAAAACTAGTGTTCCAGAAAGATCAAAGTACATTTGAGATCAAGTATTACATTCTCCGAAATGAAGTCCAAAAAGGAGAAAGTGGTTCTCCAATATATATCTCCATAGATGAGCAGATAAGCATAAATTTTGGTAAATCTTTTGTCCAAGATGAAAGACTTTGAGTACTCAAGCCAGAGCTCATGGAGATGACTTCCTTATTGAAAAAGGAAGAGATGACTCCCAGGCTGGGAGGGAGAACTGATGTGTTATTGATTTATGGACAATCATTTTTCATTTCGAAAAATGGTCAAGGATGAGCATTTCCTTTCTAGTTCGGAAAGTGGTTTGAGATTTCTGACGGACAAGCATTTTCCAGTTCAAAAAATGGTCTAGATCGAACTGTCATTTTCATATTGAAAATGGTTTTATGGATTGTTGATGTACCATAGACAACGATTTCACATTTTGGTTAACATGGGAAATGGTCTAGGAGAGTCTCTCTTCTTGATGGTGACTCTTAGTAGTGATCAAGAAGACTGGTCTGCCTCGTCGGACAATCATTCTTTCGAAGCTCACAGTTGTGAGAAGTTTCGAAGAATGGTCCATTTTGGAGGTTGGTGTAGGATAGTCATTTCCTTAGGAAATGGTCCGGACAGTCATTCCCTAGGGCAGATTCATTCTCTCCAGGCTGCACTTTATTTAGTGCCGAAGGAATGGCCCAGATAGGTGAATGGTCCAGGTTCAACAATCAGGGATAGGCATTCCCTAGGGCAAACTCATTCTCTCCAGGTTGCACTTTGTTTAGTGCCGGAGGAATGGCCCGGATAGGTGAATGGTCTAGGCTCAAAAATCGGGACATTTATTCTTCCTTGCTCGAGAATAATAGTCCAGATAGCTCATCATTGATGTTTGACCTTCTAAGGGAAGATACTCTTCTAGATCTCACAGATGTGAGTGGAAGAATGGCCCAGATGATTCAGTTTATATCATAACAATGTTTTCTGTGCAGGTTGATATCAAATGATTTTTATGGAGATTGTATGTCTCTAGGCAGTAGATGTATGCTACTGTGGTGGATGTGTTCCACTGATTGTGACTATACGTCACTAGTCAAGTATCTGTGTCTTACTTGGTGTGGTAGTGTACCACTAGATTTTAGTTGTGTACTACTATGGATAGACACCATTTTGTTCTATTGAATGATATTGTTTCGGTTGCCTTGAAGACTATCAACAGTGTTGGAAATGATTATCAACTAGATGGATGATCAATGGACAGAGATTTCCTAGACGTAAAATGGTCCAAGACAATTATTCTTCTAGGACATATGTCTGGATTAGAAGAATGGTTCTTGTGTCACTCTATGGAGTGAGTGACTTATACAACATCATGTCTGATTACTCATATGGAGTATGGTTTCGGGAGATGATGCAATTGATGACATTGATAGTGATGATGGTGCTCATGATCTAATCATGAGATAGTTTATACGACTATGTTGATGCTATCGGGTGAATGGTATGTTTGTGATCAAGACCATTACCTTCAATACCTACCTCCCTAGCTAGGAGGGAGTGTTGATATTATGGTAGCTACGAGAGGTATTTACCTCCACGTGTAAACCTGACAAGAATGTAATATTTCGAGAAGCAAGAAGAAACCCTAATTGATTGGTTAATAACCTTAGAAGACAAGTCGGCTCAAGGAAATGACTTGTATTAGGCTATTAGCCTCCAAGAGAAGAAGTCGACTAAAGGAAATAATATATACTAAAGAATTAGTATCCAGAATGAGAAGTCAGCCCAGGCAGTCTGCCAGATTTAGTATAAATACAAGAGGTCAGTCTTCATCCTGGCAAGTATTCTCAGAACTATAGAAGAAGCACTTGTGCGCATTGCAGTTGGCCAGTTTGTGTGCAAGTTTGGAGGAGAGTTGTCATTGCAACTGTTGCAGCTAGCAAATTTTGGTTTTGTCTTGGACTATCTCTTGGTTATGGTTTGGACTCTCTGATCAACTCTTTCTTGGTGCGTTATCCTTGGAGAAAGATGTGCCACCCTTTGTTTGGCTATCTAACCTAGGGTTTGCTTCCGGAATGGTTCTCTGTCAAGGTTAAGGTGCTTGGAGGGTGGCTTCGGCCTATGGTTGGGTGACAATAATGATATTGTCTATGGTAAAATGAGCATATTCTAACACCAGGATGGTCCATGAGACCTTGGAGTATTTAAGAAGAGAATGATCACATTATTGATCTTCCTTGTATGTTGGGATGATAAAAGATTATAAGTAAATATCATGAGAATCATGTGAAAATTTTTCCATTAAAGAATAACTTAATTGTTGATTTTGTCTTGAAATTGCCCTTGCTTGACTAATGCCCCCTTAATTGTTGTGTGGGTTTTTGGTTTTTTTTTGCTTTTACCTAAAGAAAGTTAGCCTCCTTGACTTTGGAAGAAATTAATTGTTGACTTTGTCTTGAAACCACCCTTGCTTGAGTTACGCCCCCCTTAATTTTTGTGTAGGTTTTTGGTTTTTTTCTTTTCTTCTTCCTAAAGAAAGTTAGTTGCCATGCCTTTGGATCCCTTTCTTGACTTGTTTTTTTTCTTGTTGATTTTTATGATTTAAAAATAAATATTTTTTGTTATAAAATATTATTTGTTTAAATTATTTAATTGAGTGGCTATGACCCCTCTAGGATAGTTCTTCTTGGTATTTTCCATCTTGCTGCATATATCTTCTTGGTTATTGTTTGGGGATTCTGGTTCTACGTGTTGGTGTTGCCCTCCTCATTTTTTTGTTGGTGTGGCCCTCCTCATCTTCTTGCTAATGTTACCCTATGTATGTTGTCGTTATCTTCTATTGTTGGTGCCACCTATGTATGTTGTTGGTTAGTCTATTGATATTTTACCCTAAAAGTTCTTCTTGGAAATTTGTTCCATGTGTCATGATGAGATCTGCCCCGAGGGTTTGATCAATGATCCCTTGAATTATTTTCTGAGCATATGTCTAAGAGGATAGCAACAACATATCATCTAATATTGTTTCTTGTTTTAGTTTTAAGTAAATGTTTTGTCAGTGATTGTTTTTAAGTAACTAATGTTTAGAAATTAATATATATATATATATATATATATATATATATATATATATATATATATATATATATAGTTAGCTATTTTTTTTGCCCTTAAATTTTAACATGTTACACATAGATTATCTTAAAATTTACCTTCTACTATTTAGATATATATCATCTTCTACATGTCACATTTTTTTTATATTTAAATATTTTCATGTTTATTATATATAACATCTTAGTAAAAAATATAGTTGTTCTAGTTTTTTCAATATATGTTTGCGATGCTCTGAAGTTGTTATAAATGCTCAAATGCTTCTGTTATAAATTTAATGTTTCCATTTAATGTTTCTATAACTTATGAATTTTCAAAGAATAGATATTGAGACGAGATGTCGAGACATGAGTCTCCAAACATTCCTTGCAAATGCTCTAGGCTATCCCATGAAGGAAGAAAAGGAACCCCTTCTTTGACTGAGACTCTAAGTGACCAACGACAATCTAGTCAAAGGAGGAGATTATCAAATGAGTCTATGAATAGATCATCTCGAGAATGTGCTCAAAATAGTGTTATGGATGCAGTCTTCTTAGATAGGTTGCACATTAATACTCCAAAACCGGAGAATGTAGGGAATACATCAGGACAATAAAATGTGTTTAGTAATTTTCTTTGATTTTGTATTTTTGTGTATATATATATATACTCTAAGGAGATTATCAAATGAGTCTATGAATAGATTATCTCGAGAATGTGCTCAAAATAGTGTTATGGATGCAGTCTTCTTAGATAGGTTACCCATTAATACTCCAACAATGGAGAATGTAGGGAATACATCAGGATAATAAAATGTGTTTGGTAAATTTTTTT
>ML776593.1:1517519-1549421 GCA_009831015.1 Picea engelmannii | reverse complement strand
TATATATATATATATATATATATATATATTAATGTTCTTATGTTAAATTATGTTGTTAAATGTTGTAATTACTTTCAAATGTGTATGTGTATACAATGAGTTTAATGTGAGGGAAGATAATGAAATAAAGAGTGGGTATCATGAAGATTCTAATGTTGGTGAAGAGGGTGAAGGTGGATTTAGGAGACGTTATCAAGAAACAAAATATTACACGCCTACGTCCACCTATCCTTCGGATGTTAGTGATGAGCTTCCCTGGGAAGGGATTACTAAAGAAATGACCCTTGAGCGATGCTCGGGTGTTAAAATCAGGTTGGAAAATTGTTTGAGGAGCTTGGATCTCCCTCGGGAGTGTAAACAAAGCTTGGATATTGTTTTGCACTCATTGCAAAACTTTATGGATGCATATCAAAATATGGGGCCAGCGACTGAATTTTTTATCGATTTGATGAGGAGACAAAAGTCAAAGGTGATGAGCCCTGATAAATGGGATGTAGTAAAAAGTAAAGTTTCAAAATAAAATACATTTTTTATGTTCAATTTTAAAGATGGGCCAAAGAGAAAGATGTTGAAGGTGCAATATTTTAAGCACCCCAACATAGCAGGACATATTTATAATAGATTTTTGGTAGCATATGGGAAGTTGTTGTGGAATGATGAGGTTCCACATTATTTTGATAGACAATTTTATGCAGATATTTTCATGGACATGCACACTGATTATACTAGCCTATCATATGATTATTATGGGGCTAGTAAAGGATGAACATATGATCGAAAATGGACATATTGAAATGTGAAATTGCAGAGGCCTCCATGACCTATAGCATCTCGTCCAACAGGGGCATTTGTTTCACATTCAAAGTTGTGAGCTTCATCAGAGGTTAACAAAGAGGCTAGGAATGCAATCGGAGAAAATTTGGAATCGATTATTTATGGTGTTGATGTTGGTTTGAATCAAAGAGAGTGGAAGTCAATTCTCGATCCATTTTTGTTTATAAAATAGATGAGGAGTTAGATGCCATGTCAGTAGAAGATCTTAAGGAGTATCCAAAATTATGTCGTGGTGGTTGGAAGGAGGTCATTCAAAATAACGAACCGAACATCGGATTGGTATGTGTTATAGTTAGTAAATTTTTATGCATTTGAGGATAGTTTACTTCTAGTTCTAGATCTAGATACATATCATTGTATCTATAAAAATAATTGAGTTTTTATTGTCATTAATTGCAGTTTGTACATATGTTAAATGAATCTCCAGTAAATAGGGGATTTTATTCCACAAGTTTAAATTTGGATGGGTTGAATCAGGTATATGTTTTCTAATATCCACATATGAGCACTTTAGTTTTCCAATCTCCAATCTTTTGAATAAGATCAACAACATGACATTTATGATTTTGTATAAATGTGAACACATTGAATCCTAGATTTAGTTCTTAGTTGTGTTACTCACAGATCCCTGTTCCATCTCCTACTACTTGGGCATGCTTGTCTCAATTCTCATTGGGAGAGTTTGAAGAGGGTGGGAGTTCATAAGTATCATTACATGTTGAAAACAAATTTAGTTATATATGAAAATTGCAATTTGTTATTTAAATTATTAATTTAAAAGAAGAATGTCTTAAACAATATTTAATTTATTGAATCTTAGGGTATGGTGGGTATAATTTATTGATATTCAGGTTGGCACATCATAGGCATTACATGTTTCAAAAATTAAAACTACAATTTAATGTGTTAAAATCATTTAAATTTAATTTTCAAATTTTCAAATTTGAAATGTGTTATATAGGGCAATGTGGAGAAGAGAGTTTTTGAAAGTTTATTTGAACAAAATGTGGAGAAGAGAGTGCGGGAAATTGGGATTGAGGAGGATGCATCCATACATGGGAAGGATGTGTCTATTCGTGATGATTTTTAAATGTATGTTCATTGCACATTAGTGAGTTTTAATTTGTTTTTATGTTGGGTCTTTTATATAAGTGTTCAAGCTTATTTTTGTTGAATATGCTTATATTTTTTACTTTTTTCAATTTTTAGTTTTCTCAAATTTTTAGTTTATCATTTCCTATTCATATGGTTACTAAACTAGTGTCTATATAACGTTTCAATGCTTTGATCAATTATTTTGAAATATATAGAACCCTTATATAAGCTTACCGTTTTCTAAAATGGTACATTCAATCTTATTTATGTTTAGATCATGATGAAGACCTAATTTTGAACTTGAACATTTGATTATTTGAGAACAGACTCTATCCCACATCAAAAAATGGGAAGTTTTTAAATTTTCTTCAATTGCATTCCTTGTCTTCTTGTCCAAGAATGGTATAGTATGGACATTTGTGTTTTCTGCATAGAACAAAGTGAATTCCTTCTTTCCATGGTATTGTCAAACTCTTAACTAAATTGGTTACTAACCACAAAAACCAACATTCAAGTAAATTTGCAAATAAGCTATGTATGTGCATGGTCTCACTTATGTTTAGATCATGACGAAGACCTTTCAAAGAGCATTTGATTATATGTAATGTGAATACATCCCAAATATGAAAGATTTAAATGGTTTTTGAAGAATGACTTAATATATGTGCAGATATGTGTTTTCTTCATGTACATGAAAGATTATATTAGAACATCTATTCCACCGCAAAAAGAGAAGATAAGTATTTTCTGGAAGAATGGTTTTTAAAATGGAGATTTGTGAACTTTCATAGATATAAGTAATTTCTTGGAAGAATGGCTTAATATGGAGATTTATGTGTCCGTTAATTTGAAAGGGAATTTGAGGGCATTTGATTATATGAGAACATCTATTCCACTATAGAAGAGGAGAGAAGTATTTTACTGCTGAGGAGATAAGTATTTTACTGTTGAGTAAATAAGGTCACCTGGCATGAGAATTTCACCTGAAGGATCTGGGACTTTATCCACAATGAGATAAGTATTTTATTGGAAGAATGACTTAATATGGATATTTTTGAACTTTATGCATACACAACTACATTTATTTTCAGGGTATTATCTAACTCTGAACACAAAAATTGGTTACCAAGAACACAATTTTTCTCTTTAAAAATTTGTAAGATTTTAGATAAGATTTTACATTGTTTAGATCATGTATGCTTAATAGGGAGAGTAACTATTTTGGAAGTTTTGGAACTTTGTGGTGGAAATTTGGTTTAAAAAAAGTATAAAAAAAGTGTAATAAAAAGAGAGTGATAATCTTAATCTATGGAACTCTGGTTGGGTATGTTATTATTTCTTATTGTTTATTTAATATTTAGTTAAAGTATATATGCTAATATGTGTTATTTGATTTTTTGTATTGTTTTTTATTGTTACAGATGTTTACATTATATTGGTGGAAAATATGTTTACATTATATTTGGTGGAAATGAGTATGTTCGAGGATGAGGCTTAACTCTTTTGGTATGTATGTCAATTTTTCTTTAATCATAACTTGTTTTATTTATCTAAAATGGTACATGTGTACATTTTATTTTAAATTTGTAGATATATTTTATTGTAAATTTTTAAATTTTGAATTCAATAAATGTTTTATTTTGCAGGTATGAAGTGTTATATCTTAAAGCGATGGCTTAAAGTCCAGAATTTTGGAGTTAAATGTCTTAGTTTTTGTTATCATCCTAAAATAGATGTGGAACCTATGTATTCGGCAGTGTAACTATTCAAACTTTCATTATATATATATATATATATGGAACTCAAAATATCAATTTATTGTTTCATCTTTGATTTCTCTTATATTGCTTATGATGGTGGAATATATTGTTTATGGTAGTGAAATATATTTTTTATTCATTAATAAATAGTCAATAGCTTATAATTTCAATTTTTATTATTTTTATGATGGTGAAAGACATAATAGCAAGGGGTTGCATTAGCTTCCCTCGTCACCCCCTCACATACCTCCTTTGATCCTCGATATCTTCTCGGTCGGAGAGGAGGTGCCCCCTCCGAAAGAGAGCACTCCTTTGCTCAATTATCCTCTTCCCCACCCCCCCCATAAATACATCCATGGGATCAAGTATTTGGCACAGGAAATTGCTTTGTGGAGGAAGAAACTCCCCCCAACAGGCAAGTGGAGGACCATTCGATGAGTGTAGACGAGGAAACACAGGCTGAGACACCTATGCTCTTCCCAAACTAACTCTCAGATGAGCACCTCCAAATCATTTTTGAAATGCGGCAAAAGCAGGATGACCAGTTGCACATTCAGCACATCCTTGGTTAGAGAATGGATATCATGTTCAATGCTTTGGAGGATGCTCTAGCATGGAATCACTGCCCAACTTGCGGCCATAATTTTGTTCCTATCTACAGCATCCATGGTAGCCTAAGCTCACACAGGGAATAGCACCTCCAGGTTTTTTTTTTTGCTCTCCTTCTGGTTTTGTCACCTCTCCAAAGATGGGCAGAATCTCTGCTTCACAACGCAATCTAGATGGTCATGGCGACCAATTTCTGATCATTGTTTTGTTCATACTATTTTGTTTAAGTTGTGACATGTTAAACTCTAAGCTTTTGTTGAAAGCCACCTGTTCTGGTTTCTCTTTTGTGGCAGAACATGTGGCTAATAGGTGGCATTGTATAGACATAAGCAGTTATTAATATAAGGATCCTACTTTATTTACAAAAAAAAAGGTTAATTTATGTTTTATGATACTGTGTTGAAATTAAAAATGTTTTATTTCATTTTATTTATAAACGTCATTGTACTATGTGAAGTAGAGTTGATTTTGTATACGGTGGAGTTGATTGTGTAGTGATGGGAAATCTGGGTAGTTATCAAATTATAGTTTCTAACTTATAATTTAAATTTTGTTTGATTTGTACTATGTGAAGTAGAGTTGATTTCGTATACAATGGAGTTGATTCTATAGTGATGGGAGATCTGGGTAGTTATCAAATTATAGTTTCTAACTTATAATTTAAATTTTGTTTGATTTGTAAATATGGTTGAAAATAGTCAAACAAGTCATCAAATTATAGTTTCCCACTTTGGATCCCCTTACCCCAAACGACACTCAGAGATGAGGGTTAAGGACTAGAGGGTTTCTCAAGTTAGGTTTCAGACTTCTCAATTGGCTCCTATTAATAATATTAGAATGAAAAAAAAAACAATATTGTATATTAAAAATATATGAGAGATTATTATGAGAGTGAAAACATAAAAAGAAATTATGAGTTCATGGTGATGAAAAATTAGTATTAGACTACCGAGGTAAAAGCCAGTTTTCATTGGGTGATATGAGTTTTATTCCATTCCATTCAAGTGATAATCAATTGAGTTTAACAATGCAAATTGTAAATTTAAGCATATTGATCATTGCATCAATCTAGGCCCTTCCTTTATTTTGATAGGGCGTAGACTCCTATCAATCCAAAATTTAGTAAAAACTATGAACTCAAAATTGAAAATTCACAATGAAATGATAGTACAAAACTAAATTGGTTATGTTCATCCTTGGTTTATTTATTGAAAATTCACAATGAAATAATAATCCAACACTAAACTGGTTATGTTCGTCTTTGGTTTCTTTTTGAGCTTTCTATATATTTATTCAAGAAAATGTGAAATAAAAATATGTACTTTGAAATAAAAATTTAAATAAAAACATGATCTAAAACCTATTTTAATATATAAAATTAAAATATATTTTAATATAAGCTAGTGATTTTCAATAAAATTTATATTGATATAAATTGTTTATGTATCGAAAAGGGTTGATGGATTATAGATCCTTTGCACATTGGAAGTATTCACTAGTGCCATTAATATGACACATATCATTAATGGAAGTATTCACTAGTGCTATTAATTTTTAATTAGGATGTTAATCATACACTACCTTGAATTTTGAATATACTCCAAATTCAATTAAAAAAATGAAAATCTAAATGCAGCAAACCAAGCCTTAGTAGATGACCTGTTATTTTTTATTTTTTGTTATCAGGTCACAAAATCAAATTCTTTTTCAACTTAAGTTTTTTTCAATCAAACTTAATGAAAACTATGTTTAATATGTAGAATATAAGTAGTGTTAAGTTCATCATACACATTTTTCAAGTAGCTCAAAATTTCAATTTTGTTTTCAAATTGCTTCAAGATATTGAAATCTAAATGCACAAATTTAACAATTTAATATAATATCAACACTATTGGAATCAAAATTCACAATTTCATAATTAAAATTGATACTTTTTAAGATGTCTTTAAATTTTTTAATTAGGATGTGAATCATATGTATTACCTTGAATTATTTAATTAGGATGTTAATCATACTTTTTAAGATGTCTTTAAAGTTTTTTTAAACCATCAATAGTCCCTTATAATGACATGGAAATGGGTCCTAGTTTTGATATGAAGTTATCCTCTTCATATGAAAAAATATTGAACAATCATTGCAAATAATGAACGCAAATCTTATATGTAGTAAATTGGTTACATTCATTAAAGGATTTTTGTATATGATATGGATAATTTGTAGGATTAAAGTATAATCATCCAAAGTATAGGTCATTTTAGGTTCCCTAGATACAATCTATAGGTTCTTCCATGAAATTGTAAATAAGGCTTGGTAAACTTTATAATTCATAAAAAATATAACCTTTCTTAATTGAATGGACCATGAAAGTAAACTAAACTAGAAATGATTTTGGAATCCTAGATATTCATAAATATGTGTACTTTCAATGAAAAATATAAAATCCCGGAATGTACATGTCACTTATTTAAATAAATCATAATGGTATGCCATCTTCAACTATTCGTTCATGATCGGCTTTGGACATTTTCCATTTTCTAACCTTTTTTTTTTCTTGATTGAACTTCTATTAACTTTATGCACGTTGCACATACCAAATGACTATATTGACAACTTATGACATCTGTCTGGTAGTCTTGAAAGAGAACATGAGTACCAGTTTGATGGGTTTCTTGAAAAAAATACCATTTCAATACGATGGATACTCTTTCATATATTAAACCGTTATCATCAAAATATTCTAATAACCTCATCTTTTGTTTTGTGCATCGTATCAAATAACATTACATGTCATATATAGTAAAAGTAAACCTTAAAGTAAATTATTACTTTTAATATATATGACGAAGACGATAGACAATTGGAAATTCAAAATGTACCAAAACATCAAGATGATCACTAAAAAATTATGGTGTTTTCCTTGTTCTCTACCTACTACATTTAGAATGACATGTAATGTCAAATAAATTGATCTAGAAAAAAAAGGATCCTATAGAGCATGAAAAATACTAAAAATTACATAAAAGTAGGCCCACATTGGGCTCCTCAAATGATAATGACCTAGTATTTCACTTCCATAGTAGTGGATCACTCTATATTCTCACTTGGAATTGGTGCATCAACTACTCTAGAAACAATATTTGACTAGGAAAATAAGGGCCTTAAGTCATTAATAGATCCTCATTCATTCTAGTATGGATAGAATGAAAATAACCACATAGAAATTTTGGAGATGGGCATAGGACAATGTGATTCTGAGGATAAATGAACATTATTAGTTATTTTTTTCACCAAAGAGAACAATGATTCCAACTTAGAGTCCATGAGAGCATATTTATGTTTCTGGACTTCCATAAATAACTCAAATTCCTTCTCTTTAACTCTGAATGAATGAAACCAAGCAATAATTTCTCTTTCACGATGATCTCAAGCAATTGGGCTTCCTTAGAGGTAGTGTACTCCCACTCATCTTTTATCCTAGACCATTTATTTTTATTAAGAGTGAGTTCCACTTTCGTCTCTATAACCTAATTCATGTAGCTCCTAAGTCGCCTTCTGAGATGTCTTTCAACTGGGAGGGGGTGGGTATTATCCCAACTTTCACTAATGTATCTCCTCAATACCTAATGAAGATGGTGCAAAATGATTAAAGTGATCATTTCACCATTATATGGGGTGCATAAGTTAGAGGTTCCTTTTGAGATCCACTCCATTGAAACATGATATATCAGAAAAACCTTCTGAGTGTGACTTGTTTTTTAGGGTTGAATGGAGTGAAGTAGAATGCATCGGACGTTTTAGTTTCAGATTACATATGCACTCCCCTATTGTTTAATGCACACCAAATACATTTCCTAAGGTTGAATTGACATCCTTCCATTCTATTTACTCCTCCAATTCCTAGAAGAAGGCCTTTTGAGATCACTTGGCTATGATATTTACATCTGAGCCTCGTCCCATTGAAGGTAAATCCCCTAATGACCCCAACATGAGTGTGTATACTAATTCCACTGCCAAGGAGAGATGGAAGCCCTATCGTTGAGAGAAATGGACAACCTTCAACTTAGAGAAAGAAGACAATACCACATGTAGCTCCCCACAAATTACATAAGTGAATAAACCACCCCATAATCATCAAATATGAATGTGAAAGTGCCAATGGTTCTCAAATATATTAATTCCATCCCTACCCCACACAAATGACCCCACATAGATGAATTGATACATTGAGGATTTGGCATGTGCCATGCCAAAATTTCAAAAAACATAAATGTCATAGGAGGGGGAGAGGAAATATATCTCCCCATGCCCTCGTTCATTATACACATTTTTTCCCTTAAACTAACTCCTTTTTCATTTGATTTTTCATATGCTCAATGATTGAATTTGCATGGCACCTGAAATAATTAAATCATTTCAAATTCATTCAATTAGAGCTTGAGATCCATTAACAATCCTTGGAAGGAGGTTATTCTTTGTGGATGATTGCAAGTACATATAGCCAATGACAATTTCCTATTACTGTGATTCATCTTACTCCTCTAACCATGGAACATCACCAAGAATTAATATAAACCTAATACCTCTACTTCATTATATCATGGGGATTAAACCTAAGTCAATAATGAAAAGCTATAGTCCACCACTAAAGTACAACATAACCAATATTTCTCATCCCATATCAAAGTGGATTTGTATTACATAAATATATTGTTGAAATTCATAATTCATCATACTTCAATTTTTAAAAAATCAATATGTCACAAAGGGCACCTTCCACAATATAGTAATTTATTTCTATTTAATTATTATTTCAAGTTTCGTTACCCTAATCATAAAGAAGTTTTACATCTATTACGATTATTATCTTTTAAACCTCTCATTGAAAGTCAATGTCTTTCTATTCCACATAATCGATTCTTGTAGATATTATATTAAATACAATATATTTTATTATATTCTTTAAAATAATTTTACATTTTATTATAAATCATTTAATATATGTTTTAAGTTTTTTTCAAAGCAAAGAATAGCCTATAATTCTTAATACTTAGGGTAGGGTTATATGTATGGTCTTTATTGATATAATTTCAAGGATTTGATGTATAGTTGCATCATTGTGTGAAGACAAAACTTGGTTACATGTAATAATCAGTTGATGGTATGTAAGGGGGCAGAGTTACATTCCAACCAGATGCATCTAGGCCTTGGGAAATTATTATTTAATATATGTTGTTTGCTTTTATTATCTAATATACGTTGTTTTCGATAATGTCTCCATTTTTGGATTCCCCTACTCTGTAGTCAGAGGTGACCTTGTAAGTTTATGTCGACTTGGCCAAAGGAGTAAAATGAGGTTAGCAGTGAGATTGGGAAATTTGGAGGGGTTATATGGGGCCCAGGCTAGCCCATTAACCATATTTCATCATCAAGATCATTTCTGCACAGTTCGCTCTTAGTTTTGTGGTGTTCCGACGATTTCTATAATTTTGGTTATTATTGGGCATAACGTAATTAAATGTAATAAATATGTTATTGGGACCATTTTATTTGAAGGGATACATAAGTGTAATAGTTCATTGGAACTGGGATAGAAAGGCCTAAAGTTAGAAATGATGAGAAAGGGATTTTCGACATCCATGAATTCCTTATAAGTCAATTAATCACTTTCTAGCATTAAAAAGGGAGTTTAAAAGGGTTATAAAGTGAATTTAATCTTCATGTGGATTTTTTCAAAGAAAGGAAAGATCTAGAATGGGTTCGGAGAAGTATAAAGGAAGGGCAGTACTTCAGCTTTCCTCATTATGAATATTTTATCTCTCATTTGGAGTGCTCTTGGAGCCATTGTTTTGTTAGGGTTTAGAAAAACCCTTCCACCATTGCAGCTTGGTTTTGGTGGTGCAATATCCACCGTAGACAAGAAGGAGGGATCCATCTAGGATATTCAACTAAGCTTCATCTGTGGATTGATATCAGTTTGGAGGTGCATATTCGTAATTTCCTCTGCACCTCATGAAGGTCTTCAGTGGAATTTGCATCCTTCTCCTCCACATCCAATTGCTCCTCTCCTAATCTACTATTTTTAAATAACACTCCCACTAGCCGCACTAGACCTACATCTATGTGAAGATAGATAATTTTAATACCATTACATACCAAATAACAAAAAATACAATTTAAAAACACCTGAACATTCATAAAAATAAAAGTAAATACAAAATGTTATTTCTTACCAATAGAACCCCATTAGGCTCCAAGGGGTAGTGTGAGCTCAGGAGCACGTTGAAAGTCTATCTTAGTAGAGGGATAGTCCTTAATCACTAAAATATATTCATCCCACCAGTCAAAGAAGTCCTAACCAAATGTACTCATGGGAGGACCACCTCTAAGGTGGGCTATGAGGTTTATCCACCTCTACATATTGGGCTCTCTAGGCCCAGTGAAGGGAGTTGATACTCATCAACTTCAAAATATTCAAAACTCGAGTAGGAGTGTAATATGAGTGTACGAATTCACTACCCAGAGGTCTTCGACGGCTCATCGATCATGGACTAGAGGATCTTGATGATCGGGTTGAGGGCTTCGTGGATTTCGAACAAAGACTTGATTGGACCTTTGGGATGGTCGGGCATGAGGGCAAGAGACGAACTGTAGATGGGACGACTCAGGCTTGGTAAAAACTTCCCTTGGACCATAGCACGAAAAATGATGAGACTCAGGCAGCATGATATTTTGACATAAGTTCACGATGAAGGAGGCACCGCAAACTCTCCATATGTTTGGAAGAATAACCAAATGGAGAAGGACATAGCTCTATGTAGTGAGAAAAAATTCCTAAGGTCATATTAAATCCTAGGGCTTGACAAACAAACAGAAGGATGTGCTTTATCCAAGGGCGACTCATTGTGTTGTCAATAAAAAGAAAATACTTTTCCCTTCCTCTTTTTGGGGTATATTTGATTTTTTTTTTGTCTTTTTCAATAATTTTGGAAGGCTTGAAAAAGAATAAAAGAATGTTATGTTAGAAAGGAGGATCGAGTGTCGTAAACATACTAGTTCCAAGCACACAAAACACAGGGATGCTTAGGGCAAAGGGACATATGCAGGAAAAGGACACTCGGGAAAAATCCTACAAGGGCCAAAGGTGTCAAGACGCAGAGGCAAAGTGCTACAGGGCTTGCATATAAGGCATTCTTCAGATGGTTCAGTTGAGAGAAACATGGATCCGACATTAGACCAAAGAGGCAGTTATGAAAACGTGGTTAACAAAACACACAATGGTAACATCCTTCTATGTAATTTTAACGAGCCCAGAGAAGGCAAGTTCGGTCGTTTTTCATGTTTAGAGAGTCTGAAAAAATGTAAAAGGAGACTCCACTAGGGTACCTTTTCGAAGATAGTCTAGTTGGCTCGAAAAAGGGGTAAACTAGCACTGACCAGACGTCTATTCAAAACCATTTTAACAAGTGTGATAAAGACAAGGTCACTCGGCAATTTTTTCATTTTTAAGGAGTCTGAAAAAACTTAACTATGGACTCCATTAGGAATGTTCTTCTGGACCATTTTAACGAGTGTGAAATAATAAGGTCACTCGACGATCTTTTCAATTTTAGGGAGTCTGAAAAGAGATTTAACTATGGACTCCGTGGCGGTTCCTTTTTCGTAAATTTAGTCCCTCGGGCCCGAAAAAGGGGTAAAATTATACCTGAGGATACTCTTGTAGAGAACCGAGGCCCCTAAAGTATACCTTTGTTCGTATAGTTGACCATATGGACCGAAAAAGGGGTAAAATATCGCCGGACAGACGTGACTTCAAATTCCAGTTTAGTGAGCGTGAAAGGCCACAAGAACGCTCGGTAATCTTTTCATGTTTAGAGGGTCTGAAAAGGGCTTAAAAGAAGACCCGTTATGTTTTGGGAGTCCCGAGGGTGAGGTCAAGAGTGATAAGGAATCATGCAGATGAGGCTCAAACTTATAATTAGAAAAAAATTAATAAGGACTTCCGAGCCGACAGTCGTTAGTGACAGCATGGACACCAAAATGCAACCAGAATCTACCTAGGGCATCCATGTTAGGGTAGGCTCAACCACTAAATTACAACACTTCTAAAGAAGCAATGATGGTTTCATGTCGCAATTCGGTGGGATCGATCTTATGGAAAATCGAAGAAGACAACAAGATGCAGAAAGTAGAGGTGGAATCCTAACTTAAATGCAACGAGTTGAAAAAATGACTTTTTACCAAAGGACCTTCAAAACGACCCAAATCTCCAAAAAGTTTCCAAATTCCCAAAGTAACACTTCTCGTGACAATCCAAAGAAAACTCATGAACCATGTTAAATGATTTTTAGTTTAGAAAAAATGACAAAAGGGTCTAAAAAATGACAAAAAGAGGCTAAAAAGTCTATAAATAGAAGTTGGTAGCTCATTATCACCATTGCTAATTGAGAAATTGACTAAAAGCCAAAACTACCCCTTTGTGAAAAGAGTTGATTATGGGAGCTTTAGTGGACGAAACGACCATCTGCTTGGACCAAGTAAGTAGGTACTACCCCCTCTTGCATTCTAATTCTTTCTTTATGTATTTAAATTCAGTTTTTGGAGGAGCGTCGACCTTTTAAAAGGTCGGCCCTAAGTCCACGCGGGTTGTCTTATGACAACCCAAGTGTACACATGGGCAGAGGAAAAAATGCACACGTGTACACGCTATTGTTAGCATTATAGCCCGCATGGACCCTTCATTTAATGTAAAAAAATTAAAAAAAACAAGAGTTAACCCTCCTGAATTGGTTTTCTTGCAAGATGTATGTTCACTGGAGGGAAAGAGAGCATGAGGATATAAGTGTGTTGGTTTGGGAGAACCATAATGTTGTTTCTACATTAATTCAATGTGGGTTGTTAAAAAAATTCTATGTCCTTTCATGCAAGCACAACCTAGGCTATTGAATGCCTTGGTTGATTATTGGCATCCCGACGCAGAGGCCTTTATGCTAGAGGGGCAGTCGTTGGTTCCAATGACAAAGGATATATACTTTCTGACTGGCCTCTCCAGGAGAGGGGAACCAGTCAATTTTTGTACTTTTCCCTTTGGGCCTCACAGCATATCGGAGTTGATTGGACTCCATTGTGAGGCGAGTACACATAGAATGAGCTCGCAAGTACCGATAAGCAATATTGTAGACTTATCACTGCAAGTGATAGAGTTTCTCATCGAGCGGATTACTAGGTCTGCGGATTTGCATCAGGCTTCCCGTGCACAAATGAATTGTGCAGTTTAGTGCTTAAATGCACAATTTTTTTACTGGAGCACCACATTACTGGATTGTATGAAGAGGCAGCTAACAGATTTTCGGTTGCGGAATCAGAGGAACTTCGGGTTTGGAACAATTCTTTGCTCTTTCTTCTTTGAAATAGTGCCCATTTTTATCCCTTGAGAGGTGGTACGAGGGCACCAGGCCTCTCTTCCAGCATTATGCATATGGGTGGTGTTGTTGTCGCGACATGGGGGGGGAAGGACCATTGAGGCCTTTGATGAAAACTTTTTTACTTGGTTGTCGTGACAGATCCTTGTCATAGAGGACTACCCTTATGTCGGGATTGACTTCTCTAGAGATCCTGAGATGTCGGCACCTCCCGGAGAGCAGCAAGGAGAGATGGGTAGGTTTGCTTCGTTGTTGTTTTTTTTTTAAATATATGTAATTTTTATGTTGTTTTTTATATATATCATTTTTTTATACACCAGAGTATCTGACAAATCTGTGTTTGTTATGTGCAGATGTGGGTCTAGTGCGACCAGTGAATTATGCGAGGAACAGGCAACGTCCTCGGCCAAAGGCTGCACCTGCCGCCACAGGGGGGCCAGTAGCAGCAGGAGAGCTTCCAATCGGTGAGGCTGAGAGAGTTTAGAGATGAGTAGAGAAAAATTTGACCTCGCTCACTCACACAGTCCCCATGGCAGAGATTGAGGATCTACCACCATCTATGCAGCCTCACATAGTGGGGGCACCACGGACGTGGGTCTGGCTTTTTCGACGTTTAGCAAACGTTGTTGATCATTGCAACAGGGCCCACAGGCCCCGTCCTTAGTTAGGCTGGACTTTTCACGTGCCGAGGGCACTACTTGTATATGTTTTGAGGGCATAAGCCTTATGACTCGTTACTAGTCATATTTTTTAGGCTCTTGCGCCCACCTATGTACTCTAATGTTTTTGATATTATATATGGATTTTTATGTCTTTTTATGTCTTATGGATTATATTTGATTTAAAAATGTATTTACATGTGCATGTGTGTGTCTTTCTTATATGTGTGTGAGATGCCAATCTAAAATTTGATTAGCTAGAGTATCTGTGACTTGATTTAATCTCCTAGGAACATGAAAATATGTAATATAATCAAAGCTTCGTTCTAAGAGATGTACCCTAAGGAACCGTCAGTGTAAAGTAGGATCATGAACATGGTAGACTCTATTTAATTGAGACACAACTAGTTGAGCATCTAAATAGACCCAGAGGTGAGAGATACCAAATGACAAAGTGTCACGAAGCAACTCAATAACTACGTTGTATTCAGTGACATTGTTTGTGGTGTTGCCTAAACATATACCTCCTGAAAATAATAATTATCCATGAGGTGTAAAAATTACCCAAGCTGCGGAGGCAAGCCTCTGAGTGCGTCAGCTAGAATCATCTACATATCCAATGAACACCTCTGATTCATTTGACATCTGCCACAGTGACAAAAGATAACATCAAAAAATGACACGTCCATAAAACCAAAAGAAACCAAAAAGTAATAGTACAAAGACTATACATATGTTACAAAAAGTTACCCAAGGTGAACTACCTAGGAGTAATACTTCTTGAGGTAGAGCCCATTTCTAGGCTCTGCCAAAGCATTTCCCTCAAAATTTACCAGACGATAAGCACCCTTTTTTAGAACCTCTTTTACGATGAAAGTTCCAAACCACATGGGTTTAAACTTGCCTGCCCCTAGGCAGTCCTTATCTTGGTCATAGACTAGGACAAGGTCACCTTCCGAGAAAATCCGAGGATGAACGGACCAATCATACTGGCACTTGACTTTTTGTTTGTGAGCTTCATTAGCTAAGGTCACATCACGACGCTGCTCAAGATATAATAAACGCTCTTCAAGCGGTGAAGTGTCTGGAAATAACTGTATGGCCAACTTTAAATATGGGATCTGGCATTCTATGGGCAAGATTGTTTCCAGCCCGTAAACGAGTTGAAAAGGTGAGAAAATGGTTGCAGTCTTAACAGACATTCGGTAGGCCCATAATGTCGAGTATAACATCAAATGCCAATTGGACTTGGCCGAATTGATCGTTCGTTGTAGGATGGTCTTAAGAGATTTATTGATAGATTCCACCTGACCATTCGCTTGAGGGTAGTAGAGTGACGAGTGTTCTTGCCACAACCCAATTTTTTATGTTAACTCGGTCATCATTTGGTTCTGAAAGTGACTACCATGTTCAGTGATAATCTCTCTCGGGACGTCAAACCTTGCTATAATCTGGTTAAACAAAAAGAGAGTTGCAGTCTCTCCATCATATTTAAACGTTGGCATAGCTTCGACCCACTTTGTGAAGTAGTCGACGGCTACAATGATATAACGGTGCCCCCTTGCTGAAGGAGGGTTGCATGTAGTGTAATCAATCCTCCACTTGGTGAAGGGACCAACTGTGATGACATGAAACATGGGAGCGGGATGTGCCCTCATATTTCGAGAGAATATCTGACACGGGTGGCACTTCTTGACTGATGCGATACAATCTTTGATTAGTGTCGACCAGAAGTAACTGGCTCGTAAAATATTTTGGGTTGTTTCCAACCCAGACAAATGACCGCCACATGCTCCAGTATAGAAATTTTCAAGCACGATTCTCTCTTCTTCATGAGTGAGGCACCAGCGAAGGATGCAATCTACACCTCGACAATAGAGAGTGTCTTCGAGGATGAGATAGTTATTGGCCTAATGACGTATATGGTGACACTCATCATGAGAAGCAGAGGCAGGGCACTTCAAAGTCTAGAGATAGACAAGTATATCTCCATACCAGGGGTCCGAAGATGCTATCAAAAACATGTCTCCTTGAATAGGCGATTCTTTGGGCATAACATCACCTGACTCGATTAGAAGTTCCAAGATGAGTTCTGCAAAGACCAGTGACTTTTTGGATTTCGCCAAAACAAAATCTAAGTCAAATTCCTGGAGGACAACTATCCATCTACTGATATTTCCATCGATTACCCGTCGTGTCAACACGTATTGAAACAGATTCACAACGGCAATGACGGTGGTCTTGCGAAATAAAACATAATGACAGAACCATTGGACAGCATGGACTGCTGCCAACGCAAGTTTTTTGATATGAGAATAATTGAGTTTCGTTCCAACCAGGACTCGGCTTAGGTAATAAATCACATATTCTGAGAGAAAATCATCCTCTTGAACTAAGACCATGCCAATGGTTGACTCTCTTGCAGCCAAGTATAATAATAAATCTTTGTTATAATTGGGTGGTTGAAGCAGAGGGGCAATTGTGAGAGCATGTTTTAACGCATCGAAGGATCATTGAGAGGCATTGTCCCAATGAAAAGGAACGTCTTTCTTCAGTAAGCGCATAAATCCCTTTGTGGTCTCGGCATAGTTTGCGATGAAACACCACAAAAAGTTCACTTTTCCCTGTAGACTCTGAAGTTGAAGAATTGTACATGAGGGAAGCAACTGAACTATTTCCTCAAACTTGAGAAGATCGACCATGATCCCTATTGTTGAAACTATGAAACGTAGCAGATGGCACGACGTCACACAAAAACTACATTTATTGGGATTCAAGCGAATCCGGAAGTAGCGACATTGCTCAAAGATAAGTCAGAGGTGCATGGGATGATCAGTTCTCTTACGAGATCGTGATGCTAAATCATCTAAGTAGGCCTTGACAATATTCTTGACATCGTGGAAAGCAAAAGACATGGCCCGTTGAAAGGTAGCTCCAACATTTTTCAAACCAAAAGGCATCTTACGATACGCGAATCTACCCCATGGACAAATGAATGTTGTTTTGTGTTGGTCTTCGGGTTTGATTTGTATCTGATTATATCCATAAAAACCATCCATGAAAGAAAAGGCCTCGCAACCTGTGCATTCATTGACTATCTGGTCAATAAATGGTGTGGGGAAATTATCTTTTGGACAAGCCTTGTTCAAATCACAGAAGTGCATACATACATGAATCGTACCCTATTTTTCCTTAACCGACATGGGGTTTGACACCCATTGGGTCAAATGGACAAGGTAGATAAAACCTACCTTCAACAGTTTCTCTACTTCAACCTTAATAGATGTTGCTTTCTTAGGATTAACCAGACAAATCTTCTGTCGAACCGGCTTAGCGTCAGGATAAGTCGTGATTTCATGTTCAACAATTTTTGGATCAATGCCTGGCATTTCCTCATAATACCAATAAAAAATGTAGCAAAATTCCTTAAATAAATCCATGTAGATTTGAATCTCTTCGGGGGAGTAGTCAGCTCCGACAAAAACATTCTCCATGACGCCAGGGGTTTTGGAGATGTTTATAGGTATAGTTTCGGTGATGGTTTCCATATTACCCTCGGCATAAACAACATGTGTAGCCAAAGGATTGATAGGACAAGACCTATATCCATTCATAGTCGAGGTGAATTCCTCTGCTTCAATTCTTCTTAACTCTGGGAGGAGGTAAGATCTGTGATGGAGATCATCCCAGGGTTTGTCCGAACTAGTCATTGCTTCAATGATTGCTTCATCTAAGGGAAAGACTAAGTCTAAAAAATATGTATCAGTGAGGGAACCTTGAGCCCAAATAGGCTCTAGAATCATATCTAACTCTTGTGAGAGAGTTGGATCGGGTTCGGTGGAAGCTTGCTAGACTAAAGGGTACACCAATTCTTCCATGGACAAAGGCATGGACATACCATGGTTCTCTGTCCCTTCCATCATGTCCGATGGGGAAGGAAGAATCCACGGATCATTAAAGTAAGTCGTGTGAAACAATGAAACTTGGAAAATCTCAACCTTATGGTGGTCAGATATGAACTTAACATCGCCTTGAAGAGGTGGGTAATCAAAAGTACCCATCAAAGATGGTCACAAACCAACCTCTATGTTGACGACGTTGTGTTGAGGGTTATCAATCATTGGGACTGTGGATGCCCCCAATGAAGGGCCAGGACAAGAGAAGGACAACTAATCAATGGTCATGATCCGTCCCTTGTGTGGAAACAACAAGACCCGAAAAATTGTAGCGATTGTTTCTTGCATAGCATAGGTCCAACTCCTTCCTAACAAGAGACTGTAGTCGAGATATTTGTCAAACACTTCAACCTCGACACACACGATTTTCCCTCCTAATTGCACTGGAAAAGAGGGGATAATTCCATGTGGTCAAAATGAATGATCATCGAAAGCGGTAAGAAGAGTAGGTGACAGAGACAAAATGGGCTGGCCAATGGCCTTCCAACACACCAAAGACATTACGCATGTTGAGGAACCCTGATCAACCACCGTGTGGAAAATGTTCCGAGTAAAAGTTTTCGTAGTGTAAGCCACGACTATCTGGAATGCTACATGGTAAGGGAGATGAGGTTTTAATTCAGTAATATCAAGCATGACAATACCCGGATTACAAGTCTTGGTGGATCCTAAAGCAGCTAACAGAGCCTTTCTCTGAGAAGGGCAGCTTTGGAGGACTTCCAAAGCATACATCACACACGGGGTTTGAGACAAATTCTCCACCACAGAGTAGTTCTGGGCGGCCCTTGCATTTGGGTTGTGGGAAGCTTTCTTAAACGCACCTTTTGGGATGCGTGTCATGGTTTTTCCCAACGTCTTCTCGATCTGGAGAGGAAGAGATGGGGTTTCAGCTTCTTTACCTTTCTCAAAGGTGCTTGGCTTGTTGTAATCATCTACTCTAGTCGATATATAGGCATCACCTTTCATCATATACACATTCATGGATTCAGGATTGTTCGAAGATGGAGGGGGTCCTTGACTACCCCCTTCCATGCTTGTAGAGGCTTGAGTTAGATTTTGGCCATGTTGAAAAGGGTTTGTTAACACAACAGGTTGTTGTTGTGAAAATAACTTTTGGGCCTCTGCAAGTCGAGGGCATTGGTGAGTCGGGTGGTCTTCCGCACACAGATTACATAGATACCTTGACTTCCTTTTTTTTATGTTTCCCCCGCCAGCATTATTAGTGGGTTTCTTATCCCCCTTACCCTTCTTACGTTGTTTTTTCTTTCCATCAATCTGTTGGGTGGCCTTCGGATTTGTTGATTGCACACTGTGTACATATGACGTTTGGGTAAGAGGAGCAACTAGAACAATAGTCTGGTTGGCCGTTGTATGTTGGATAGATAATTGCTACAATCATTTCGTCAGTTGTCCAACGGGCTTTGTTTGTGCTGAACCAACAATACCATTGGCATGTGATCCAACTCTCTGTATGGTTTTATCAAGTATTGATCGTGGCGCATATGGCAAGATATCATACAGTAGACCAGAATGAGAATAGATTAGCTCAATATGTTGAGCTCTCATGATTGCATATTCTTCGAAAAACACTCCCGACGTTGTGATGTCTTTGGATAACTGTGGGACCAAAGACTTAAGGAACCACTCTAGCAGGAATGTTGGTGGGACTGGCACCTTAATCAAACTCTTATGGTGTCTCCACTTTCAAAAGTGATCAGAGATATGGTCCTCTTTTGTCTGCTCGAAATTGGCCAACAATTTTGTGCCAGCATCGTATCTTACAGGTAATTGGAAATGGTTTAGGAAAGCCATTTCCAATTGATCGAAGGAAGAGTATCTTGAGCGATCGAGCTCAATGTACCATTTTGCAGCACTCCCAATGAGAGTACGTTGAAACAATTGCAACTGTATGGAGTCATCTTTCAACGAATTAGATGAGCACCAAAGATGAAAAGTAGTCACATGATCTCCTGGATCTTCGTTAGGCTTGGCTTTGAACTTTGGTATGTTCGAAGGAAACTTCGTCGGCATAGGAGACCAACGCGGATCATGATAGATAGAGTCGTTCAACAACCTTGTTAAGTCTAGCAAATGCAAGGTTGCTAGGAAAGGTAGTTTGGGTTGTTGGTGATAACCATGGAAAAAGGGGCCTGGAGTTTGACTGGCACCAGGTTGCCAGGAAAAGTTGGGTTGTTGGTCGGGGTTTTGGTAAAAACTATTGCCATGACCAGCGTATGGATTTTGCGTTTGAGGAGACATCATCGGATGATTCCAAAATAGGACGTAGATGGTTGGGCTTGCATTACATTTGGAGGACTTTGGGAATGGTTTCCCCATGTCGATCACATGGGCATAGGTATTGAACCTTACCCAGGGTTCCATTGGTTTTGAAAATAATTGCCCCAGATCAGCATTCCTGATGAGGGAACTAATCCCTGCCAAGAATTCCAAGGTCTTGATGTGGAAGAAGTTTCTGGGTTTTCCCCTTGTGCAGGAATAGTACCCTGCATAAGATTAGGTTGTTTGTAACTGGGGTTTCCCCCAGTCGGGAAAGCAACTGATGAGAAAGTGTTGTTACCAAATGCACTGAACAAAGAAAACGGTGTCGAACCTATTGGCATATTATGAGAAGGTGGTCCTTGACTCCCTGCTCCAAATGAACTATGGTGTGTGTTTGGCCCGGTGGATTGCTGGTGGGTACCGTCGAGCGAAGGGGAGGAAGGAGGTATATGACCTCCCCCATAAGGGAAAGCGTTAAAGGGAGTTGAAGTTCCCCCCATGAGTCCTTTCATAGGAGCGTTAGATCTCCCTGCCCCCAGACCTAAAGTCTGTAAAGTGGAGTAGGATAGTATAGGGCTTGTACATGAGCTAGGCATCCCATATGAGAACGAAGGGCCTGTCGTACTCTATGTGAAAGGAGCAGTGGCCACCGCCAAAGACGGGATCAGACCACTGTTCAAGGTAGAGGCAGTCAAGACTATGGTGGCTCGAACCGGAGACGATGGGTTAGGAAGTGGAACACCCCTTGTGGTGACAGCCATAGTGGGAATAGAAGAATTCCCAGAAGAAGTGGCAGCATTTGTTTCCATTGTTGCATGTGACACAGTCTGGTGCCCGTAAGGATAAATCTGTATGATGATGGGTGCCGAAAGATCAGTGATTGGAGTTTCGGGTGGACCAAGATCTTTCACTCTAAGGTCTAAAATAGTTGGTTCCTCCAGATGTTGGTCAGGCACAGTTTCTTATGACTCGGTCGCTTCAAAATACCCTTGTTGGTCTAGCTTTCACCTTAGCGGTGGCGGGGGTGGCTCTAGTGTAACCTGTGGTAGGCTAAGAAGCCTTTGTGACTGGCGGAGCTCGTGATCCTCCACTGTGTGAGAAGATCAAAGACACACTAGGGATTTCTATTCGTTTAAAAACAACACACACTAGAAAAATTCCCTACGAGGTAAAACAAACAATGACTAAACTATTTGGAAGAACAGTTACAACAACCAACACTAGAGAAACTTACCGGTGCAAGTGAAAATCGAACACGGAAGCACCCTCGGGGTATACTCTGCAAAGTGTGGCTCGATGTCTATCCTAGGTACCACGGTCTACCCCCGCAGTCACCTGTGTAAGTCCCTAAAATAATGGCAACTAGGTTGTCAGCGCGTGAATAGTCACCAAGCGGGTATAGTCGACAGTCGGGTGGACCGCAATGAGTAGGGTATCAAGCCTAAAACCTATCAAGGGTATCGAAATCAAGTGGTCTGGAAGAAAACTGAGGACCTTGAATGAATTCGAGACCCGCGAAGCTCTGTGGAAAATGCAAACGACAGAATCCCAAAACAAGCCCTCTATTTGCGTTCCTCACTACGCTTGGTCTAGCTTTGGAGGGGTTATCTCCACTACCTTTCTGCACGCGACCTCGTGTTTAGTTCCTGTGTTAGAGGGGGGTCCCGGATAACTTTCACGATACTAGACTTTTAACACTCCCTAGCACAGACTTTTATGTATGTTTTGCAGCCTTAAAGAGTTTCCTCTCCAACCTAAATCAAGGTTCTAGCCTAGACTAATTGATGGACCCTACAAACATAAAGTCTAGTTGATTTTAATTAATCGTTAATTTTGTGTGACTTGTCTTAAGTCAAAGGTTATGAAAGTGAAACTAATGATGTTTTGAGAGACGAAAGAAAAGATAAATAGAAAGTTGGAAACAAAATAACTTCTTCTTGACACAATTCTTAATCAACTTTTCAAACTAAATTTTTTTCTAAGATCTTTGAACCGCAAAATCAAAACAGGATTTCGCTCGACTACAAGCTACTTATTGTCCTAAGTAAACAACCAAGAACTTATGAAAGAAAAACTTTTCGTGGTTATTAATGCAAACCAACAACTACTTAACCAAACCAAGAAATAAAAGAGTTTTTTTTATTTATTTAATGCTCCCAAAGCAAAAAGGAAAAATGAATACAAGTAAAGACCAAGAAAAATTCTGGCCTAAGCAAAGATCGCAAAGAGTTACTGACAATAACACACAAACTAATGAAAGTAGACTCTCACACTTGTCTAAAAACCCTATGAAAGAAAACAAATTTTAGGAAAACTTTTTAATGAAAAAGAAAGTTATTGTTGTGATCGGACCTAAGTTGTTGACTGCTATGACAGAGACCAAGAACCCTGAAAGGTATAACTCTTGACAAGGAAAAGGATGATTTCCTCTCCTTAAACAAAAAAATTCTCAACAGGCACGTTGTTGATAGTTCAACAGCCAACATGTGCACGTGAGTTGTGTAAGGTCAGAGCGCGTGTACATGCATGCAAACCTTATGCAGGCCGCATGTACCTCTGCAACTCCTCAAAAAATGAATAGACAAGCAATCAAGCATTGGCAAAGACTACTGGTATTGAGAACCAGAATCTCTTGAAGAATCAGAAACTTACTTTGTCAGAAAAGAAAAACAATTCAAGGAAAATTTCATAGAACAAAACCAATCTAAGATGGTACCTAAGCTACAAACTGCAAAAACAGAGACCAGAATGAGTTTCAGAAAACCCCTGAGAAGGATCACTTCTGACAGGGAAGAGGATGACTGCCTCTTTAATAAAAAAATTCCAAACCTAGCCACGCTACTGTTACTTCATCAGCTAGCGTGTCCACATGGGTTGTGTGAAGGTTTGGCACATGTACACGCATGCAGGCCTTATACAGGCTGTGTGTACCTCTGTGACTTCCTTTAAAAGAAAATGTAGCCAAGCAAAGAAAGCAGGAAGAACTGGTATGGAAGACCAGAATCCCTACTAGCTCACACTTTTGTAGAAACTCTAAAAATAGGTAATGAAACAAATTTTTAAAAATACCCAAAAAGGACTCCCAGAAAACCCTAGAGATCCCCAGTATGGTCGTCAATTATGTTGTGGGTGGGAATCCCTCATACGGACTTAGAATTTAAGGGCTCTAATCATGCATGTAGAAAATGACCATTTCAAAGGATTCTACTCTTTCCTATTCTCCCAAAACAAAACCCCACATTCATGTAATACAAAGGTGTAAACAAGATTCGGTAACTCTACCTTGAGTCCTTCGTTTTGATGTCAATCCCTTTGCTTTCACTCGCTCTTTTATTGCAAGCCTCCTCCCAAAGTTGACCTGCATCCACACATGAACAAACAAAAATCTGTGAACATGCATTTCATCTACTAATTGTTGGGTTAGTTGTGACATTATCATAAAATAAATATTCAACTTGAACACATGATATGGCAGGACGGGAAAAGTATTCCTTTTTGTATTAATCTTCACAAGAATAAACTTACAATATGTGGTCGGCACTGCTCCTTGAAACTGGTCCTAGGCTCCTCTTCAACTGTCCTCCAACTGATTTTCTCTATACTTCTCTTTGCACAAGGATGGCTAAAGGTTGGGACAAGGGTAATGCTCAATTGGGTATAGTTTCTTTACTATGATTTTCCTCCTTTCAAATGGGACCCTTACCCCTTCTTTTATAGGCTAGAAGGAGCTAGGTATTTGGTTGAATGATCGGCCATGCATGGCCGAAAGGTTTAGTTAACTTACCCAAAGCTATATGTTTCGTCAAAAACTTTCCTTTTTTCTTGCTTTTGTAGGTACATGCGAGTTGTAATGAGGCGGCTAGCGTGTACACTCGTGCAGTAGCGGAGTAGGGCGCGTGGACCTTTAAAAAGGGTGGTTTTAAGAAGAGTTGTTCAGTATTGGCTTGGCAAAGAAGGCATATGGGATGACCTGATGTCAGGTAAGTATGCCTGGTGCAAATTAGAGTTATAACAATACTCCCAGTCCTTGTTTCATATCGGTTGACGAGTGACTCCCTAATGCCCTCCTTTTGACAGTGTTAGCAACATTTCTTGTATAGGGGTATTCTCCTCTATGATTTTAGGCCTCTGGTGTAAACGCATAGAAGTGGGGTTTGAAAACCAGTCGGATGTGTTTTATTCAAGGGCCGCATCCATAAGCGCCGAGCGCAGCTTACAAAAAAAGTCCATTTCAGGCTTAAAATCAAGCGAGCGAGCAGTCTGATTTCAACGGCAATGATCAATTGACGAAGCAGATCGACGGCCATTAGGTTTTCGGGGCTGTCAAGTTGCCTGGGATTTAGCACAAAGGGTAGCACCCATAGTTCATGGCAAGTTTGGGTCATCCGATCCAATTGGGATAGGTGGCGGCTAGTCAGTGTATTGGGATCGATGTTTCGGGAGACAAGGAGCCTCCCATTCTTTACAGCTGAAATTGTCGATCGGTGAAACGCCGAAAGCATCTTTGGAGCCGAGCCCACGGTCTTAGCACCAGGTCATATCAAGCGAGCCTGTAAATGGGGGCAGCCCCCTTTATAATAATGAATACTATCTGGGTCGTTCATCTGAAGGACGCGCGGCACACATCCGTGCCACGTCGGCATTCGGGAGTTCGAGGGGTAAGTGCTCCTTGTCATATCACTTCTTGAAACCTCAAATCCTGAAACAACGAAAGCGCCCAGAATTAGGCCCATGGTTTTGGCACCCAGTAATAGAGGAGAATGCCTAAAGGAGGGGTGCTAACGTTTATCATTTGACAAGACGGTCCCCAAAGCGTCGAGACTGATCTTATTCGTTCATCCTGGAGGAACGCGTCGCACGCAATTAGGTTCTCTGCCTTTTCACCCATTGTGACTTTGAAGCATAAGGAACAGCTCTCTCAAAACCCTGAAACGCTGAAAGCACCTTTGAATGTAGGCATAGGGTCATGGCCTGTGGTGACTCGAGAAAGTAGAAAGGGTTGTACAAAAGGGAGGCCAAAAGCATTGAATTGAGTTTCAGAGGGGGGGCACTGTGTTCTCCAGACGTCGAGTTTACGTGATCTAAATCCTGGTACCTGCTAGGTATGAATGAAGAAGAGAGAGGGTGTTTGAAACCTCGCCTCACTCATTAATTGCAAAGTATGGATGTTCCGGATGAAAGTCTACCCAAGAAGGTCCTCTGTACCGGTTCTTTTCATGGAAGCCACGTCGAGTCCTCGACTCAGCAAGGAGGTCTTCACACGCTAGCTCGGCTCTTAATGGCTCAACTACTTCCCTTGCAAGAGCCATGCACAGTTAAGGTGGCGTCTGACAAAGAATAGCCATCCGAATTTGGCCGAGGGGACACCAAGTCTTGGGTGCATGATCAACCAGAGTCTGCATGTGCAGACTGTCAAAAGACATGCAGACGCAATGTTTTTAATGCAGTGTCTTGTTTTTGCTATTGTGGTTGTTTTTTAGTATATGTAGGCGTTTTCGCCATTTTTGTAAGGATCGATGGTTGAGTGAGGCTCCCGGTTGTAAAGCTTTAATGAAGCACTGTTATTMTRGTTATGCATGGACTCTTCAGACTTCTTGCCTTGTGGATGTCAGTTTCTTTCATGTCTTTGTTTACACTCTGTTAGAGCAGCTCAGAATTGGAGAATCAAGTCGACTTGTAACTGTTATAGGATGATGTAGATTGGATCACTGTAACAGTTGCATTGTTTCTAATCGGTCCTTGTGATTTTCTTAGCACTGAGCGACTTGGAATTGGAGAATCCAGTCGAGTCCCCCTTTCAGTTTCTTGAGACCCTGAACCAAGAGGATCTTGCATTCAGAGTCTTTCTTCTACAAACTGCTGAAAAGCCTGTTGCCCGAGGCAGTTTGCTCACTCTTCTTACCAAGTCTTCCACCTGCTCATATTTTAATCAACTCACTGACTGAAGTTAGATCAAGACCTCCTTTGTTCCTTACATACTAGACTCATTTCTTGAGTTAGATCGATATCTGCCCAAGTCTCTACCCATTTGATCACCCATTAAAACTATCGTGACATAAAAACTGATGGGCGTTGGGCTCTGCTCCTGCAAGCAATCTAGGAGCGACTTCTGACTCTAACATTTCTGGCGTTGTTGCCGGGGACGAAGTTGAAGATTTTCCCTGGGAAGAACGACATTGAGCCTCTGATTCTGAAGGTGCATCAGACATCAGAGCCCTTCAAGATTGCTACTATGCACCTGGCGACTCCATTGTGGCTACTCCATTGTTTCCACTTCATTGTTTTAGTTGTAGCTATTGTTAGTACACCTGAAAGATAACCCATAGGAGGTTTCTCAAGAAGGTTTCAATGGTTTCTTTCTCAACTTGAGAAGCTTCCTGGGATAACGACAATGTTAAGATCTGGCCTTTGATGGTGAACAAGGACCGGGCATATTTGAAGCTGCGCATCTTTCACCTGGTGACTCCATGATTCGAGGATCGATTGGCGACTCCACTGGTTTGATATGGAGAAAATTCTGGCTCAAAGGTTTGCTTTCTGTGACTTTTCCGGGATAGTTGGTTTTCCTAATGCACTTCCTGATAGAGACCAATGGGAAAATTTCCTCCCTGAATTTCATGCAACAAGTTGGGAGGAACCAGCTGATCATTTACTAGACTTCCATAAAGCTATTCATCGACACAATATCACGCATGAGGATGTCCGAATTAATCTCTTCAGGTATTCATTGAAGGGAGTTGCTCTTGAGTGGTGTCGATCTCTTCCCGCTGCGAGCATCCACTCTTTAACAAGTTTTCATACATCTTTCAATTCATTTCGTAAAGATTATTTTCCAGCTGATTGTTTGTATGAAAACTGTTGTGAGGAGTTTTCTTTACTTCATGAAGCCTCTGTTGGCCCTGAAGACCATGTCCATGATGAAGCTTTTACTGTGGAGGAAAGCATTTGCCATGAAAATATAGAGGTGTTGAATGATATTAATTGTGTTAGCCCTAGAACAGAAGAATCTAACATCATATCAGATGCCTCTATTCTTTTAGATGTTCATAACGATCAGCATGCCTCTTGTGGAAATTGCGAGTTTATGGAGAAAATTTGGTCTATAGTAGATGGCTCACCTGGGTATCAGGTTGAAGCAGATGTTCCTAGATGCCCTGCTTATGACGATGAAGACCTCACCATTTTTAAAGAAGAGATAGTTGTGGAGGAGGATTTTTCTCTTTTCCTTCAAGGGGTTTCTCACGATATATTCTTACCTGGGATTAAAGAGAAAAAAATTATGTATGAATATCCAGAAGCAGCAGATACCACTGTCCCTAAAACAGATATTTTTGACGGGATCACTATTCTGGAGGAGGAATATAGAAATGAAGGTCATCCCCTTTTTGATGAATATTATAGTGATGATGAGCAACAAGCTTATCCTACATTTGATCACTATGAAGACGCTGCCTGACATGACAGCAAGAAGAGCCATCCCATGGTCCCTATTTATGATGAATATGAATCTCACCCAGGGGAGAGCCAACCAGAAGAGGAGAAAGAACCAGAGGAGCAGAATATTTCCTGTCCAGAGCCAGTCAGCGAGCAACCACCGCCTGAGAGAAATGAGCCTACATCATTTTTCCACCAACTTGTGCTTATCAGAGATATTCAACCACATGTGAACAACTGTGTAGCAGAGGAGGTTGTCTGTCACCCATTTTCTAGAATTCGCCACTCATTCTATGACCCTGTCAGCAAGTACATGGAGTGGCATTTCCTCTATGCCTTAGAGCCACCCACCTTCATCTTCACGACAACCCTTGAAGATGAATCAAAGGATGTAACCATTCTAATCTCCCGGTTACATCGTCTGTTATCCATCACCAACAGAAGGAAGGAGCTTCTATTCAGAAAGCTACTTGAATGGCTATGGTGGAAATTTGCTTTCACCTAACACCATGTAAAGGATTATGATAGTTTAGGATTGTACATAAATAAGATCTTTTGAGCATGTATCTTTTTTTGTTTTACTTTTACTTTTCGGCCTGTATTTTCAGCAGGGGCTGTTTTGAGCTTGAATCCATAGCCCAACAACAAGGCACTGAAACTGCAAAATGAGTTCTTAGAGCATCACAGGGACGACTCTATCCCCCATGGAGCCTAATGTTAGCAACATTTCTTGTATAGGGGTATTCTCCTCTCTGATTTTAGGCCTCTGGTGTAAACGCATAGAAGTGGGGTTTGAAAACTGGTCGGATGTGTTTTATTCAAGGGCTGCGACCATAAGCACCAAGCGAAGCTCACAGAAGAGGTCCATTTCGGGCTTAAAATCAAGCGAGAAAGCAGTCTGATTTCAATGGCAAGGATCAATTAACAAAGCAGATCGATGGTCATCAGGCTTTTGGGGTTGTCAAGTTGCCTGGGATTTAGCACGAAGGGTAGCGCCCATAGTTCAGGGCAAGTCTAGGTCGTCCGATCCAATTGGGACAGTTGGTAGCCAATCAACGTATCGGGGATAGATGTTTCGGGAGAAAAGGAACCTCCCATTCTTTATAGCTAAAATAGTCGATTGACGAAATGCCGAAAGCACCTTTGGAGCCGAGCCCATGGTCTTAGCACCAGGTCACATCAAGCAAACCTATAAATGGGGGCAGCCCCCTTTATAATAATGAATACTATCTGGGTTGTTCATCTGAAGGACGCGCGGCGCACATCCGTGTCATGTCGGCATTCGAGAGTTCGAGGGGTAAGCGCTCCTCATCATTTCACTTCTGGAAACCTCAAATCCCGAAATGACGAAAGCGCCCAGAATTAGGCCCATGGTTTTGGTGCCCGGTCACAGAGGAGCAAGCCTAAAGGAGGGGCACTAATGTTTATCATTTGACAAGACAGGCCCCAAAGCACCAAGAGTGATCTTAGTTGTTCATCTTGGAGGAACGCATGGCGCGCGATTAGGTTCTCTGCCTTTTCACCCATCGCGACTTCGAAGCATAAGGAACAGCTCTCTCACAACCCCGAAACGCCAAAAGCACCTTTGAAGGTAGGCGTAGGGTCACGGCCCGTGGTCACTCGAGAAAGTAGAAAGGGTTGTACAAAAGGGAGGCCAAAATCGTCGAATTGAGTTTCAGAGGGGGGGCACTGTGTTCTCCAGACGTCGAGTCGACGTGATCCAAATCCCGGTACCTACTGGGTATGAATGAAGAAGAGAGAGTGTGGTTGAAACCTCACCTCACTCATTAATTGCAAAGTATGGATGTTCCGGCTGAAAGTCTACCCGAGAAGGTCCTTTGTACTGGTTATTTTCATGGAAGCCACGTCAAGTCCTCGACTCGCCAAGGAGGTCTACACATGCTAGCTCGGCTCTTAATGGCTCAACTACTTCCCTTGCAGGAGCCATGCACAGTTAAGGTGGCGTTTGACAAAGAATAGTCGTCTGAATTTGGCTGAGGGGCACCAAGTCTTGGGTGCATGATCAGCCAGAGTCTTCATGCGCAGACTGTTAGAAGACATGTAGACGCAATGTTTTTAATGCAGCATCTTGTTTTTGCTGTTATGGTTGTTTTTGAGTATATGTAGGCGTTTTTGCCATTTTTGTAAGGATCGATGGTTGAGCGAGGCTCCCGGTTGTAAATATTTAATGAAGCACTGTTATTCTGTTTATCCATGGACTCTTGAGACTTCTTGCCTTATGGATGTCAATTTATTTCACATCTTTGTTTACACTGTGTTAGAGCAGCTCGAAATTGGAGAATCCAGTCGATTTGTAACTGTTATAGGATGATGTAGATTGGATCACTGTAACAGTTGCATTGTTTCTAATCGGTCCTTGTGATTTTCTTAGTGTTGAGTGACTTGGAATTGGAGAATCCAGTAGATTCCCCCTTTCAGTTTCTTGAGACCCTGAACCAAGAGGATCTTGCATTCAGAGTCTTTCTTAGTACATTGGAGCTTTCATATTTCCCCATCTACCAATATGATCCTAAAACTTACTGCGATGAAGTACCCAATTGAATGGTTGATTGAACTTCACTCATACATGTGTGAGCCAAGCAGGGTCTCAATTTGTACCTTTTAGCTTTAAGTTTTCCTAGGTTTTTTTTTTTTCAAAGAATAAAAGGTGGTTTTGTTTTTTCCATTGGAATCTAGCATCTGTTTTTGTTTATCCCTAAGGAAAAGTATCATTGGCCACAAATTTCATTGTGGTCTATGTACCATTTTGAGGGGAAAACCCATACTCACACTTTGACATAAGGATGCATATTGGCTCAAATCAACTTTATTTTGTCCAAGGTGCCAAATATAATCACAATAGATGCACCCTAATGTATGAGGTCGGGAGGGAAGCTAATGATCAAAATGCATTACGAAAAAAGGATGTTGATGAGTGGGATAAGGAGGAGTCCTACATAGAAAGGATCCAAAAATTACTTGCAAGCAAAGATCAACTTATAAGATATGAATCTTCCCCAAGGTAGGCATACCCATGATCAAGTGTAAAAACAAGAACAATTGCTAAATTGAGTACACTATGAACCCATGAAGTACATAAAATGCAAAATTGTGGCCATGAAATAAAAGGGGACTGAATATATGAAATTATTACATACTCACTCGTCTTCAATTTTGACTTAAACTATGAGAAAAGAAATTGTGATGATATGATGCTCCTCTTGGATGTATTTTTTAACTTGAACAATGCATAAGATGATATCACATAAAAAGAAAAGAAAATATTTCTAAACATGGTGCTTACAACTGTGCATTTATTGCATCCCTAGCATGTTCCTTTTACTCCATGAGAAATTCGTTAGGAAGGGATTATTTAAATTTGTTTTGACTATAGTGATAGGCAATTTTATAGTCGAACTTAGGGAACTATGAGTTATTACCTTAGTACAATTATTTGTACCTTTAATTCTATCTTTTATAATCAATAAATGTTCAAGTGCATCATGCTTTATTTTAATGTTCTACTTCCCACTTAACATGTTTGCTATAGAATTTTGTAATGAATATATTACCATTACTCTTTATTCAATAACAATAATAATAATAATCTACTTTTAAGGTCACGGCCAAGCCAGCACACCAAATTTGGTGTATGAGACCCCCTTGTTTGTGGGACAAGGGACCCCCCTCTGCCCAGTGATTTGACGGGTAAAGTCTACGAAGGTATACATACCCTACCCCCCTCTGGATTTGAACCTGTGACCTCTTAAGGGGAAACACATATTCTTAACCATTAGGCCCACTCAATACATTCTACCAAAGTAAACATATGGATATGTCACATTTCTTTATTGAT
>ML776593.1:1414187-1466308 GCA_009831015.1 Picea engelmannii | reverse complement strand
TATATATATATATATATATATATATATATATATATATATATATATATATATATATATATATATATATATATATATATATATATATATATATATATCGTGCCTTCTCTGGAATTATAATGTATTATAACCAGGAAATGATATATATATATATATATAAATCGTGTGTTCTCTGGAATTATAATGTATTATAACCAGGAAATGAGAAATGGATTGTAGATCCCTTTTTACGTACTTGATTGAAATGAAGTATATAAAAATATACATATATAAACTTGATAAGTTTCCTATGCATAGAAAAATTGAATTTATCGTTGTATTATTGATAAAATGTAGATCTTGAAAGGGAATTTAAACTTTACATCCCTGGTATGGAAGAGTAAATGCAATGGCATTCTTCTTGAGCATGAAAAATTCTATATCAGTAAGGAAACACAAGAACAATCTATGACTTGTAACATCCCGCTCTTGCGCGCACTGAGCGGGCTTATTCTTTGAGGAAACTTGTATGCAAGTGATCTGGTTCTTCATACGATTGGTTGATTTGATTATGATTATGAGATATTGTGGATTTGATCATATGTTATTTTTGTTGTATTTACATCGACGTTTGTTATTGACTAGGTTCTCCTGAGTGTGCAGGACTCTGGACGTTGAGGATGTCGAGGCATCGATGAAACTCCGTGGACTTCGGATCGAGTCAAGGAGTGGACTGTTAAGGTTTGAATGTTGTTGATATGACATATGTACATACGATTAGATGTTATGATGTTGATTATTATTGATGACATTATTCGTTGATGGATGTAGGCTAACGATAGCTTGCCAACTAGACTCACATTTGGAGTAAGGGTTCATGCATGACAACCAGAGACATTGAGGGAGAGGTGTGGCAGTATCCCTGCCACATCCCTCTAGCACTCCCATCGTGGCTCAAACTATAGGTTAAGGATTACCTAGTTTGAGAGACCTACGATGTCATGAGGGAATACTATGACAGTCGCTCACGATGATTCTAAGGGGTGCGCAATAAGGCAGGGTCCTTATTCCTTAGAGTTCCTTAGACTCCCACAAGATCACCTGATAGAGTATTAACTCCAGGGGTTTGACGTCTACCAAATTCAGTCAAGAGGTGAGTGGCACCCTTGGAGCACGTAGTGCGTATTGAAGGGCATGTCGCGCAAATAAAATGGAAAGAGGCGAGTGGAACCCTTGGAGCACGTGGTGCGTCTTGAAGGGCACGTCGTGATTTTAACTGGTAAGTGAATAAACCTAGTGCCTAGAAAAAATATGCCTCCTTAGGACCTGGTCGGCCTTAAAATGAATGATGAGATGAGTAAGTTTAATAACAAATTATTCCCTTAAGAACTGTCGCCAAGCCTAGTGAATGTAAAACCTAGGTCTAAGTAGAACCTCTAAACAAAAAAATAATAATTATACATATAACAAGAAGGGGGTAAAGAAATTCAAACTTTAATTATTAAAAAAAAATTATAATGGAGGATTAAATTTATTAAAAGGGTAAATGGTTGTTTTTCTACACTTTCTAAATCTGATTTTTAGTTAAAAGGGAAAAGGGGGAAACTTAAGGAAAAAGAGAAACTTAATGAAAGGGGAAACTTAAGGGAAAAGGGGAATGTCTAACTTAGTAAGGAATCTAGCCTTTGGAACATTCTATTTATGAACTCAACTAGGATTTAAGTAAGGTGTAAGTAATTTAAGAAATGTAAGGGAATAAAGGGACACCAAGAAGCGTTTTTAGGAACACTTTTAGATGGGTGAGGGAAATAGGAAAATTTAATTAATTAATAGATTGATTTTCTAGTGCAACTAGGGGATTGAGAGACATGTGTACGAGGGAGGTTTTCCCAATTAAATAAATGAAAAAAAGAATCTAATGAGGGTTTGGGAAACTAATGACTAAGAAACTCTATAAAAAGGATGGTGGAGGAGGAGTATGGGACACATCTGGCTTGCGTAATGTTACGCTGCCAAATTTTATCTTGATTGAGTTTCTTTTGTGGGAGTTGGGATACCCAGCTCGGGTAATGAGTGGTAGCTCGACCTTGCTAGGCGAGATGGGAGCTAGCATTCTCCAGTATTGTGTGCATGGCTCATTTGCGGCTCGAGGGGATCAGGGGGAAGAAGAGTACCCCTAGTGTTGGTTGGTAGGTATCGGTGAGGTCACATTGGTTGGAAAGCGAGAACTGGATGGAGCGCGTGTGAGACAACGACTTCAGAGAATTTTCATTTGGCTACGGTACACATGTGTATATCTGTATTGAATGGTAGTTAAATTCCTTGTATATGCATCTCTCTAACGTCAAAAGTACATGTGTGTCACTGTGTTAAAAATTACTTAATTTTCTGTCCTGACAATTTACGCTTGTGAAATTTGGTTGAAGAGTAGTTAAATTATGTTCATGTGCCTTCAGTTAAGGTACTTCTATTGTGTTAAAGTTTATGTTTTATTCAACGTAATATTATCCAGAGATTTCATTTTTCTTCTTTCAGTGAATTTGTCTTCAAGAGCCCAGTGTTTTATGATCAGAGAATTCAAAGTTATCACAGCCTTATGCTAATTGTACCTTTGATTGATTTCCAATGTCGAACCCAAACTCTAAATGTAAACGAATTCTGTGTTTTTTTATTGTTTTTAATACAAGAAAAATTGTGTTTTTATCGTTTGTTCCTTTATCCTTTAAGTTATTAGTCTGTGCTTGAGCAGTCGACTAGGAGCCAAATCGATTGTCTTTCACTCGGATGTTAAAGATTTAGATTCAAATGCCCTGCTTTCTTGTGCATGGATAATAATTGTAGGATTATTTCTCTGCCCAGCAAGGAATTCTCTCTCCGGCATTTATTCCCTCCTTAGACTCTACGCTTATTGTGATTTATTCTCTGCAAACTCGTGCTTCCACACAACGATTCGGGGATGTCTCTCCAGTTCACAAAACATTTTATTTCTCTGTGATTAATGTTGTTTTTACTCTCTGCAATTTCGTTTTTAACTTGCCCATCAAATCCATTGCTTGTACAATGAAATTTCCTCCTTATTGCTCAGCAATTTTTGTGGTCTTTACTCTGCCGATTCTGTTTTTCATTGCCCAGTGATTTCATAACTTCTCTTCGTTGATGGGGTGTAAACTTGTGTTATTTTCCATTGCTCGGCCATATTTTTGTTTCTTTTCCTCAGAAAAATTGTGTTATCCCCTAGCGAATCTCGTTGTCTCGTACCAACCCTCTTTTCATTTATTTTTCCTCAGAAAAATCATGTTATTCCCCGGCGAATCTGGGTGTCTCGTAGAAACCATCTTTCATTTTATTCCTCAAAAAAATCATGTACCCACCCAACGAATTATTGGGCATGATTCTCTGCATTTCCTACCCTCCATTACCCTCTAACTTTTCCAGTGGTTAGCTATCCTGGGTGAATTTGCATTTTGCATTATAAACAGAATGGTTGTAATCCGTTGCCTGTAATAGTTATAAGAATTTTCAAAATCTTGCATTAATTTAACAATGGGAGATTTCAGGCTTTAGTTATATACATTGGTCATGGAAATGGCATTAATTGAAATTATGATTCCTAGCGGAAGCAAATATGGCAGTAGATTACACCGCAGTAAATGCATTGCCTTATAACAGTATGAATTTTTATCCAAATTAGAACACTATGATAAAGAGTAAGAGGAATGGACAATGGCGGTTTTTGTTGCTGTATAATTGTGCTTAATTGCTCTAAATAGCACATTGAATTATAAAATAGAAGAAATGGCAGCAGCGATCGAAACAATGATATATGCTTATAATTGTTGGTAAATTGTATAAACAACACATTACTGATTGGCGGGTGATTATAATTACCTTTTGATGATTTGATTGTTTTAGAACAACTCATTATTGTAGGATCATGTGAATGGAATTATACTTATATTTTCTTTGGATAGATGATGGTTTTAGGATAGCGCACTATTTTAAGAACATGTGGAAGGCAGTATATTAAGTGCTTATAATAGTTTGAATGGTTTTATAAAGGTGTTATGTTGAAGAGAATGGGAATGGCAAGGGAGGTTATAGATGCTTTAATGGATTTTCTAATTGTTTTAATAACTAGCATTAAGTAAGGGACATGTTGATTTTGAATAAAGTGAATTGACATGACAAAAATGGTCCTAGTCCAATTGTTGGTTACTATCCCTATGTTAATGTAATCCTTGTACATTGATTTTTAAAATGACGACTTAATCATTATAAGACACTTTAGTTCTTTTTAATGTTTTAAGGGGGTTGTACTTTAAAAAGAAAGTAGGGAGTATTGTTATATGCTTTTAACATTAGATTAAGGTTAGATGCAATGTGTTGAAATAGTCTTATGATGGTAAAATGTTAATGAGGTACATATAGATTGTTGTGCAAATCTAAACCTATATGGAAGGTAGTTACCTTGCGCCTTGTTAGCTTGATTGTTGGAGTGATCTCGTTTATAGATTTTGTATTAGGTATGATAGTTAAGTTTGGACTTCTGTCGTTTGGCTTTTGTGTCATGATTTAAAGGTTTAGGACTGTTTAAGTTTGTGCCTTAGTTACTATTGTGCTTAACGCAATGTGGTAGCATGATTTCTTATGATGGGATCAATGTGCACGTTGATCCATGAGTGTGTATGATAACCTGGATTTGGTTCATGAGTTTCCCAATGAGGATGATGTTGTTTATTAAATTTGATGTTTTTCAATTCGTATTGTAGTGTTTTAATGTGATTTTGTTTCTCGCTCACCGTGAAGGTTCTAGTTACTTATGTCGCTTGATGTTGGTTGCGTCTAGATGATCTTGATGTTGTCTTTTAGCTTAGTAGGCTTGGCCTTGCTTATGTTGGGCAAGGTGTAGACACCTCCTTGTTCCTCAGAACAGTCGCCATCCTTGAGACCTTAAATGGTCAAAATCGATGGGAATCTAGGCTTGAGCGTTGCTTATGTGTCATGGAGGTCCTAACCTTGTAGGTTAGGATGGGCGGGTAGTCTCTTTTATTCCTTTCCTGATTGATTGTTCATTGTTTCTTCAAGCTATTGGATGTGATAATATCATAGGTCATTATGTTTATGTGTTGTGTGAATTGAGTTCATTATGTTCGTCATCGAGTTGTGATTCTTGATTGTATTAATGAAATTGCCGTCCTTGCGCTCAAAAAAAATATATATATTGTACTTGTTTTGTGTCACTAGTTGTCATAACAACAAGGTTCATTACATATGGTATCAGAGTCGGTTCGACCAGCAATTTGGGATCACTACGGATTTCTTTGTTTAGATATTTGATTATAATGTTGCTAATTTAATTGATGTGTATTCATGCAGGTAATCATGGTTAGAGGACATCACAGAGGTAGACAACGGGGTATTAGGGGAGGAGGTGTTATGCCCTCAGTAGCATCCACGCCTGAGGGGTCTAACCACCAAGGAGATGAACAAGTTGTTGAGAAGGAACAAATAGTTGTGGGTGATATGGTTGGGCTGATGAGGTCCTTTCAGTGGATGTCTAAGGCACTGATCAGTCATTTGGATAGATATGAGGCCAGGGCATCGGTACTCCCTAAGGGTCCATCGTGCACTTTGGTCGTTACTGGTAGAATTCACTGAGAACTCAAGAAGGTCAAGTTTCCCAAGTTCTTTGGTTCCCTAGACGACGTAGCCACCGAGGCATGGTTGGAGAATATGGCGATGTGATTTTCACTTTGTGACTATACCTCCAACATGAAGGTCTGCATGGTAGTCTTTTAACTGAAGGGGAGCACTCTTCTATGGTGGAAGACGCTCTTGCCACAGTTGAACATGGTCATCGAAGATGTGCCATGGGAATTGTTCGAGGAATGGTTCTAGGAGAGTTATCTATTTGTGGAATTCATTGAGCATCAGCTCAACGAGTTCAACACCTTGTGACAGGGCGGTCGTACGGTGCTCGAGTACGAGGCTCATTTTCTGGAGTTTCTTTGGTATGCTCCGCACCTGAATAATGAGAAACTTAAGGTCAACAAGTTCATGTTTGGCCTTAATGTCAGCATTTGTGTAAAGGTTAGCATTTTGATGCCTCAAAACTTGCATGATTTTGTACAGAAGGCCCTCATAGTAGAGGAGGAGCTTATCAGCGGGGGGGTCGGAGCAGGACTCCAGGGAGACTGATGCAGGAGCATCGCCAACTCATCAAGCGAGCCAGCACATCAAGCGGAGATCAGCTGGACAAACAAACCCAAATTTTTGAAGTGCTTTGGGATTATAGTGCAAGTCTTTAATGAGCCATTTATGGAGGCGCATTGTATATTGTATTGGACCTTGAGCCTTTAAGCTCTCATCATTTGGTAGATAGTCGACATTTAATCTAGTTAATGTTGGTAGATAGGATGTTTAATTCTAGATTTGATAGTTTAGAGTCTGAGAGGGAAAACGGATATAGACACCCTCATTGTACCATTGTAAGATAATAGAGAAGAAGAGAGGAAGCATTCAGGAGAAGAAAAGAGCAAGCAGAGAATGTTGTATGAAGAACACCCATGTACAGACATTTGAATTAATAGAAGGAAGCTTTGATTCAAACTCATGGTTTGTGTTGTTTTCTCTGTGTATTGATGTTATGCTCAGGAATGTTTTCTTTCTTGTTATGCATTTGCTTTGTATATGTTGTGCATGTGATTTCATGTTTCAACCTGAAGTCTGAAAGGGAGAGAGAGTGAGGTTCAATTGTTTCTCTATCTGAGCCAGGATATTCCTGCAAGGTGTGCAGTTGAATTCATCTGCAAGGAGTGCGTTGATGAAGGATCAGTAGTCTAACTCTTGTTCTCATTCACCCAGGAGTGTATTTGGGTTGTTGAAGTCATGCAAGGAGTGCGCAAGCTGAAGAAGAAGTCTCAGTTGTGAATCTGAGAAGAAAGGAGATCGAAGATTGTTGCTACAGGAGTGTGCAGAGTCGGAAGGATTCAACACTTGGGACGTTGTTGAATGTTGAGCGCAAGGAGTGTGCGCAAGTTCCTCTGAAAGATTCTAAATGGGAAAGCTCAGGAGGAGCAAGGCCTTTGAAATTATCGAAGACTGCACAGGATATTTCCGTGCCAAGAAATCCTTAAGAAGGGAGAAGAGGAATCGACGGTCAGGATTCATAGAGGAGATCGACAAAATCTCGTTAGCCGTTAGATATTGAGAAGTTGCGTCGGGGTTAAGCCATAGTGTGCAGAGGAAGAGTCACGGAGGAGTTATTGGGATATCAGCGTCATCAGGGTTTTGTTAAGGCAGAGAATCGAGACCTCGTGAGTCTCGAAATCCTGAGAAAGGATCCTAGTCGTTGATCTCGGCAGTACATGCGTCAGCATTCTGGGGAGTCATCGGGATATCAGGGTCATCGGGGTTTTGCTGAACAAGAGAATCGAGACCTTGTAGTTCTCGAAATCCCAAGAAAGGATCTCAACAGGACACAGGTCAAACGTCAGGAGAAGAGTTGGGATTCAACTCATTGGAAAATCGGGGTTTCCGAGGACATAGAACGCTCGCATATTGGAATCACGATCCGCGATATCCCAACGGGAGTTTTGAACTGTCCATCGGCGAGGACGCGTGGCACGAGATCCTGAAGAGTCGACGTTTGGGGGCATTAGAGTTTTCGCAGGTAAAGAATTTGTGCATCAGGAAATCACGATCCACGATTTCCCGACAGGATCAACACCGTCCATTGGCAGGGACACGTGGCGAGAGATCCCGCAGAGTTGGGGATCAGGAAATTGGAAGTCCCGTGCACATGAAAACGGGAATCGCGATATCCCGATACGTGATTTCCCGACGGGGCTAAGGATCGTAGTGGAGGACATGTGTCAGAAGGTAAACCCTCGCAAGGAGCCAATGACAGGTGGCATCAGCATATCGTGAACTCGAAGGTTCGCGAGTTGGAGAAGCAAAGGATTGCACCAAAAGTTGCAAGGTCGTGAGAAGCGATATATCGACAACTGTCGGTTAGCTTGTGGGACCGCAGGGGTGAGTGGAAGACAGGTGGCAGAGATCGGAGATCTCGTGAACTCGAGAGTTCACCAGTTGAAAGCCCAAACCTTTGGAGCTTCAAGTCGCAAGGACACGAGGTGGCGAAGTTGCGAAGGTGCGACAGGATAACGTCGGCGTCTCGGCACATCGGGACTTGGGAGTTGGAGAATCGAGTGCTGGGAGTCGCGATAGTGCGAGGCTGCGATAAAGCAGAAGTTCCGATAAAGTGGAAGAAGGTCAGTGTTGACTTAGCCATCGGGAGTCGGGGATCCGTGAGGATAGAGGATCACGATAGCAAGTGTTGATTTCCCAACTGGGAAATTCCCGATAAGAGCAAGGAAACACGTAGGTGAATATTTCATCGGGGTTCGGGGATTTGTAAGGCCTGATTCCATGAGTTCAGGACTCGTGATCTTGCGAGGTCCAATTTCTCGATAGGACAACGGGAGATCATAAGGAGAGCCCTGTGGGTGTAGAAAAGTTTCGATAAGGGATTTGAAGAGCATTTCATCTCTTCGAGCCGAAGGGAAAGAAGGTCCTGTGGGAGCAGACGTGCCCTGGGTGGTGCGTTTGCGTCAGAGACCTGCGGGACATGCATCATTTGGTGCGTAGTAGCATCAGACACCAGCCATTCATTCCTCTGGGTATTGAGGCATTCTGAGAGGATCCACATTCACTACACCTTGGTGACTAGTACCTCAGCAGCAGACTCATTACCGAGGACCACGACACCAACAACAACAACGACCGCAGCACCAACAATTTAGGCCTATTCAGCAGAACAGACCAAGGTTCCAGGATGGTGGGCCATCAGCTTTTACTTTAGGTACCAGGAGTACCGGACCGAATAAAGGGTGTTGGACATATGAAGAGCCACATTACGAATGTGATTTCCCAGTGGAGAGGACCAGAGCATCTAGATCAGTCGGACCCACTATCGTGGGAGATTTGGGAAAGGCCCATCAGATTCATGTAGTGATGAATAACCACCAGGCATAGCACCAGTCAATTGTTCTCGAGACATTAGGTATCATCCCTAACCAAACCCTTAGTATTTTGATAGATCCAGGTGCTATAGAGAATTTTATTTTTGATGTTGCGCTAAAAAGAATTAAGGTAAAGGCAGTCGAACAAGACAAATTTAACTTTGTAGAAATGGCTTCGGGAGCCAAACAGAAGGTTAGAGGGGAGGTTACGGGTTGTATCCTTAACCTGGGAGATTTTATCACAAGGTCCAACCTGTATGTCATGATCTTAGGGTCTTATGACATCGTGATCGGTATGGACTGGTTGGAATCTCATGAGGTAATACTCAATTGTAAGACGAAAAAGGTTGAGCTTGGTCGATGATGAGGGACAAAGACCCATGATTGTAGGTCAAAACCAGGGAGTTTCCCTGAGGTTCATATCTTCCTTGCAGCTACGGAATAGCATGCACAAGGGATGCAAGCTTTATATGATCCTTGTGTTAAACGAAAAGGGTGTGGCAGAAGGACTAGAAAACCTTCTGGTAGTACGATAATTTGTGGATGTCTTCCCAAAGGAGTTACTAGGATTTCCACCTGAGAGGGAATTGAAATTTACCATATACCTAAAACTGGGGACTGGACCGATAGCAAGAATGCCTTATCGGATGTCGACCCCAGAGTTGTGGGAGTTGAAAATGCAATTGAAGGATTTGTTGGACCTAGGACTTATACATCCAACTGTGTCACCATGGGGTGCGCCTGTTATTTTCATATGGAATAAGGATGGGTCGTGGAGACTTTGCATTGACTACCGTCAATTTAACAAGGTAATGATCAAGAATCAGTACCTGTTTCCAAGGATTGATGATCTATTTGATTAGATGAAAGACACGACGGTGTTTTCAAAGATCGAATTGAGATCAGGGTATAATGAGTTACGGATCAAGGAGGACGACATCCCTAATACCACCTTTAAGATGAGGTTTGGACATTACAAGTTTATTGTTTTACCTTTTGGACTGACAAATGCCCCTGGGATATTTATGATCTTGATGAACGAGGTGTTCCACGAATACTTGGACAAGTTTGTCCAAGTATTCATTAACAATATTTTGATTTACTCTCAGAGATGGAGGAGCATGAAGATCACTTGTGCATGGTGCTACAGTGTCTACGAGAGAACAAATTGTATGGGAAATTTTCAAAATGCTTGTTTTATCAATCGAAGATTCACTACGTAGGGCATGTCATCTTCGATGATGGTATCATTGTGGATCCAAAAAATCTTGAGGCTATTACGAAATGGCCTGCGTCGACCAATGTCCCCGAAGTGCGTATCTCCATAGGTTTAGTGGGATACTATCGACGATTCATCGAGGGTTTTTCGAAGATAGCAAATCTGATCACGGAATTGTAGAAGAACAACAAGAAGTTTGTTTGGACCAAGAAACGCGTGGAGGCATTTTGGAGGCTCAAGGATTTGTTGACGACAACACTAATACTAAGGGTCCCTGACATGGACGTGGAATTATTGGTATGAATTGATGCATCCAAGGAAGGCTTAGGCAGATTCTTGATGCAAGATGCTCGAGTGATCGCTTACATATCAAGAAAGTTGAGAAGGTATGAGGAGAATTATGCAACGCATGATTTGAAGTTGTTATCCATTGTTTATGCCTTGAGAGTTTGGAGACACTACCTTATTGGATGGAAATTCGAACTAAAAATGTACCACTATGGACTACAACACATCTTTACGCAAAGCCTTAAACGCACGAAAATGACATTGGTTGGAATTGCTTAGCAAGAACGATTTCAAGATTACTTACATAAAAGGAACAGTGAACAGAGTGGTGGATGTGTTGAGTCGAAGACCACGCATATTTTTGGTGATGCGTGGTCTTCAGATGAATATACGTGAAAAGATTCTAACTTTACAGCATGACGATGACTAGTACAAAGAGGTCAAGGATTTTATCGAACAAAACACAATGATGGAACCAAGATTTAAAGGATTTACGTTGGACAACGACGGATTATTGAGATTTAAAAATTAAATTTACGTACCACCCAATGACGAGTTATGAGTTTGATCCTAAACGAGGCTCATAGAGCAGTGTATATGGCTCATCCTGGAGTCATGAAGATGAGGGCAGACCTTAAACCATTATTCTTTTGGAAAGGAAAGAAGGAAGACATAGTCAACTACGTGGCAATATGTCTAGAATGTCAGCAAGTGAAGGTTGAACATAGACATCTGGCAAAATTGCAACAGCCACATGCTATTCTAGAATCGAAATGGGAGGTCATTTCAATGGATTTGATTGTTGGACTGCCACTGATGGCAAGGAGACACAAATCGATTTTTGTGGTAGTCGACACTCTAATGAAAAGTGCTCATTTTATTCATTTGTGTATGACATATCAGGCACTTGAATTAGCTAGAGTTTTCATCAGTGAGATTGTGATGATGCATGGCCTGTCTAAGAGGATTATATTCGATAAAGGATCGGTGTTTACAGGATGATTTTGGACTAGTTTCCAAGAGGCCTTGGGAACCCAACTTAACTTTAGTACCGCATATCACCCAGAGATAGATGGGAAGACCAAAATAAAAAACAAAATCTTGGAGGATATGTTGTGTATGTACATTATGGACCAACAAAAGCATTGGGAAGATTTCTTGCCACTGGTAGAGTTTTCATACAACAACAGTTATCAAAGCACCATTAAGATGGTGCCTTTCGAGTTTCTTTACGGGTGACCATGTTGGACACCTTTGAGTTGGGATCGGCTTGAGGATAGGTTCATGGTGGGACCAGAAGTGATCCAAGAAATTAAAGATCAAATAAAAACAATAAGAAAAAGGATCAAGGAAGCGCAGGATCGGCAGAAGAGTTATGTCGATGCACATCGTGTCGACCGTAGTTATGAAGTTGGCGATCGAGTCTTCTTGTGGGTGAAACCGCATAAGAGTTTGATCAAGTTTGGAAGGGTGATAAACTCTCTCCTAGTTTCATGGAACCCTTTGAGATTGTGGAAAACAAGGGGCCCGTGGCCTATCGACTAGCCTTGCATAATTCTTTGAGGCGTATGCATGATGTTTTTCATGTATCCATCTTGAGACATTATGTTAGTGATCCTACTCATGTTATTGACATGAGTTCATTGTAGGTATCGGTTGAGGTTTCTCTCATGGCAGATCCAATCCTCATCCTTGACCATCGCATTCGACAGCTACGACGTTGAACAGTAGATCAGGTCAAGGGCTAGTGGGACAACTATAGTCCACACTCGGTGACCTGGGAGGACGCATATGATATGTGTCAGTAGTTTCCATTTTTGTTTTATAGATATACTTATGATACTATGATACACTTTATTATGGCATTTATATACTGTGAAACTTCGGGACAAAGTTTAAAACAAGAGGGGGTGTATGTAACATCCTGCTATTATGTGCACTGAGCAAACTTTTTCTTTAAGGACACTTGTGTGCAAGTGATCTGGTTCTTCATACGATTGGTTGATTTGATTATGATTATGAGATATTGTGGAGTTGATCATATGTTTTTTTTTTATTATTATTTACATCTATAGGTGCTATTGACTGGGTTCTCCTGAGTGTGCAGGACCCTCGACGTTGAGGATGTCGAGGCATCGATGAAACTCCGTGGACTCTGGATCGAGTCAGAGAGTGGACTGTTAGGGTTTGAATGTTGTTGATGTGACATATGTACATACGATTAGATGTTATGATGTTGATTACTATTGTTGACATGATTCATTGATGGATGCAGGTTGATGATATCTTGCTGACCAGACTCACATTTGGAGTATAGGGGTCACGCATGACAACCAGAGACATTGAGGGAGAGGTGTGGCAGAAGCCCTGCCACAACCCTCTAGCACTCCCATCATGGCTCGAACTGTAGGTTAACGATTACCTAGTTTGAGAGACTCGTGATGTCATGAGGGAATACTGTGATAGTCTCTCATGATGATTCTAAAGTATGCACAATAAGGTAGGGTCCTTATTCCTTAGAGGCCCTTAGTCTCCCACAAGATCACTTGACGGAGTATTGACTCTGAGAGTTTGGCGTCTACCAAATTCAGTCAAGAGGTGAGTCGCACCCTTGGAACATGTAGGGCATCTTGAAGGGCATGTCGCACAAATAAAACAGAAAGAGGTGAGTGGCACCCTTGGAGCACGTGGTGCGTCTTGAAGGGCAGGTCGTGATTTTAACTAGTAAGTGAACAAACCTAGTGCCTAGAAAAACTATGCCTCCTTAGGACATGGTTGGCCTTAAAATGAATGATGTGATGAGTAAGTTTAATAACAAATTTTTCCCTTAAGAACTGTCACCAAGCCTAGTGAATGTAAAACCTAGGTATAAAAGAATATATATATATTAGATATATAACAAGAAGGGGATAAAGAAATTCAAACGTTAATTATTAAAAAAAAAACTTATAATGGAGGATTAAATTTATTAAAAGGGTAAATGGTTGTTTTTCTACACTTGCTAAATCTGATTGTTAGTTAAAAAGGAAAAGGGGGGAACTTAAGGAAAAAGGGAAAAATAAAGAAAGGGGAAACCTAAGGGAAAAGGAGAATGTTTATCTTAGTAAGGAATCTAGCCTTTTCAACTTTCTATTTATGAACTCAACTAGGATTTAAGTAAGGCATAAGTCATTTAATAAATGTAAGGGAATAAAGGGACACTGAGGAATGTTTTTAGGAACTCTTTTAAGTGGGTGTGGGAAATAGGAAAATTTAATTAATTAATAGATTGATTTTCTGGTGCAACTAGGGGATCAGGCGACATGTGTACGGGGGAGGTTTTCCTAATTAAATAAATGAAAAAATATATATATAATGAGGGTTTGGGAAACTAATGACTAATAAACTCTATAAAAAGGATGATGGAGGAGGAGTATGGGACACATCTGGCTTGCGTAACAATACGCTGCCAAATTTTATCTTGACTGAGTTTATTTTGTGGGAATTGGGATACCCATCTCAGGTAATGAGTGGTAGCTCGACCTTGCGAGGCGAGATGGGAGCTAGAATTCTTTGGTATTGTGTGTGTGGCCCCTTTGTGGCTCAGTGGGCTCAGGGGGAAGAAGAGTACCCCTAGCATTTGTTGGGAGGTACCGGTGAGGTCACATCAGTTGGCAAGTGGGAGCTAGATGGAGAACACGTGGGACAACGACTTCGAAGCATTCTCATTTGGCTATGGTATGCATGTGTATATTTGTACTGAATGGTAGTTAAATTCCCTGTATATGCATCTCTCTAACGTCGAAATCATGTGTGCATCATTGTGTTAAAAATTAGTTAATTTTATGTCCGATCAATTTACACTTGTTAAATTTGGTTGAAGGGTAGTTAAATTATGTTCCTGCGCCTTCAGTTAAGGTACTTATATTGTGATAAATTTTATATTTTATTCAACATAATATTATCCAGAGATTTCATTTTTCTTCTTTCAGCGAATTTGTCTTGAAGAGCCTAGTGTTTTATGATAAGAGAATTCAAACTTATCCCAACCTTATGCTCATTGTACCTTTGATTTATTTCCAATGGTGAACCCAAACTCTGAATGTAAATGACTTCTCTGCGTTTTTTTATTGTTTTTAATACAAGAAAAATTGTTTTTTTATCGTTTGTTCCTTTATCCTTTAAGTTATTAGTATGTCCCTGAGCAGTCGGCCAAGAACTAAATCGACTATCTTTCACTCTGGTGTTAAATATTTAGATTCAAATTCCCTGCTTTCCTGTGCATGGATAATAATTGTAGGATCATTTCTCTGCCCAACAAGGAATTCTCTCATGGGCGTTTATTCCCTCCTTAGCCTCTGCGATTATTGTTATTTATTCTCTGCAAATTCATGCTTCCACACAACGATTTGGGGATGTCTATATAGTTAACCAAATGTTTTATTTCTCTGTGATTAATGTTGTTTTTACTCTCTGCAATTTCATTTTTAACTTTCCCAGCAAATCCATTGCGTGTACATCAAAATTTCCTCCTTATTGCTTAGCATTTTTTGTGGTCTTTACTCAGCCGATTCCGTTTTTCATCACCTAGCGATTTCATACCTTCTCTGCGTTGATGGGGTGTAAACCTAGTTATTTTCCATTTCTCAGCCATATTTTTGTTTCTTTTCCTCAGAAAAATCGTGTTATCCCCTAGTGAATCTCATTGTCTCGTACCAGCCCTCTTTTCATTTTTTTCCCTCAGAAAAATTGTGTTATTCCTCAGCGAATCTGGGTGTCTCATACCAACCATATTTCATTTTATTCCTCAAAAAAATTGTGTGCCCACACAACAAATTATTGGGCATGATTCTCTACATTTCCTACCCTTTGTTATCCTCTGACTTTTCCGGTGGTTACCTATCCCGGGCGAATTTGTGTTTTCCATTATAAACGGAATGGTTGTAATCTTTTGCTTGTAATAGTTATAAGTTTTTTCAAAACCTTGCATTAATTTAACAACAGGAGATTCCAGGCTTTAGTTATATACATTGGTCATAGTAGTGGCATTAATTGAAATTATGATTTCTAGCGGAAGAGAATATGGAGGTAAGTGAATATGGCAATAGATTACACCACAGTAAATGCATTGCCTTATAACAGTATGAATTTTTGTCCAGATTTGAACACTATGATAAAGGGTAAGAGGAATTGACAGTGGCGGTTTTTATTGTTGTATAATTGTGGTTAATTTATCTAAATAGCGCATTGAATTATAAAATAGAAGAAATGGCACCATCGATCGAAACAATGTTAAATTCTTATAATTGTTGGTAAATTGTATAAACAACACATTACTTCTAGAACAGGAGGATTGGTGGGTGATTATAATTACCTTTTGACAGTTTGATTGTTTTAGAACAACTCATTATTGTAGGATCATGTGAATGGAATTATAGTTATATTTTCTTTGGATAGATGATGGTTTTAGGACGGCGCATTGTTTTAAGAACATGTGGAAGGAAGTATATTAAGTGCTTATAATAGTTTGAATGGTTTTATAAAGGCGTTATGTTGAAGAGCAGGGGAATGGCAGGGGAGGTTATAGATGCTTTAATGGATTTTCTAATTGTTTTAATAACTGGCATTAAGTAGGGGACATATTGATTTTGAATAAAGTGAATTGACATGACAGAAATGGTCATGGTCCAATTGTTGGTTACTATCCCTATGTTAATGTAATCCTTGTACGTTGATTTTTAAAATGATGACTTGATAATTATAATATACTTTAGTTCTTTTTAATGTTTTAAGTGGGTTGTGCTTTAAAAAGAAAGTAGGGAGTATTGTTATATGCTTTTAACATTAGATTGAGTTTGGATACAACATGTTGAAACAGTCTTATGATGGTAAAATGTTAATGAGGTACATATAGATTGTTGCACAAATCTAAACCTGTATGGAAGGTAGTTACCTTGCGCCTTGTTATCTTGATTGTTGGAGTGATCTCGTTTATATATTTTGTTAGCTTGATTGTTGGGATTCTCTTCTGGTTTTTCATCGCTTGTCATAACGATTAGGTTCATTACAATACTTTATATTCTATTTTGTTTGGGCAAGATGGGATCTGGGATGGGATTCTCGATTTGGGAGAGATGTGATCTGGGATGGGATTCTCTTTTGGTTTGGTATCATAAACTTTGTATTTGGAAGGATTATCGATGGTTTCCAGATAGGTAAACTTATTCATGAACTTGTATTAGAGGTAAAATGTTAATCAAATATTCTAGTCATGGAAATTCTTAAATCTATCTATTATATCATATAGGGATTTAATGCTCAGAATTTAGACATCCAGTTCATTATGAGAATTGGAATACATTTGTTGTTGATAATGTAGACTTGTAAATAGAATTTAATTATCGTTTTTATATTTTAATCATGTATATAATAGTAGAATAGACAACGTTGTACGAGAGAGAGAGAGTCAAAACTCTTAGGGTTGTTGATAAATCCGATAGAATTTAATGTAGACCTGTATATTTAAGAGAAATCAATTAATGATGAATGTATTTAGATTGATGTTAGACTTAGTGTTTAGAATTTTACTTCATGATTATAAAAAAAATTGGAGTACCAAGGTTTTAAATACAAAGAAATATTTGATCATATTCGTACTCTTAGTTAGTTGGAATAAAAAATTTCCTTGGATAAACAATCTTAAATTGAGTTGATTTTGTTCTGCATTATAACAAATGATGGATATAATCATTAGATTTTTTTTTATCGATAATAGATATGTGTTCATTATTATGTAGAGTCTTACCAGAAATTGAATCGTTCCCTCTTATGATTGTGTGTTATTTAATTAAAGACTATGCATTGATGGATTAGTATGTTAATTGATTAGGGTGTAATTCACTTTTTGTGTTTGTATATATATTGTACCTTAATGAAGTTCTAACCACATGCACAATCTTAAACAAGTAGGCATATGCCTACATTTTTAGATAGAACTTACATTTTACTTGCATTCCTAAATAGATAAAATAATTAAAGTGTGAAAAACTAAGGAGTTGAGTTGAAATAAATTGTAAATTGTTAAGTTATTATGAAATTATTCATGGATTATGATGTTCAAATAGAAGTGGGGATTGTCAAGTTTATGGTGATTATTGCAATATATATATATATATATATATATATATATATATATATATATATATATATATATATATATATATATATATATATATATATATATATAGTGAATTGTTAGAGTCATCTTAAGATTTTTATTATGTATTATTAATGATTATATATTTGAGTTGTGTTAATTATCCTTGATGCAATTAGTGCAACCAGTTAGGTAAATATTAACACAAATTGTGTATCAATGTCATTGGAATAAGAGTTTTACGTTCAAGAAATTTTTGTTGATGTAAATTATATTTTGCATAGATGAAGTGATGTTTGTGTACTTGTTTTTTCATTTTAATTGATTGTATATTGTAGATAAATCTATGCCATTTAATTTAAATGTTGGTATTCCTTATTACACTCACTAGTGATACCAAACAAGGGAACTATTGCAAGGATTTAGTGTTAACATTAATGATTATTATTATAGATGTTGTATTCAAGTTGCGTAAATTTTGAAAGTTACTGGGGTCTGTAAATTAACCCTTGTGTATTCTAAAATTTACTTTATATTGTTCAAGTAAATTAGAGGGTCGCTAGATATGGTATAAGAGAAGGTTCAACTCTACAACAATAGATCCATTACGCATTCCATTGTTTTATATTAATGGTTAAATATGTATCACTAATACAACTTGAAATTTTTCCCATGCAGGTATCATGGTTAGAGGACATGGGAGGAGTAGACAGTGAGGTGTAGGAGGAAGGAGTACGCTTCCTCCAAGTGCATCCACTCCAGAGGGATCCGCTCCCATGGGATATGTGCAGACTACTGGCCAGGAGCAGGTTGCAGTGGGAGATGCAGTAGGTATGGTGAGATCCTTTCAAAGGATGTATGAGGTGATAATCAGCCACCTTTATCGGGAGAAGGGTAGAGAGTCTGAGCCCAATAAGGTTTTTTACCTCCCTCCAGTGGTTACTAGTAGTATACATAGAGATCTCAAGAAGGTGAAATTTCTCGAGTTTTGGGGTGCCACGGATGGGTTAGCCGCCAAGGCAAGGTTGGAGAACATGGTGATGTGCTTCGCACTACGCGGTTACACCTCCAACATGAAGGTATGCATGGAGGTATTTCAACTGAAATGGAGTGCACTTCTTTGGTGGAAGACACTCCTACCTCAACTAAACATGGTCATTCAAGACGTTTCATGGGAATTGTTCAAGGAACGATTTTGGGAGAGGTACTTATCTGATGAATTCATTGAGTGTCAGCTTAATGATTTCAATGCCTTAAGATAGGGTATTTGTATGGTATCAGAGTATGAGGCTAGGTACATGGAGCTACTTAGATATGCTCCACATCTGAAAACTGAGAAATTAAAGGTTAACAAGTTTTTGTTCGGCCTCAACTTCAACATTCGTGCGAAAGTGAGGTTATTGATGCCTCAAACGTTGCACGATGCAGTTTAGAAGGCTCTCGTTGTTGAATAAGAGTTGAACAGTGGGGGTCAGGGTAGGATCCCATCCAAGCATACTGAAAAGGAATCACCTAGAGCGTAGCAACATCAGACACTAGTTAGACATACTTTTGGGCATCGTGATATGCCCAGAGGATCTGTATTCTTGACATCGCACTGGCAGATTCCTCACCATAGAAATCCTTACAAAGCACCATATCAGTAGCAGTAGCAACAGTTTAGATCTGGTCCACAGAATAGACTAGTACATCAGACTCCTAGAACAAATTCTACTTCTAGGACTAGGAGCACCAGAACGAAGAATGGATGGTGGACATGTGGAGAGCCAAATTACGAGAGATATTGTCATATTGAGAAGACAATATCTTCTGGATCAATAGGACCGATGACAGTTGGGGATTTTGGAAAGGCCCACATGATTCATGTAGTGGTGAATAACCGTTAGGACAAGCATCAGTCTACAGTGCTCAAGACTTCATGTACAATAATTGATCAACAATTTAGTGTTTTGATAAATCCATGAGCTACTGAGAGTTTTATATCTAGTGTTGTGCTTAAAAGAATTAAGGTGAAGGTAGTCGAACAACATGAGTTTAGTTATGTGGAAATGGAATCTGGTGCCAAGAAAAAGGTTGGAGGAAAGGTTAAGGATTGTAACATTAACTTGGGTGATTTTGTCACGAGTGTAAACATGTATGTTACAATTTTGGGATCTTACGACATTGTAATCAGAATGGATTGGTTAGAATCACATGATGCGATACTTAATTGTAAGATGAAATGGTTAAGTTTAACAAATGATTTGGGAAAGAGTAGGGTAATTTTAGGAAGAAACCAAGGAGTGTCGTTGAGGTTTATTTCTTCCTTACAATTACATAAAAGTATGTGCAAGGGGTGTAAGTTATATGCAATTTTAGTGCTTAACAAAAAATGGGAAATGGAAGGATTAGAAAACCTTCCTGTAGTGTCAGATTTTACAGATGTTTTTCCTGAAGACCTACCAGTTTTACCGCTAGAAAGAGAATTGGAATTTCCCATAGACCTAAAACCTGGAACAAAACCGATTGCATGAACTCCATATCGGATGTCGACAGTGGAATTGTAGTAGTTGAAAATGCAATTGAAGGATTTATTAGATTTGGGACTTATATGACCAATTGTATCATCATGGGGTGCACCAGTTATTTTTGTAAGAAATAAGGACAGATCATGGAGGCTTTTCATTTACTATTGTCAATTAAACAAAGCCATGATCAAGAACCAGTATTTGTTGCCAAGAATTGATGATTTATTTGACTAGATAAAAGGAGAAACGTTGTTTTAAAATATTGACTTGAGATTGATATATCATCAGTTACAAATTAAAGAGGAATATATCCCTAATACTGCATTTAAGACAGGATTAAGACACTATGAGTTTATTGTTTTACCATTTCTATTGACGAATTCCCTAAGCGTATTCATGAATTTGATGAATGGGGTATTCCGCGAATACTTGGACAAGTTTTTACAAGTATTTATCGACAACATATTTATTTATTCTAGGACAAAAGAAGAGCACGACGAACACTTACAATTGGTTTTACAATGTTTAAGAGAAAACAAGTTGTATGGGAAATTGTCAAAGTGTTCCTTTTACCAAACAAAGATTCATTATTTGGGACATATCATATCTAGAGAAGGTATAGTTGTGGATCCAGAGAAAGTAGAGTTTATTATGGAATGGCCAACACTGATGAGCGTACAAGAAGTAAGTAGTTTTATGGGATTAGTAGGTTATTATCGATGCTTCATCGAAGGTGTTTTGAAGATAGAAAATCCAATTCCACAATTGCAGAAGAAAAAAAATAAATTTGTATGGACAGAGAAATGCGCAGAAGCATTTCAAAAACTTAAGGAGTTATTAATGATAGCACCAATAATGAAGGTCCCTGACATGGACAAGAAATTCTTGGTATGCACAGACGCATCCAAGGAAGGTCTAGGTGGATTTTTGATGTAAGGCAGTTGAGTGATCGCTTACATTTCAAGGAAATTAAGAAGGCGCAAAGAGAATTACGCAACACACGATTTGGAGTTATTAGCAATTGTTTATACATTGAGAGTTTAGAGGCATTACCTTATTGGATGAAATTTCAAGTTAAAAATTGATCACTGTGGATTACAACATATTTTTACTCAAAGTGACTTAAACGCACGACAAAGGTGTTGGTCAGAACTACTTAGTGAATACGACTTTGATACTACCTACATTAAAGGAATGGTGAATAGAGTAGCAGATGCATTGAGTTGGAGACTATGCACATTCTCAGTAATACCTCTTAAGACAAATCTTCGAGAAAATATTCTAACATTACAGATTGGCTATGACCATTACAAGGAAGTTAAAGATAATATTGGACAAGATACTATCACTACTACACATTGGAAAAAGTGTGACAATCTAATTGCGACATTATGGACAAAATTGGTCATACTGTCGAAAAATAGAGGAAAATTTAATTTTTTTTCTCCATACTGCTCAATATCGTCGCACTTGCGACGTACTTTTCAAATCATCGCAAGAGCAATGACATTCAGAAGATGTCACTCTTGCGACGACATCAAATGTGTGTCGCACTTGTGATGGTGTGGACATTAGGTTGTCCCCCTCAAACGGTCACCCACTATTTGACAAAGTCAACATTGACTTGGTCAACAGTCCTCAGAAGTGCAACTTTCTGTTCGTCGCACTTGCAATGGTGTGGACACTAGGTTTTCCCCCCTTAACAGTCACCCACTATTTGACAAAGTCAACATTGACCTGGTCATCTGTCCTCGGAATTGTGACGTTATAAAATCTATAAATATGTTGCATTTTACGGATGTTGTGACAAGTTTTCTATAACAACGACGGTTCAAAAAGGGTATAAGGTCTTCTTGGCGAACAAAAAAATGTTTTTTTTTCATATGTTATAATAGAAAAATATAATAGATATTGTATTATACATCACTCAATTTTATAAGATAGTTATCAGTATATGTCTGTGGGGAAGAATGTCAGAAAACATTAGAGGTGGGAAAAAAAATTAAAGAGGGTGAAAAGTGTGACGGTAAATGTTATTGCCCTTGCAAAAATTGTTGCACTAGACGTCTCGAAAGAGTGTTAATAGCAACAACTAAAGACAATTGTAGAAAATATGGGCACATGGACAGGGGATCAAATGAATATTGTCCCATGGTAATTAGCTATATATATATTCATTATCTGTTTTAATATTGATTGTATTCTCAAAATTTGATATTGTTTTGTACATGCACTAATTTTTCATGATTGTTTGTAATTATAAAGTTAGATTTCCCCCCCTAACTTTCTGTAGAAAGCACCAAGTAGTAGCAGAAATGATGTTGTACAAGATGAGGAACATGAAGCAGATAATGAAGATCAAGTTAATGATCCCATGGAAGTAGATGACAATAATAACATAGTTCAAGATGATGGGACAAATCAAATGATCCAAGACTTATTCAGTCATCCAGATGAGGATCATGGGGACAATAGTGATGGTATTTATGATGAATCTCTACTTGAAAAGGAAAATAAACGACTTTATAAAGGGTCAAGAGAAAAACTCCTTTCCACTACATTGTTGTTGGTGAACTTAAAGGTTACAAATCATTTTTTGAACACTTGTATGACACAGATTCTAAGGTATGTAATATGTTTCATCACATATACATAAAGGTTGAATTTTTCCCCTATTTTTTAGTTTTAATTAATGTGTAAAATAAAAATGCAATATTTACAATTACTATTCTTTACATTAACTAGTTATTTTTTATGTTTTATATTGTTAGCTGAATTTTTGTTACCCTCGTCAAATATTTTTCCTCGCACATATCAAGATTTACATGCCATTATGAAATACATTGGAATGGAGTATCAAAGTATAGATGCATATCATGGTGATCATATTATATATTATGGAAAACATGCATCGAAAAAAAAATGTCTGGTGTGTGGTATCAGTAGATATTGAACTGATCAAGTAACAAAAATGGTGCCTCAAAAGGTTCTCCAACATATTCCCATAATTCCACGTTTACAGTGATTGTTAAGGTGCCAAAGCATAGCACATTTTATGGATTACCATGCATTAAATGGAATTGAATATGGTGTTCTTCGAATTCCTGCATATGGTTATGCATTTAAGGAATTTTTTGCAAAATGGAAAGAATTTACAGATGAACCTCGTAATGTTAGGATTTCATTGTTAACTGACAGTGTTACTCCATTTGGAGAGATTCGGTTTGTTTACTCAGTGTGGCCTATTTTTGTTATCAACAATAAAATTCCTCCTTGGATGTCAATAAAGAGGGAGCACATAATGTTGACAATGATTGTTCCAGGTATTTGTTTACATTAATTTTTCAAATGTAAATTTTTCTTCTTCTTTTTTTTTCGGCATAATATCTTTTATTTATTTATTTGTGTATATATACATACCATGGTAGTAATTTCATGTAATTTCAAACAATTAGGTAAGTACCAAGTTAAATATATGAATGTGTATATAGATCCTCTTATCGACGAGCTACTAAATTTATGGGAGGGCATCACTATGTATGACATATGTAAACCAATTGGGTAGAAGAGATTTCAATGCCATGAAATACTTTTATGGACAATTCATGATGCCTCGGGACTAACACATTTTTGTGGTATGTAATGTTCCATATTGCACGCTTGAATAGTATATAATTAATTGAATATATCATGTATGCTTTTTAAATAATTCTTTCGTATATTAATAATTCACATTAATCCATATGTTGCAGGTCTTCAAACAAAGGGTAAATTTGCATGTCCAGTTTGTGGTCCTAAGATGAAATCTCGTCGATCAAAAATTTTAGGAAAAGAGGTGTTTGAAGAGTATAGACACTTCCTATTTAAGAACCATAAGTATCGTACTACTGAAAAAGATATTTTCAATGGGAAACAAGAGACTTGACTAAAACCACAAATAATAATAATGACACCTTGCCTATGGAATTTGGCATATGACATAATTAATCCTTGAGGTACGCATTTTGTTTATGTATTGTAAATGGAATCATGTTTTGAAATTTTATTTTAATTATTCAATTTATTTTACCGCATTTGATCAATAGTGTTCTGATTTGTTTTATGCTTCATCAATGTCGTCGTACTGAAGGTAGTAATAATGGGCTTCCACGAGGATTGAAATGTTATCCCACTCAATTCATGAGGTTTCCTTACTATGAGGAGATAAAAATAGTTCATTTGTTTGATACAATTCATATCGGGAAGAATGTGACAGAAACATTATGGTGAATCATAGATGGCAGAAGGGATAAAGAAAAACTTGTCAAAAATTGTAATGACATTCAGAAAGCCAATCATGCAATGCAAAGTGTGATCCAATAAAATAGCGATGGAGACCAAAATAACCTTCCATGGTTATTAACAGAGAAGCAAAGCAATGGTGTAAAAGAGGTCATTCAGAGAATTAAATTTCCCACAAGTTTTTTTTCAAACATAAAGAGTATCTTAACGAAGAAAAGTGAATTTGGTGGGGTAAAAACACATGATTGGCATACCTTCATTAAGGTAATTAATAATTTTAGTATTCATATTTATATATTGGTCATATACATTTTTTGAGATTTTTATTTTTTTTGTCTAGTTTTGAAACAAGTAACGATTCATTTTTATTGTTACAGTTTGTTCTACCTCTATCTCTCCCAAACAACTTTGACAACAACGTCAAACAAGTTATATATGCTCTTGGAAAATACATGAGGTAAGTAGCTGCAATATATATGCAAAAAAAAAAATCAATTTTTTGTTGTACTTAATGACATGTGTTTTACTTGTAATGTAATATGTATTATGTTTTGTTGAAACATGTTATTTTCTTGCGTCATGATCTGTAGATGGTTGTCATTGAAAGAAATCCATGAATATGATATAAAGTATTGGAAGAGAGAAATTCCTTGGCTAAGGTGTGAAATGAAGAAGTGCCTACCTCCATCATTTTTCAATGCACAAGAACACTACCACATACACCAAGTTGAGGATATTGAAATGTGTGGACCTGTACACACAAGGTCAATTTGGATGGTGGAGAGGCACTTGAAATCATTGAAGGATTTGGTTAAACAAAGAGCACGTCCTGAGGGTTCTATGGTGGAGGGATTTATGGTATATGAATCCATGGTGTATATTAGTTAGTATCTTCCTAAATTAGTAGTGCAAGGTATGCATGCAGTGGATTGCATTTGGGATGTGAACTCCATCAAAAATTTTGAAGGGGAGCAGATGTTGGGGAAAGGTACAATGAAGAAAGTGAGAGGTAATATTTAAATTGTGGATATTTGTAATAAATATAAATTTTCATTTTTTTGTGTATATGATCATAATCATTTAATATTTATTCTTTCATCATTTATTAATATTTATCATGGTTATAACTATAATTTAATATTGGTGAATTGTGATTTTTCGATCGGTCAGTTGCTCAAGATTGGGATGCACTACATTTATAAATTGCAAACAATCTTGACTGGATTAAGGTATGGATTGATAGATGTAAACAATGTCATGGTGGTAGGTTATCATGGAAAGAATTTTATGAATTGGTTAAAGAATCTTGTTGTAATGGAGATTCTGATGTTATGCAGAGGGAAATAGATTTAGCATATTGTTTGAAAGATGGAAAGGAAAGCAAATTCACCCATTTTATTCACTTATTTTGTATTATATTAGTGTGATTGTATGTGTGTTTTTTTCATATTATACTTTCCAAGTTTTATAAATTTGTTTATTATTAATTGACAATGCATCTTTTACATGTCTGGCATATTACAGTTGAAACACCACAAGGTTATGTGGTGCAATGGTTGTAAATTTCATATCAAACAGATGGATGAAACCATGAAAAATTTTGATAGTGGGATAGTTGCAGTATTCCAGGTTACTAATGTTTCCTCTAGGAGTGACAAATGTCCACGAGAATCTGAAAATAAATACTATGGGTTTTTGAATAATATAATTGATTGTGACTTTAATTCCTTCAAATTAATTGTGTTCGATTTCAAATGGTATAGGTTATGAATGCATGAACATGATGAGGAAAGAATTGTTATTCAACATGCCAATGGATTTCTGATGATTAAAACAATGATTTTTGAAAAAGAAAATGACCGCAATGTTTTTCCAAGTCAATGTGAACAAGTGTTTTACTCAAAGGTTCCAGGTAAGAGGGATTGGTCATTTGTCGTTAGATATGATCCAAGAGGAAGGCCAGTAAAGTATATTGTAGATGAAGAAGATGATATTGAAGAAGAAGAAGATGTAGAATTAGAGAAGGAATAATATAGGTTGATAGATGAAGAAGACAGAGAAGATGAACCATGCGTAGGAGACAATGCGCCAGTTCTTGATGATGATATCGATGAAGATATGCTCGAAAATGACATTGATGATATCATCAATCCTTTCAACATTGTTTTTGAACTGGATGTTGATACAGATGTTGAGTTGGATGATCAAGAAGAAGATACAAAACAAGGATGATACAAATGTTGTGTTGGTCGATGAGGTACGTAACTAGATATTTTAATTTGTATGAATTATTCTCTTTAAATATATTTTAAGTGGGTAAATTACATGTTTTAAGTTTTATTTCATTTTTGTTTTGGTAGTTTCTATGCATGATTACTATAATGCTTTTGTTTATTTTATATTTTATAGATTGGGTATTGGGGAATTGAGAGTGATGTGAGGGGGGGGAGGTGCCATATGAAATTCCACCTTCACGTGGTTGGCCTTGTTTAGTAGAGAATAAATTATTTTCAAAACCAAGAGAAGTTCATTCATTCATATTTATACTCAAAGATCACTCACAGACCCGATCTATATATTGACCTATGAGATTTTGTATTTAAATAATGATTTCATACTAATATTATTTATGGAGCAAAAGAGTACTTACATGAGAGAAAAAAAACAAAGACATAAAATAACTTGAAGCTTGTGTGATTAATCAAGTACTTATTTTATCAACGTTATTGTGACATGCCCTTGCAGTACTAGTAGATGTGGGGACATGCATCTTGGTCATATTTTAAAGGAAATAGGTAAAAGGAATTGTACTAAGCCTAGATCAATACATGATGGGAAACAATAACCTGTGAATGGGGCCAATGTTGAAATTCTTTCAAAATGTTTCTATATCCACTAAAATTTGGCATGGATAGATTGTCTACATGCCTAGAAACAGCTAAAATACATTGTATTATGATCCCGTGTGTGGGTGGACGCCCCTCTTGCCAACTCGCCTTGTGTTGGGCACCTTGCCTCCTTTTCATTACGATTCTTCATGTGACCACCTCTCATGTCAATTTTCCTTTCCTTGCCTTTGGGAACCCAGCCTTGCCTAGGTCATCTTAAAAAACCTAAGTTGAAGCCAAAATTGCTCCTTATTCGACATTCAGCTCGTCTTCTTGCCTAGTGATCCCTTGTGTAGATGTTTTCGTTACGGCTCTTCATGTGGGTGGGTGCACCTCTTGCCTTGCCTTTGGGCACCCTGCCTTGTTTTCATTATGGTTCCTCATGTGGTTTCCCCTCTTGCCAACTTGCCTTGCGTTTATTTTGGCCTCCCTACCTCTTTTTCATTATGATTCCTCATGTGGGAGACCCTCTTTCCAACTCGCCTTGTCTTATGTTTGGGTTCCATGACTCATTTTCATTATGAAACCTCATGTGAGCGCTCCACTTTCCAACTCGCCCTGCATTTCATTTGGGCGTCCGACCCCCTTTCCGTTATGATTCCTCATGTGGGTGACCCTCTTTCCTACTTGCCTTGCATTTCGTTTGGGCACCCATCCTTTCCTAGGACATCTTGAAAAGGTTAAGTCGAAGCCAAAATTGATCCTTATCTAGCATTTGGCTCATCTTCTTTCCTAGTGCTCCCTTGTGTGGTAATTTTCATTACGAATATTCATGTGGGTGGGCACCCCTCTTTTCAACTCGCCTTGTGTTGTGTTTGGGTGCCCTGCCTCCTTTTCATTACGATTCCTCATGTGGGTGTCCCTCTTACCGACTCACCTTGTGTTGCATTTGGGAACCCATCCTTTCCCAGGAAGCCTTGAAAACGTTAATTCGAAGCCAAAATTGCTCCTTATCCGGCATATGTCTCATCTTCTTTCCTAATGCTCCCTTGTGTGGTTGTTTTCTTTATGACTCTTCATGTGGGTGGGTGCCCCTCTTGCCAAATCACCTTGCATTTTATTTGTTTGGTAACCCTACCTCCTTTTAGTTATGATTCCTCATGTGGGTGCCCCTCTTTCCAACTCACCTTACCTATCCTTTGGGCACCCAGCCTTGCCCAGGTCGTCTTGAAAATGTTAAGTCGAAGCAAAAATTGCTCCTTATCTGGCATTCAGCTCGTCTTCTTGCCTAGTGCTCCCTTGTGTGGTTGTTTTTGTGCCTTTCATGTGGGTGGGTGCACCTCTTGCCAACTCGCCTTGCATTTCATTAGGTTTCCTTGCCTCCTTTTCATTACAATTCCTCATGTGGGTGCCCCTCTTGCCAACTCTCCTTGCCTTTCCTTTTGGCTCCCAACCTTTCCCAGGTCGTCTTAAAAAAGTTAAGTCGAAGCCAAAATTGCTCCTTATCTGGCATCTGGCTCTTCTTTCCTAGTGCTCCCTTGTGTGGTCATTTCCATTACAACTCTTCATGTGGGTGGGCGCACCCCTTTCCAACTGGAATTGAATTGTGTTTGGGTGCCCTCCCTCATTTTCATTACGATTCCTCTTGTGGGCACCCCTCTTTCCAACTCGCCTTGCCTTGCCTTTGGGCGCCCTGCCTTGTTTCTATTATGATTCCTAATGTGGTCACCCCTCTTTCCAACTCCCCTTGCATTGTGTTTGGCCACTCTACATCATTTTTGTTACGATTCCTCATGTGGGTGACACTCTTTCCAACTCTCCTTACGTTTTGTTTGGGTGTCCTGCCTCATTTTCGTTACAAATCCTCATGTGGGCTCCCCTCTTTCCAACTCACCTTGTGTTACGTTTGGGCGCCCTGCCACCTTTTCATTACGATTCCTCATGTGGGTGCCCATATTTCCAACTTGCCTTGCATTTCATTTGGGTGCCTAGCCTTGCCCAGGTCATCTTGAAAAATTTAAGTCAAAGCCAAAATTTCTCCTTATCCGGCATCTAGCTCATATTCTTTCCTAGTGCTCCCTTGTATGGTTGTTTTTGTTACGACTCTTCATGTGGGTGGGTGTCCCTCTTGCCAACTCACCTTGCATTGTGTTTGGGTGCCTTGCCTCCTTTTCATTACCATTCCTCATGTGCATGCCCCTCTTTACAACTCTCCTTGTGTTGCGTTTGGGTGCCCATCCTTGCCCAGGTGGTCTTGAAAAAGTTAAGTCGAAGCCAAAATTTCTCCTTATCCTACATCTAGCTCGTCTTCTTTCCTACTTCTCCCTTTTGTGTTTGTTTTATTTACAACTCTTCATGTGGGTTGACACCCCTCTTTCCAACTCACCTTGTGTTGTGTTTGGGCACCATGCCTTATTTTCGTTATGATTCCTCATGTGGGCRCCCCTCTTTCCAACTTGCCTTACGTTGTGTTTGGGCGCCCAGCCTTTCCCAAGTCGTCTTGAAAAATTTAATTCGAAGCCAAAATTACTCCTTATTCGGCATCTGGCTTCTCTTCTTGCCTAGGGATCCCTTGTATGGTCGTTTTTGTGCCTTTCATGTGGGTGAGCGCACCTCTTTCCAACTCACCTTGTGTTGCATTTCAGCACCCTACCTCCTTTTCGTTACGATTCCTCATGTGGGTGCCCCTCTTTCCAACTCGCCTTGCCTTTCCTTTGGGCTCCTAGCCTTTCCTAGGTCATCTTAAAAAAGTTAAGTTGAAGCCAAAATTTCTCCTTATTCAACATTCAACTCGTCTTCTTGCCCATTGCTCCCTTGTGTGGTTTTTTTTTGTTATGACTCTTCATGTGGGTGGGCGCACCTCTTTCCAACTTGCCTTGTGTTGCGTTTCAGTTCCCTGGCTCATTTTTCATTATGATTCCTCTTGTGGGTGTCGCTCTTTCTAAATCGTCGTGCCTTGCCTTTGGGCACCCTGCCTTATTTTCATTACAATTCCTCATGTGGCCACCCCTCTTTCCAACTCACCTTGCATTGTGTTTGGCCACCCTACCTCTTTTTTGTTACGATTCCTCATGTGGGTGACCCTCTTTCCAACTCGCCTTGCATTGGATTTTGGCATCTTGCCTCATTTTCATTACGAATCCTCATGTGGGTTCCCCTCTTTCCAACTCACCTTGCATTACGTGTGGGCGCCCTCCCTCCTTTTCATTCTGATTCCTCATTTGGGAACCCCTTTTTCCAACTCCCCTTTCATTTTGTTTGGGTGCCCATCCTTGCCTAAGGATCTTGAAAAAGTTAAGTCAAAGCCAAAATTGCTCCTTATCTAACATCCGGCTAAGGAGGACTGATCAGTTTTAACTCGTGCCTTTTAAAACATGTGTACAAAAGTGATGCAACCCCCTTCCCTTCAAAGAGATACATGACCTCTTGGTCTTGGATCGTTTGAAAACACTGAGTCGAAGTGACTCCTTGGGTTCCCATGGGAACCCGAAATAACTCTACCCACACACACAGGTCTCCTCTACAAGTGACCGCAGTTATGACCATGGGTTTACCTCTTCATAGTTCAAACTTCAGGGATGTCCTTAATCCTTCCCTTAATTTCTCTCGAAACATTCTCCTTCGAGGTTTCAAACTCCCACCACGTGTCTCCTCAGATTATCTAGCCCCACAAGGCTTCAAATTTCACAACTTCGTGAAAATATAGGACTCTCACCCACAACTTCTGGTCCTTCAATTCTCAAACTCCTTGACCCGTTATCATGTGCTCCTCTGTGATCAACAGTCAATATTGGATCGCGACTTTGGACTTCACGACCTTACTTCCATCAAGTTCCAAACTTGTCGACTCCAAAGTATTGAAGTGCTTCCACTGCTAATCTCTTGATATTTACGCCCTTGACTCCATCTGAGGATCTCTTTGACACTTAGTCAAATTCTTGGTCCATGCACACCTTGCAAAACAATTTTAACCACAATTTAGCTTCTCCTGTTGGATGGCTTCCTACTCCTTATGACTGTCCTCCAACCACTTTTTGTCTCTCTTGACTAAAATCACACCATCCTTCCTGAGATTTCAAGTCAAAAAAGACTCAGTCACACACTCCTTGCGGACATCAATGCACTCCTTTTAGACATGAGGTTCCACTATCTCTCCTGAGATTTCGAGTCGAAACAGACTCGGTCACGCACTCCTTGTGGACGTCGATGCACACCCTGCACTCACTCACTGAAGAGAAACAATTGAAACTTGTCTACCCCTCACAAATACTCATACATTCAACAAAGTAAATGCAGCCATGGATTCAAGAACAGAAATAACAGGGAATTGAAAAATAACAAAAACTCTACCATTCATTCAGATAGACACCTAACCAACACACATTGGGACAATATATCTCTTTTATATTCATACAACTGAAACTTTATACATACATACATTGTTCTTCACTACTCCTTGACCTATACAAAATAGATTCATCTATTGCTCGGTTGTCCTCTATCCGCAGCAACAACGATCATCATCAACAACTATTGACAACAACCTTTACTGGGCAATATTACAATGCTTTATATAAAGGGACTCTCTTGAGTTCTTCCCTCCAACTACTATACGCTATCTAATCGAAATTGAATTCTATAAACTACTTAACACTTATTACAATAAATATTGTGTCAGACAGATAAGAGTACAAGCTCCAAATCTATACTCTGATCCTCCACATTAAAGAAAAATACATTCTTCATCAATATTACGTGATGGATCAGCCTCAAAACATTAAAGATGTCCAAATTCAAAATTTATGTTAGATATGACATTAATGCATTGATCCCTTGGTATTCAAAATGTTTCGAAATATGCGCTAGTGTGCCCAACTGTCTCCCACGCTCAGACCTTGTTGGCGATGCTCCTGCATCATACTCCCTTGGCTGAAAAATTCATGGAATCCTGTCCATGAGCTCCTGCACCGATCTTCCATTCTTTTGGATCTCTGATTCACTGACCCAACTGGAATATTCCACTGGTCGTCCTTTCCACTTCACCAAGTACTCAAAATACGTCTTCCTTCTGGTCTTCTTACAAACCCTTTGATCTATGATATTTTCCATCTGTAGCTTATCTACTATAGGCATATGTTTCTCCCAATGGATCCTCTCTTGATCTTCAGATCCTTCGGTTCCATATTCCTTGTAAGTATACAGGTCTACAATGTTGAATATGGGCATATACCCACATCTTCTGGCATCTCTAACTCATAAGAATTCTCGCCAAACCTCCTCAAGATTTTACATGGCCCTATATTTTTCAACTTGAGTTTATTGTATGTCCCTCTCGGGAATCTTTCTTTCCTCAGATGTGCTAGAACTTGATCTCCAACTTCAAATTCAATATTTCTCCTGTGTCGATTAGCTCTGCGCTTGTATTCACCATTTCTCTTCTTCAGTTGCTCCTTGATCTGATTGTGAAGTTCCTGCATTTCTGTAGCGAAATATTCTGCTCCTGTGCTCCTGAAATTGCTCTCCTTCATATCTCTCAATTCTGAAACTCCCCTCGGATTCATCCCATAAATGATTTAAAATGGACTCTTCCCAGATCTCCTATTCATTAAGTCATTATATGAAACCTCGGCTTGCACTAGAATCTGGTCCCACTGACTATGGTGTTTAGTGACCAAACTCCTCAAAAAATATCCTAGGCTTCTATTCACCACCTCGGTCTGTCCATATGTTTGAGGATGATATGCAGAACTAAAACATGGTTCGGCCTAACTTTTTCCACAGCATCCTCCATAAATGACCAACAAATTCGGTATCCCTGTGTGAAACTATTCTCCTAGGAAATCCATGGAGTCTTACAACCTCTTTGAAAAATAAATTCACAACATGCGTTACATCACTGGTCTTCTAACATGGAATAAAGTGTGCCATATTCGAAAATATGTCCACCACCACAAATATGGAATCACTTCCTCTTTGTGTTCTTGGAAATCCCAACACAAAATCCATGTTTATTGCATCCCAAGGCCTCTCTGGAGTAGGCAATGGTTGATACAGCCCATTGTTCTACTTCTTCCCCTTGGCATACTGGAAAAATTTTCAATTGTTCACAAATTTCTTCACCTCTGCTCTCATACCTGGCCAATAATATGAACTGGCTAATTGGGAAAATGTTTTGTCATGGTCGAAGTGTCTGGCTAGACATCCACTATGATTTTCCTTCAGCAAATTCTCCCTCATTGAGCATCTTGGTATGCACAACTGGCATCCTTTGAATACCAACCCATCCTGAATCATATATTCATCCCATTGGATTTTGTCTCTGAGTACAGGATTTGCACATGCTTCATATTCTTCTCCAAAATTTGAATCACTGTGATACATTTCCTTAAGGTGATCAAACCCAAGGTCTTAACTTGAAATTCCTGCAAAAATAAATTCCTCCTACTCAATGCATCAGCAACCTTGTTAGCATTTCCATAAGTATGTTTAATGACAAAAGTGAAATTTTTCATAAACTCTACCCATTTGGCATGTCTCTGATTTAACTTCTTTTGTCTATTTATGAATTGCAAAGCATGATTGTCATTGTACAAAAAAAATTCCTTGGGCACAAGATAATGCCTCCACTTATTCAAAGCTTGGATTATGGCATAGAACTCTTTGTCATATGTGGAGTATTTCCTTTTAGCTTCATTCAGCTTCTCACTGAAATATGCAACAGGTCTATCCTCTTGACTCAAGACCGCTCCAATTGCAACTCCACTTGCATCACACCTTACCTAAAATGTTTTCCCGAAATCTGATAAAACCAGAATCGGTTGTTCAGTTATCTTCTCCTTCAATATGTTGAAGATATTCTCAACCTCTTCTGTCTATTTGAATGAATTGTGTTTTTTCTTCACTATATCCATCATTTGGGCACTAATCCCGCTAAAACAATTTATGAACTTCTGATAAAAACTTGCCAATCCATGGAATCTTCTTACCTCAAAGATGTTCTTCGGTGACGGCCATTCTCTTATCGCTTTCACCTTTTCAGGATCCATCTTCAACTCATTTGAATAAATCACAAAACCCAAATATATGAGCTTTGCCTTCATGAAAAAGGACTTCTTCAGATTAATCAACAGCTTCTCTTGTTGTAACCTCCTCATCACCAATGTTAAATGTCTTAAGTGTTCCTCTTTAGTCTTGCTAAATACCAATATATCATCTAGATATACAATGAATAATTTACCAATGAAATCCTTTAACACTTCAGTCATTAGCCTCATAAAATTACTCGAGGAATTTGTTAAGCCAAACGGCATAACAAGCCATTCATACAACCCCTCATTTATCTTGAATGATGTTTTCCACTCATTCTGATCTGGTGATATCCACTTTTCAAATCTATTTTTGAAAAATAGTTAGCTCCACTTAGAAAATCCATCAGGTCATCCATCCTTGGTAATGGAAATCTATATCTGATGGTGATCTTGTTTATGACCCTTGAGTCTGTTCACATTCTCCATCCCCCATCCTTCTTTGGACTTAATACAGTTGGTACTGCACATGGAATCAATATTTCCCTGACCAAACCTTTGTCTAACAGATCTTGAACCTGTCTTTTCACTTCCTCATTCTCTTGAGGTGTCAATCTGTACGTCACTTTATTTGGCAGGCTTTCTCCTCGTATCAAGTCAATGTGATGATTGATGCTCCTGATAGGTGGCAATGAGTTTGGCAACTCATCCACTACAATATTAGAAAAATTCTCTAACAACTCCTAAACTTCCTCAGGAAAATCCTCCAGTGAAGTACTAGTAAGAATAACTTTGGGCTTCCTTGCTACAGCAAACTGCATCTCTTGTTCCTTCTTTACTTCCTTCAAGAGTTCCTTCCCACTCATGAGAAGTATTCGTGTACTAGCTTCATCCTTCACCTTCTTCTCTTCAATCGGCAGCAACATATGTGTCCTTCCATTCTTCTATAAGGTGTAAGTATTTATCCTCCCATCATGAATAACATTTCTATCATAATTTCAAGGTCTCCCTGATAAAACATGATAGACATCCATAGGGAGCACATCACATAGAATCTCATCTCTATATCCTCCTATTTTAAATTCAACCAAGCATTATCAAGTGACTGTTACATGATGACCTTTCTTCAACCATGAGACTTTATATGGCGTCGGATGTGTATTCGTCTCCAACTCTAGCTTCTCCACCATCTCTGTGGATACTAAGTTGTCAGTTCTCCCACTGTCAATTATTACCTTGCAAACTTTGTCCTTTTTTTTGCAAGTTGTCCTGAAAAAATTGTTTATTTGCACTGGATTTTCAATCTTTGGCTCTTGATTCAGAAGAACCTTCTTCATCATCAATGATCTTCCATCCTCTGCACGTTCTATCTCAGCATCCCACTTCTGTGCTTCTGAGATGTGAGCTTCACCTCCTTTCTATCTCTCAGGGCAATCCCAAGACATATGTCATGTTTTTCCACAGGCATAACATCTCATCTCTCCTCCTCTGCCTCTTCCTCTTCCTCTGGGAAAAGAAATTCTACCACCACTTTTCCTTCCTCGAGAACTTCCTCCTTTCTCAGAGTGGCTATGTGGCTTCTCCGCCCCTTCTTTGGGATTTTGTGCTTTCTCCTCGGCAACTCCCTTGCCTTTGTTCAAGCTTCGACCTCTCTTTTGTTGACTATGCTTCCTAGCCAACTTCTCTTCTACCTTTAGTGCAATTTGATATGTGTCCTCTACTGTCCTGACTGTCGCCATGTTGATCTCATCCTGAATATCATATCTCAACCCATTAAGATATCTGACAATTTTATCTTCTTCCCTCTCTCTCTGTCCAGCTCTAATGTTCAATTTGTAAAACTGTTTTGTGTACTTCTTCATAGTCAACCCTCTCTATCTTAGGTTCTGCATCCTCCTGAACAAACTTATATGGTAATATTTGGGTATGAATTTTGCCTCTAATTTGGCTACCATTCGATCCCAACTCTTGATTTTTTGTTTTCCTTTACTCCTCCTATCAGCCTACAGTTCATCCCACCACAGTGTTGCATGTCCTTTCAACCTAGTGACAGAATGCTTTAACTTTTCTCCTCTTCGACATCCTCATAGTTGAAATACTTTTACATTGCTCATATCCAGTCAAGCAATTCTTGTATCTAAAATTCCTTCATACATCGAGATGTCAATATTCACTCTTGCACCCAATTTGACAACAGCTCTTAACAAGAGTTCTTCCACAACATCCTTGGCTACAACTTATTCCATTTCTGCCTCAATAATGTCTCCAGCATCAGGCGCTCTCCTTTGTGTTGTCTTCATGGAATCCAGCCTCACACGTAGTTCTCTCATCTCCCTTTCCATAGCTCTGTTGGCTACAGGTGGGTCAGCACGTCTTCTCAGTGGAATTGTGCTGACTCTTCTGATATCTCTCCTCTTGATATCAATTTTAATCTCCCTTCTATAGAAGTTAATTATGTCCTCACTCTGATACCACTCCTGATGCAACCCCCTTCCCTTCAAAGGTCTACGTGACCTTTCGGTCTTGGATCGTTTGAAAACACTAAGTCAGAGAAACTCCTTGGGTTCCCACGAGAACCCGAAATAACTCTACCCACACACACAGGTATCCTCTTCAAGTGACCACAGTTATGACCGCAAGTCTACCTCTTCGCAGTTCAGAATTTAGGGATGTACCGAATCCTTCCCTTAGTTTCTCCTGAAACATGCTCCTCTGAGGTTTTGAACTCCCGCCACGTGTCTCCTCAGATTCATTGGCGCCATAAGGGTTCGGATTTCGCGATTTAGCGAAACTCTAGGACTCTCACCCACAACTTCTGGTATTTCAATTCCCAAACTCCTTGACCTGTTATCATGTGCTCCTTTGTGATCAATGGTCAGGATTGGATTGTGACTTCAGACTTCATGACCCTTACTTCTGTCAAGTTCCAAACTTGTCGAATCTAAAGTATCGAAGTGCTTCCACTGCAAATCTCCTGAGCTTTACTCCCTTGACTCCTTATGAGGATCTCTTCGACACTTAGTCGAATTCTTGGTCTGTGAACACCTTGCAATAGACTTTTACCCACAACTTAGCTTCTCCTTGTGGATGGATTCCTGCTCCTTGCGACTATCCTCCAACCAATTTCTGTCTCTCGTGACTGAAATCACACTATCCTTCCTGAGATTTTGAGTCAAAATAGAATCGGTCATCCACTCCTTGTAGATGGCGATGCACTCCTTGCAGACATGAGGTTCCACTATCTCTCCTGATATTTCGAGTCAAAACAGACTCGGTCACACACTCCTTGTGGACGTCGATGCACACCTTGCACTCGCTCACTGAAGAGAAACAATTGAAACTTGTCTACCCCTCACAAAGACTCATACATTCAACAAAGTAAATGTAGTCATGGATTCAAGAACAAAAATGGAGAATTGAAAAATAACAGAAACTCTACCATTCATTCAGATAGACACCTAACCAACACACATTGGGACAATATATCTCTATTATATTCATCCAACTAAAACTTGTATACATACATACATTGTTCTTCACTACTCGTTGACCTATACAAGATAGATTCAGTTATTGCTCAGCTCTCCTCTATCCACACCAACAATGATCATAATCAACAACTATTAACAACAACCTTTACTGGGAAATATTACAATTCTTTATACAAAGGGACTCTCTTGAGTTCTTCCCTCCAACTAATCTACGCTATCTAATCAAAATTGAATGTTGTCAACTACTTAACACTTATTACAATAAATATTGTTGTTCAAAGACTTTTGTGACCATTGTTTTGATCAGAAAGTTCTTTCGGATTCATCGCATAAGTTTTTGATATTCGACGTTTCAGACCAAACCAGTGTGGTCCATCATTAGGAAAAATATATTATGAGATAAGAAGGAAAAAAGATATAACAAGTGTAAATAAATACTTGAAAAGTTTTTTATGAAGAGCCGACAAATGAAATCAGGAGAAATTATATTTGTTTGTTTATTAATTATTAATTTATTAATTATTTATTTGTTTGTTAAGAGTCGATTTATTAAAATGAAATCAGAAAATAAGACTTAAAATTTTTTTTATAAATTAATATCTTGAATTATTCATATTGGTTAGTGTTGGGATCCAATTTTGACTAATTTTCTATCCATCATCTCTGTTTAGATTGTTAGGTTGTTTTTCAATTTTGATTGCTTCTCTGAATTTCCTATTGTGATAGTGATCTATCTTGGAAATAATTTTGGCGTTTTCAATACAAATGTGATGTTTAGTTTTGTATGAATGTTCTGCAAGAGCCAAGGGATGAGTGTGATTGTGTTTTATGTCAATGGCATGTTATTGAATCCTAATTCTAAAGGAACGACCTGTTTCTCCTATGTATTGTTTACCACATGAGCACGGGATCATATAGACACCTTTTTGCTCGATGGGATCAACATAATCTTTGACTAACCTAAGGGAATTCCTAATGGTGTTTAACGGTTTGAAATTTGCCCCAATGTTCTTTTTCTTTAAAATCCTAGCAAGCTTGTCTGTTGTCCCTTGTATGTAGGGTAAGAAAACCTTGGACACATCATTATTTGTGTGTTCTTTATTCCTAGGTGTTTTAGTGGCATTTTGAAAATCTTTCATCGCCTGATGTTTTTTATAGCCATTATCTTTAAAAACATTGAGGTGATTTTTCTCTTCATCAAGGTGCTCATCATCAGAAATTATGAAGGCTCTAGTGGCTAAGGTGTTGAGAACACCTAGTTTTTGGGAGGGGTGATGATGGGAATTGGCATGAAGGTATTGTTCGGTGTGAGTTTTCTTCCTATAAACTTGGTGGGATAAGGATCCATCAGGTCTTTTTGTAACCCTGACATCTAGAAAAGGAAGACTACCATTATTTTGTGATCCGAAAGAACTTTCTGATCAGAATAAATATTGCGTCAGACAGATAAGAGCACAAGCTCCAAATCTGTACTGTGATCCTCCACATTAAATAAAAATACATTCTTCATCAATATTACATGATGGCTCAGCCTCCAAACATTAAATATGTCCAAATTCAAAAGTTATGTCATATATGACATTAATAAATTGATCCCTTGATATTTAAAATGTTTCAAAATATGTGCTAGTGCGCCCAGCTGTCTCCCATGCTTGGACCTTGTTGGTGATGCTCCTGCATCAAAAAGAAACTAATGCCCAATTCATGGCTTACATAGAATTCACCTATAATGTGAGACACAAATTTTCCACAGAGAGAAAATACCTGAATATATATATATATAATTTATAAATATAATAAAACAAAAAAACAAAAATATAAACAAAGCAAAAGAACTATAACAAAAGAATTACTAAAACAAAATTTCAATATTGAACTCATGCACGCCCATTCATGAGACATAGCAGACTAGTAGAATCCAGTGTCAATCAAAAGCCATAGCATTCGAGGAGACTAGGGCACGCTGGAGAAGGAATCTAGAGACAGAGAATTAGGAAGGCCACTAGGAGAGAGAGTTGATCACGAGTAGGGTTACGAAGGAAAGAGAACTCACGGAGGGCACCGGCCAGGAGAGAGAGCTCGAGGGTAGGGTTAGGAAGGAGACATAGCTCATGGAGGGAACCTAGAGAGAGAGAGCTTAAGGCCAATGTAGGGCGAAGAAAATGGTGAGTTGTTGAATTTCCCAATACTTCCCTTCATTTCATGGTAATAATGCATGACTAAAAAAAAGTAGGAATTAACTCAAATCTAATGCCTGGAAGGTTTTCTATCTCTAAGTTTTATGGACACAACTTTCATTTCTATTTAAGAAAGAAAATAAAATATGTAGGTCGTGCCCCAAGTGCCCCATTACCTATTTCACTGTCGAAATTACAGGGTCCCAATCTGATACAATTGGTCATTGCAAATGCGGTAAACACACTCATGGATAAGATGGGTTTGGAACCTGCCCCTCTTCTACTGCATAGATCGACCCTACCAGTGTCCTTCTTGCAAGTTTTTGAATATATTGTTTTTGTATCTGTTGTATTAGTGTAATTTTTTTAAGTAATCACATATTGCAACATTTCTAGAAATGACTTTATGAAACCTACAGATCCTAGATAATAATTGTTTAAAATCTTGTTGTTTTTCCTAAATATGAGCTCGCCTAACAACAATTTTTCCTCCCTATTATGGATTGTACAATTACCATTGAATTAGTTCTTATAATTTTTTGGTATAGTACTAAGCACTTGGTTAAATATTTACCTTTGGTTAAAGAAGATGGCATGACTAGAGGAAGTACTATTAGGATCAATGACATTCTCATAAAGAGTGTTGGATGAAGAAGAAGAAGAAGAAGAATTTCTTTAGGTTTCCTCAATTGAGAACTTGTAAAAACCTTAACCTAAATCTGACCCTTAATCTATTCACCCCTTGATGTCATTCACATCCTTAACAATTCCTTCAATGCTTTAAAGGGTTTGAATAGATTCGATTAGTTTGAGTTGATGTCTCCAAGCAATGGGTCCAGAAAGGATTTGTCATGGATGCAAGCAAGTGAATGTGGGTAGATGGACATGAGGCACAAAATAAAACCCTGCTTATAATTCGAGAGTAGGTAGATGAACCCTAGTCGGTCCTTTGCGAGGTGAAGAGAAGAGATCTACTCGTAGGTATTTTTTGAAGAGAGTTAGTCCTTCAAGAATTGATCTCAATTATTTGATCTTGAGATCAACGAATTAAATGGTGGATATTCACTCCTAATATCTTTTGTAAAACTTGTCAAAAAACTTGAAATTTGTTGCCAAAAACCTTGAGATTTGTTACCAAAAATTTGTAGCATGTAGTTATAAGAGTCTTCCTTGAAATTGAGCTTACAGTGGATGTTCAACAATTTATATTGGGTCTTAAATTAGTGACGAGATGTTTTGGATGAGATTCATAATTTTCAAGGTGTGATATGGGATGGGTAATGGATAGTCTATGAGTAGGTAGCATAGATGGGTTGAATAGGGTATAGAATGGTTCAATCACGGGAAACATGAGAACAAAGGAAATAGGGATTTGAAGATGGAAAGTAGGGTGGGTGACACACATGGAACGAGGAATACTTGATTAGTGTAATAAGATATACTCAAAATCTAACAATGGGGTGTGTGTAGCATGATAGCTCAAGAATGGATGGCTAGGAATGACGATATTATGTGTGATGACATCAAAAGAAACTAACGAATGGGAGCATCCAGAAGGCCACAATCACACATATGCTTCATAGGATGGAAATAATTTATGGCATAAGAAGAACAATAATAATCTAATTTATGGTCACAATTGAGCTAGAGGAGCTAAATGTTAAATATAATATATAAATGAAACAATTGGAAACATGAGTACCCACTTCCTTAACATTAAAATGTTAAACTAAAAATTTAATTTTAAAGACAAAATATTTAAAATTAAATTATATATTGTTATGTCCTATGGGGAATATAGTTATTGCCCCCAATTATTAGTTTACCCATACGCATGGTTAAATTTAGGTTGTTGCAATGGTTTGACTTAGGTTGGGTTTTTGGTTATCTTGTTCATCCCAATAATTATTTACCTACCTTACCATTGGTGTTGGAGGGGTGATGTAGGTGTCAAGAAATAGACCGAGGTGGGTGGTGGTGGGAATACACCAGAATTCCCTAGAGTCGTATGCCAATGAGAGGTTGATTGATGTCTACCACACTAGATATGTATATGAATTGGAGGCATGAATGATCTAATTGCATGGAGACTTCTCCCCTTCCACCTTTTTCATTGGCATCTTTTTCTCTGCATGCACCATGGTTTAACTCTTTGCTTCAACATTTTTCTCTTTCATCCACTATTATAGTTGTGGTTTGAGGGTGTTAGTGTGGTTAGGGGTTGTGATTTGTCTATTTGGGCCTAATGTAACCATGGTCTACAATTCCAATTCATTATGTCTCATTTGTACTTGCGGTTTGAGGTTTGTTTGCATTAGTGGATTGAGTGTGGTTTTAGTTCGAGATGGGTGGTTTCAGTGTGCCTCATATAGGTAAAATAGAGGTTCGTCTCTTTCATCTTTTCTTGAATTTTGTTCTCTCATGGTAATTATTGTCACTATCCCTTCCCTACTTAAGGAAATTTGTTAACCTTTGTTTTGTAGGAACATATATTTCTTGGGTACTAAGATCACCATGTTTACACCTCTTATGTCTTGGCAAGGTTAAGAATTTTTAGGGAACATAAAAATCTGAAATCCTTATGTGGCATTCCTCTTATGAAACAAGGGTTTGTATCATTTTTTCTTTATTACATTGTTCTTTTCAATGTTGTATAGATGTACTAAGAGAACTATGACATTTGCATGGTATTTTTAAAATTTGGGTCGTTTTGCTTCCATTTATCTAGATAATTAGATCATACTTTTTGTCATTAGAAATGCACACATAGTAAAACTATTGCTCCTTACCATAGCTAGTTTTCATCGAAGTTGAAATTATTGAATTTCATTTTCCTCTTGCATGGTTTAAAGAGTCGATTCAAAACACCATCAGTTTCATGACCACTCCTTTGAGTAACAACAGCCTAAAATCAAGTGCTAATTAAAATTTATCTAGCAACTTTTCTAGGGCTCTTCAAACCCATCTTACTTAGGTGTAGAGATTTGGAATAGGATTGTGAGAATAACTTTCCAAAGCTGCTAAACAAACATAAATCTTTGAGCTAGGGAGTGAAATCCAGTTGCTCGATCACTAACTTTGGGAAGCCCTTCTAACAAAAGGCTCAAGCACGAGGTCACATTGGGGCCAATAGAGTAATCAACCCTGCTTTGTTGGTCTTGGTGTCAATTGTCGATTTTCCCCCCTATGCTTTGATATAGTAGGTGGTATCATAGAGGCCATAATATTTTAGACTTCCTACCCAAGGTGACAGCACATGGAAGGTGGTGGTGTACCTAGGATCGACGTTGGCTAGACTCACTCAGACTCCTTGGAGGATTTCCCACTACTCGGTGAGGTAACTTGCACCATGGCGTTAGTTCATTAAGCAAGTTGTCAACATAACTTTCCCACCCACTAAAAATCAGTCCCTTTGCGCATTGATCCCACGATGTTGGATTCCATCACCAACTAGCGCTTCTTTGTGAGAAGGTTTGTTTGCATGCTTGACTACTAGATTAATTAGCGTGTGCTATATAATACAAGTGTGAAAGAGTAACATTATGGTAATAATTATGAGCTTAATGTGATACCAACAAGATACTAGTAATGAAGTAGAACCATTGTACTAATTAGTGTTACAGCTTGATAGACCAATTCTTATGCATATCCAATTTCATAGACTATTTAGAAATATTGATTAAAGAATAGAGAATTTTAATTGTAATTTTAGAGTAATTTAGCCTTTTTATTTATCTTTTATTTCAAAGAGTTCTAGTATTAATGAAAAAACAATTGTGTGTTCTTAATGACTAACATTTTTTCTAACTTCTACAAATTACATAGAGCATTACGGTTTCATTGTTTCCTACTAGATTCCATTAATTTTTACATGTAAAGAGTTCAACATGTCTATTGTGATTGCACCTCTTTTAGTTGGACTTCATTGCTCTTTGCATTTATTTTTCTACTCCCCAACTAATCTGAATTCTCGTTGTTGTCCTAAATATTCCATGCTTCACTCTAGAAACAACTTTTGTTGTGTATCTATGCACAACATATTTTGTACATGAAATATTTTGTTTGCAATCTCATTAATGCCCCATCACTAAGTTAAGAGTGGTTATTTTCTCATGAGTCATCACTAAGTTAGTGGAGTGATGTTATTTCTATGCATTAATGACTCACCACTAAGGTAGAGGAGAGTTGTTAGTATTAGAAAGGGACCCCCCTCCTCACCTGTAATTCATTCACCCTACTATCAATATTGTCAAATTGTGTTTCTTAATTTGAGTACCAAGTATGTGGAGATGTCTTCATCCATATTTTAGTATTTATAGATGCATTCCAACCCTTGGGTGTGCAAGTGCCCCCATCCATATTTTTAGGATTTATAGGTGCATTCCAACTCAAAAGAATACATGGTTTAGAAGAAATCATCAAATTCAGAGGTCTAATTACAAAGATATTGAAGATTGAAAATATTCCATTTTTAGGTACTGCTGTGACAACCGCAGCTATATTTTTGTGCTTTCAGCAGATTACTTCACTGGTTTAATTTTTCCATTGCAAAATACATCTTATGAGATTTGAAACGATATATTATATACTTTATGAGGAAGAAGTTAGCATTGTTTCAATATTGTGTAAGTATGGCTAAAGAGTTGAAATAGTTGCAACAAAATTGCATTGAGCAAGAGAAGAATATAAGAGGCTAGCTAATATGAGCCATAATAGAAGGGGATTTTATAAGAAGATATGAGTACCAAAAGGAGATGCATCTTCTATATGAGTTGCAGAAGGAATATTCCCACATTGCTTCACATCTATGACATCAATGGTTTCAACTATCATTGGTATGCAAGGAACAATAACTAAAATATGAGGAAGAGGAAGAAGATGTAGTTGCAAAGATTGAATCTCCTCCTATATATTATCAATCTCCTTGTGAAGAGGGTTTAGAAGACTCAATAGGTCAAAACATCTCCCAATTTATCTTTCCATAATATCTTCCTCCTCGACGAATCTCTAATTGTGCAAAATGATGAATCTCCCTATAAATTGGATCAAAATGAGAATGCAATCATTGAATTTGTTGAAGAGAAAATAAGCATTAGAAAAAATCTTGTCCAATATGAGCCTCCTCTCATAGAGACTTACACGGTGTCACTAGCTAGCTACACTAGAAAGAAACCACAAAGATCAATGTCGTGATAATGGAATCCATATGTCCCAAAATTTCATCAGGAAGTGACCAATTATCTCTAGCTTTGGGATCAAATGCCCTAAGAATGGAGTGATTGGTGTGGTACCAAGTCAGTGGTGTGAAGTATATGATTTTATCCCATTGTAAAAACACTTCAAGTTCTTAGTAGATTTCCTTGAACCCTTAGGTTTTCCATCGATGATTTTGTTTCCCTTTAGTTTATGCTTTCCTTTGTCCTTACTCTTTACTGTAAAGGCACTTTTGGATGCTTTGCTATTTTTTATTAACTATTTATTGAATCCGTCCTTTTTTAATAATTCTCTACATGACTTATGTTAGTAATCTCCTTGGTTACATTTAAAGTTTCAACAAAATTTTCAAAAGGAGATAAACTCTTCAAGGTAATCACTACCAAATACTGGACTTGTAGAAACTTATCATTTGTAACGGAAAAATTTATTAACATCGTAACCTCTCTATTCTTTGAGTGAAAGACTTTTTCCCATTCTCATCATCAAAGTTTCTCTTACCCTTTCCTGTGACCAATCCTAACAATCCATTGCATTGTAATATGTTGATCATACGTTGCTTCTAGACATTGAAATTGTGACAATTGGACTTATTACTAGGGTTAAACAATATATACAAGAAATGCACTATTGTTTCTCAACAAATAAATGCCAAGCACAAATGAAATAATTTAACTAATCCCAAGAAATCAAAATTCACCTCCAAAACTTAGTTTTATAGACACATTGGTATACCACCCGACATTATACCTAATTATGCCACATTGGCATCAATCCAACACCACCATTATCTTGTTGGGTTCTAGTAGAAATTTTTTGTTTGTTTAATTGACTCTAGAAAACATTTTTTTCTGTAAAAATTTCAATTAAAAATTCTGCTGAAATTCTAAATTATAAACTTAGTGTCTTGAACTTCAGAAATTTTACCTCTTTCCTACATTTTCCCAAATATAGTCCCTGAGAATTTACATCCTTAGGGATGATATTAAATATAATAAAACAATAGATTATATTTCACTTCTTAACAACCTTAATCCACTAGGCAATTCAAGATAAAAGATATCAAGCTTATGCCACAAGTTTCAACATTCTAGGGCAATCTTATCATGCATAAACTCAATCTGAAATTCACTTTCTTTCATTGATGGTGTTATAGGACATACAAGCAAACAATTATTTTTCAAATATATCTTCATTGAGTGAGGGAAGTTCAGGTACAATAGAGGAAAGTGAGACATCTAGTAGGTCTAACAGGCGGAGATCAACTAGAGGTTAGAAGATCAGAAGAAATTTCCATAGACACATGGATTTTTTTCTTGTGAAAGGGGGATCATGTTATTATTATCATGAGAGCATAGACGACATTGATTTTCCCTTGAGGTACAAACATATAGTGAAATGATGGGTACCCAAGGATCTTCCTAAAATAAACATTGATTTTTGTGTAAACTAAAGGATATACTGGATTGCTTCACCATCATTACATGGTTTGGGGCTATTTTCCATGGATGGAATAAAGGTTTGTTATGATGTATTAACTAAATTGATGGATTACGTCAGATCATGTTATATTTACAAATATTGGGTACGAATAGTCCAATATACAAAAAGTGTGTGAAGATATGGCTTGGCTGCAAATTATATACAGCTAAAAGATAATGATCAAAATAAAGGAGAAACTATCTATATTGACAGAAGGCCAAAAGAAGCAGGGAATATTGCAGGGTTTATAAACAGTACACGACCTGTGACCACAAATAAGCGACCCAATTGCATATTTGAGGGGTGTGAAGGAAACCGTGTATTCGTATGTGCAATAAAATCAATAGTTTCAGGGGAAGAGTTATTGATTGATTACAATTTGAATTGAATAGATATAGATGTTGTTATTATGGGGGCGGTATGTATACTAATTTACCCAACCTGTCAGCAATGACTCTTATATTTTATGATTTTCATTATATTCTTTACGGTGTTAATCCATTTGGAGAGCTTCGGTCTATTTACTCAGTGTGGCCTATTTTTGTTATCAACAATAACATTCCTCCTTGGATGTCAATAAAGAAGGAGGATTTATCATACATTTGAATTTATTTCTCATGATAATGATCACGGTTCTAATCTTACTATAATGTGGGAGGTTGATCGTGGTAAATCAAAAGTGGCCTCAGAACAGGTAAACGAACAACAATTTTTGAATTGCATTTAATGTGCATTTTATTTCTGTGGTGATCAATTATTTTAATTGTTTACATAACTAAATTATCATTTATTTTGTTGAATATGTAGTCGGTGGGCCATGATTTTGATGATTATTCTCTCGGCAAAAGGTATTTGTATGAATCCCCTGACCCTATGGTTTTAATTAAAAAATATATCAATAAAGAAAACAAGTAACTAGTTCACTTGTTAGATATTCTAGATCAAACTCCTGAGGTTAAAGAAACGATCAGAGAAGTTATGACAAGGCTTAATACATATAAGGTAATAACCATAATTTCAATTGGTTTTATTTTTATGTCATAAGATCAATTACGAAAGCTTGATTTTTAACTTTTACATTATCTAAACGAAAAAATGTTTTCTTTCTTATATAGATATTTTTGGATCATGTTGACCCTGACATGCATGGTGTCGGTAGTAGTGGCGTTGCACAAATGCCACAGGGTCCTTACGCAAGCCCTCATAAACCTTCCAGGATGTAGTTATTCATATCTCCACCTTCCATGCCATTAGGTGGGAGCCACGACACACACACCAAGGAAGCGTCCACACAGGTAGGCTCTAGAGGTGGTGACGGAGATGAGGTTGATGATTTGACCAACTATATGGTTGTTTTACCTAAAGAAAGATGTGTGACCAGCATGGGGACCCTTAAGGGAACATTTATGGTCAACAATCAAGGGCTTCCATTAAAGAAAGTTAAAGTCCCAAGTAATTTTTAAAATTTTAATTGTTTCATGTTCTCTATGTAGAAAAATATAAATCATCTAAATTATTATTTTTAAATCAATAATCATATAATCTTTTTGTGTGTAGGGAACAATAATTTTTATAGGTCCTTGGATAATAAGGCGTTGTTGATATTTGGGTCCACCATACGGGAGAGGTGGAATTCCCATAATTCCAACCTCAAAAAAGAATTGATGGATTATCTTGAAAGCATTTTTGGTGTAGACACATTTAATAAGACCTTGGCCACCACCGCAGCTAACCAATATTTAAAATATAAAAAAGAAATTTATAGGAAGCACTTAAAACAAAATGATAGGTACGAATGTCCTCTGATGATTCCAGAGAGGGAGTGGAAGGCCCTCATTGAAGATGCAAAAGAGAAGAAATTGACAGGTGAAGGAAAAACACCCTCTAGTCCCAGAAGGTAAATTAGAATTTCAATTCAATACCTTCAATTTCTTTTAGATGTAAATAAAAGTGTGCTATATATTAACATACTTGAAACTTTTGATGATAGGTTGACTGAAATGTCAAAGGTAACAAAATCAAGGCTTGTCAAATGTGGCTAGCACAAGCTCGACCAGGGATGCTACTTGAAGTTGCAGTCACGAATTGTAAGTACTCAAATATCTTATTTGTATCGCCTTCAAAATTTTAGGTAATTGAAGTGAATAACATTAAAAATGCATACTCTTATGCAATGCAGGGTGACAATTTCGGTATTGAAACCACGGAGGAAGACCTCCAGATTGGTTACAAGTACAGCTATAAAGTTGTAGTTGAACACTGGAAAATCTTGGGGAAGTTACCAAGAACCACTTTGCAAGATAAGGTAAATAAAATTCAATCCACATTAACCTTTATTATTAATATAATACAGTCGTGTTTGATATCATCGATAAATGTAATGTGTTACAACTTTGTTTTAATCATGGCAGCAACACTGTCAACCAATGCACTAGTATTGGAGAGCAATGCATTGATAGCGGTATGCAACCAGAAGATGGTTCTCCCATGATGTCCCATTCCACTGGGGTGCATCCCCACGATGGTGCTACGATCGAGGCACATAACAGTAATATGGCTATATTTTAATCATATACTTAATAATTTCGTAGTTATACATTTTGTACTTCTATTTTTTTTCCTTATACATTTATGATTGTCCTTATAAATTTTGTGGTCTCAATGGTAGAGAATTTTGTACTTGAGGTTCATACAGTTGAAGAGGAGAACGTGGGGAAAACCATTCCAATGGTGCCAACCAGTGCACTAGGTAAATAATGACATTGCAAGTGTTTTTTTAATATTACTAGACTAGTTTGATGATATTTAAAAATTGGCCATCTAAATTTTTATTTTTTTTCTTTTGTAGGTGATGCCTCATCACAGCTACCTCCATTACCCTGTGATTACCCCATGACTAGGAATTCTCTGTGTGAGAGGAAGCAATCACAATCATATTTTGAAGAGCACCCAGAGAAAGAAGACATAGATATTCATCAAATGCTTAGGAATTTTAGACCTAAGAAGAAGAGGCCGGCTAAAACTAAATGATGATGTACAATATTTTAATAACTATTTATAAAATATATTTACTATGAAACCTTTTTGTACTTGTTGGGTCACCAAAATGTCATTCTTTTACCAACCTTTTACTTCACTTTTCACCATATTCCACTTTCTCGCAGTCTGACATTAAGACCATCTTCATGATTACATACGAGTTTAGACCTATTATTTTCCAAAGCATTTATTTTAGTATTTTGAGTGAGTTTATGATTAAATATTAAAAAAATAACATGTTTTCACTTATATATCAAAGTGGGATGAGTTCTATGATGTTTACAGGTGCATTTTAATACTCCAACCAATTCATATGATGGAATAGAATAAAGCCTCTTTTCACATCAATTTACATTCTCTAGTTTTAGATGTAAAGTGTTTTAGTGTAGTGTATGATGTTATGGAATAGTTGTTACTTTTCTCTTAGGAGAATTGAGCTCAATCCAAATGGATCAAGAAAACATTTTATTTCATTGTAAACAATTGTGAATATTGGTATGTATATATGTTTGTTTTTGTTGTAAATATTTCAACATATTTATATGTTGGGTATTGGGGAATTGAGAGTGATGTGAGCAAGGGGGGGGCATAAGAGCTTCTACCTTCACGTGGTTGTCCATGTTTAGTAAAGAATAATTTATTAGATTCGTTTAATCTTGGAGCAAACCTCCCTCGATCCAACAGAGCAACAACAGAGTTAATGTTGACTTCATTGCTGCTAATTCAAATCAAGGGAGACAGTTTGATCAAATATTAGACGCACAGCTCCAATAAATTATTCTTGAAACCAAGAGGAGCTCATTCAGGTATGTTCTGACACTCACATAAAAATGCATCTTAGAGTAAATAATGTGCTACAAATATGACTTGTATTGATTTTGTAGATATTTATGGAGGTTGAATGATTTTGGCAGGTACTTTAAGATCTTTCTTCGTCGAGTGAGGGAAGCTCAAGACAAATAGGTTCATACATCTGAAGAGGAACACGCAGGGGAAACCATTCCAACTATGTCGACCAGTTCATCAGATCATGTTTGATTGCTCCTTTTAGCATAGTTTATATAGCCATCAATTTTGGTTATGTTTAATGTTTATGAATTGTTATGTGATTATTTATTAATACAGGGTTTTCTATGTGATAATTTATGGAGATATATTATATGTTTGGTACGTGTTATGATCTCTCCTTTCATCCAGTAATGGTAGATACGAGTCTATTTATATTGAGTGAAAGAAACCTTAGCTTCATGTAGGGATTGATGAAGCGTTAGTTCATGCATCTAATGTTAGGGAATACATTGGAATGGCTATTACTCTCACAACTAATATCAATATCATTAAAACTCTTCATGAAGATTGTAAATACATTGTGATAAAAAAACATTGTACTTTGCAACAAGATGTTGAAGAATCGACATTCAATATTGAACATACTGCCTTGAAGAATACTTCATATCATGTAAATATTTTTAAGAATCAATGTTGAAGGTTGATAGGATTAATAGTATACGTATGGTTTGATTTAGTGTATATATTTTGAAGGACTCTTTGAGGAAGAGAATGAAAGACAAAAATTTTATGTGAGAGTCATCACAAGAGTTTAATTTGTTTTTTGGTTTACTTTAAGTTTCAAAAATTTGGATTCACAAGCTCATTGTAATTGGTTCTCACCCACTTGCACTTCTTAAATCCCTCACATTTTTGTGTAGTTTCACTTTCAAAAAAAAGTTTGTTTCTTCACCTTCGTTATGTAGGAACATTTTCTAGAAATGCATGCTAAGAAACTTGTCATTTTTTCATTTCAAACTTGTATATGAATTTTGGTTAACAGATCAGCAAGAAACAATATGGTTATTTAAATTGTTCACTCTCTTGTCATGTCAAAATCATGTCCTTTCACTTCCACCAGTCCTGTAAGAACATTTTGGAATCCTTTAGTAGATCACCACTAGCATCGGTAGCCTTTTTGTAGACTTAGTAAAAGAAATATGGACAGCAAATATGATCACGCTTACAACATGTTGAAATATGATATTTCCTATGAGACTTTGGTGGTTGCAAAGAAGGAACGCCCTAACACTTGTGGGGTCATTTGGCATTTGAGTGCCCTCCCCCCATGTACACATGCTTGATATAGATCTAGCCATTTCAACAATTATGATAAAGCATCATGTTTGGAGCTTGGTGTATGGATTCCCTCACTTACATGGCCACTTTTGGCACATGGAGTTATTATTGACGTGTTTTAATTCTACATCTAATTGGAGCTAACTTTGTGCTTAGACCTCATTTCAAGGGCCTTTATGTACTTACTGTTGATACTAAGAGGGGGGTGAATTAGTATCAAGTACAATTTAAAACCTTTTTCAACTTATAATTAAACCATTCAATTATATCCAATGAGAAATGAACAATGGTATAAGAGTTACACCAATA
>ML776593.1:1371784-1396234 GCA_009831015.1 Picea engelmannii | reverse complement strand
TAAGTCTTGTGGTAGTAGAAGATTTGCATCTTGAACAGTTAGATGTAAAAACAACTTTTCTCCATGGGGATTTGGAGGAAGAGATTTATATGCAGCAGCCACAGGGGTATGAGGTCAAAGGGAAAGATAATTCAGTATGCAGGTTGAATAAGAGATTGCATGCCCTAAAGCAAGCTCCAAGGCAGTGGTATTTGAAGTTTGACAGGTTTATGACAGAACAGGGTTATAGTAGATGTCATTCTGATCACTGTGTTTATTTTAAAAATCTAGAAAATGGAAGCTATATTATATTGCTATTGTATCTAGATGACATGCTTGTTGCAGGGTCTAATATGCAGGATATAAATGTGCTCAAGAATAAATTAGCTAATTCATTTGTGATGAAGGATTTGGGTGCTGCAAATAAAATCCTTGGTATGATAATAACAAGAGACAGGAAAAATCGCAAATTGGCATTGCCTCAGGGTGAGTACATAGAGAAGGTGTTGGAGAGGTTTAGAATGCACAATGCAAAACCAGTTAGTACACCTTTGGCCAGCCATTTCAAATTAACTAAGGAAATGTGTCCCAAGACTAAGGAGGAGATAGAATACATGTTCAGGGTCCCTTATTCATCAGCAGTTGGCAGCTTGATGTATGTGATGGTTTGCACAAGAGCAGATATTGCACATGCAGTGGAAGTTGTGAGCCAGTATATGAACAATCTAGGTAAAGAACATTAGGAGGAAGTAAAGTGGATTCTTGGGTATTTGAGAGGTATTGCTACTAATGAATTATGTTTTGGAGGTTCAGACACTTTTCTACATCGATATGTTGATTCAGATATGGCAGGTGATAAAGATAGCATGAAGAGCACCACGGGGGGTCTATCCCCCCAGCTGGGGGGTCCGGAGGCAAGAAGGACCTTGACGAGAGTTTGGGGGACAATGTTCTCCAATGGGGGTTCGAGGGAGAATCCCCCAAAGGAAAATTTCCTTGTAAATGTATATTTTAATTTCATTATAAATCTAGACCATTCATTATAAGGTCGCAGATCTGACAGTAGAAGTTATGTTAGGTTTTTTTTCCCTAGAAGGAAACCCTCTTTTATGAGGGAAATGTATTGCAACTATGTATCATAGAGAATAGTGTATTCTAAGAGAGGATACTATGAAATAAAGAAGAGGAATTTATTGTTGGAATATTGGTTGTTGTCATTAATGTCAACCCTAGTCATTGGTTTTGGACCGCAAGATTGATGAAGGTATTTGGAGATGAAGGATAGTGCACATGTATACACAACACCCATGGATGGATAGTATACATCATGTTGATTTCGATGGTAGGTGGCACATCACGTGGATCCTCATGGTTGAGGAGAAATTAATTTTTGAAGATGACAAAGTCAATTGAAGAAGGAAGTACAAGTCGGCCCTGAAGATAATTAAAGAAAAGAATTACAAAATAAGAAAGTGTCAGGCCAGCCCTATTGTTAAAAGGAAGTGACATAAAGGGGATAAATACATATCATTATACATTCATTTCATAAACACAAGACTAATTTCATAGGAAATCTAAAGTAAATAAGGTCGGATTTCAATGGAGAATGAAGTCTTTTGGTGATGTGTTCTAAGGTATGTTATTTACAGGTCATCTTACCAATTTCACTATAACTTTTTTTATAGAATGATTCAGATGGTGAAATTGATATGGTATTGAGAAGACATAGATAGGTACCTTTTGTAAAAAAATCATCTCTTTATTCGCTATAACTTTGGAGGTACACTCTGTGGAAGATAGGGTTTTTGACTAGTCCTGAAGCTAGTCATAAACAGGTGTTCCGAGTAAAACAGTCATAAATTATTCATAGAGAATACAAATTAAGTGAGACTAATTTCATTGGAAAATGTATAGGCTGTAATTTTGTGTGTACAAGTTTCATAATCTGATGTTAAGTATTGAGCGTGAGGCATTATGTACAAGTTCTCCTTCCTAAATAAACCAGAATTGAATAAGGTCTACCATTCTCTCTATAACTTATTTTTGGGGAGGATTAAAGGAGTGAAACATGGATGAGTTTCAAAGAATAAATTGAGTAATATTATCTACAGAATCATATTATTTCAATAATTGAAGAACTTCAGAATTTGAAGAAGTCTCAGGAAGCATTATCAGGTTCTATGTGATGGTTGGTTGATGGTGATGATTTAATGTAAAGTTTTATTATCTTTCATATATTCTTGGGTGGAAGGAAGGGGCAAGGATGGAGAGGTAAAACCTCACTTGATATTGGAGGATTGCATATTCCTCTTGGAGGTTTATCCCTCCCTTTATATTTGGAAGTCGTTACTTCCCTTGAACAATAATTATTGATTATTTCTCATATATTGTGCATGGTGTATTGTGGTGTATTGGTGTAACTCTTATACTATTGTTCATTGTTCATTTGATATAATTGAATGGTTTAAGTATAAGTTGAAAAAAAAATTAAATTGTACTTGATACAGATTCACCCCCTTCTCAGTATCAACAATTGGAATTAGAGCAGATTACCTTCAGTACAGTTTAACCACTGGAAGGAATATCCTAAGGAGAAATGGAAGACAACATTCCAAATGGGATTCCACCATTTGATAGAAGCAATTATGAACACTGGAGTAATAGACTGGAAACTTACTTGAAAGTTCTTGGGGAAGATGTTTGGTTCTCAATTTCTTCAGGATGCAATGCTTTGAAGAAACCAAAGACTATATCTCATAAGAAAGCAAAAAGGAACAACAAATTGGCAATAGATACCATCCTGGATGGATTGATAGATTCAGTGAAATCCAAGGTGGGATCATGTGCATTAGAAAAAGAGCTTTGGGACAAGATACAAGACCTTTATGCAAGGGAAGAAGCAGAAGAAGAAGAAAAAGTTGAAGCAAATTACAACATCTCATATTTCAAAGAAGCAAATAGAGGTCAGTTCTTTTTCTTTAATTGTGAAGGAGTGGGACATGTTGAATTTGAATGTCCTCATCCAAGGATTGAAAGATATTACATTGAAGAAGAAAATTCCAATGAAGAAGAAGAAAATCATGAAGCAGAAATGATTCAACAAGAAGATGAGAATCTTAAAAAATTGAAGCATGTTGAGATTGAAAATAGCAAGCTCAAAGACATGCATAGAAAAATAAGAAGTGAATTGGGTAGCTATGAAAAGACAGTTGTAAGCTTGAAGAAACAATTAGAAGACTTTGACAAACTAAGAGAAGAAACATTTTCCTTGAAAACTCTACTCGAAGAAGCAAGAAGAATAGGAGAAGTAAAGAATGTCCAAATGATGAAGAAAGAAGAAGATTGTGAGAAACTTGAACAAGAATTTGTCTCATTGAGGAAGAGCTTAAGAAACTCTCAAGTGCAAAAAGACTTAACACATCTTGGATGCATTGGTGAAACTTCATACAAATAAGATGCAAATACCAACAAGAAGGTTGAAGAAAGAGCTACACAGACATTTGATGAGAAGTGGACCAAGATATCAGAAAGAAGGAATGATGGCTCCGATGTCACCCAGGCACCTACCTCAGCAGGTCCCGCGCCTGACCTCTCGGTCTTAAGGATCGTTCTAATTTCCCTTTCCCAAGCTGAATTATCTCTTTCGATTCCCACTAGAATCTATGTTAAAATCCAATCCACAGGTCCTTCCTTTACCCCTGTCACGGCTTCTGCACATGCCTGATCTCTCCCTGACAGAAATTTTGGGTTTCGGGGTTTTCTAATTCCTGTTGTCGAGAACCTTTGTCTTCTCTATCTCCAATATCCCGATTCACCGAAACGGATTTAGCTTCATTTAGCCCCCCTGGGCTATACCTTTGGTCCAAATGACCTCCCCTTATATGACCACACTCCCTTTGGGGGTTTCGCGACTCAAGTGCCCGAACTCTTGGTCTCTCGACTCCTGAAGTGTCAATTTCCAAAATGTCGAAATGGCCTTGCCTTTCGGGATTTTCCCCAAAAACCTAGATTGTTTCCACGCGTCCCCTCGAGATGGACGGTCCTCGTCATTTCGCGATTTCGGGTTTTGAAACACTAAAATGCCTATGGGTTCTTTCCCTTGGAACTCCTGAAGTTCTGATTCCTGACCTCCAATATGACGAAGTGACATCATCTAGCCCCATAGCGGAGCTTTCCACCTTGTCGGGGTTTCGGACTTCGCGTTTCTGAAATGCGCGTACTTCCTATCCTCAGGATTCGTGAAATGTCGAATCCCAAAATGCCGATGGACTCTCCTATCGGAATTTTTCTCGAATTCTTGGATTTCCGCCACGCGTCCTCCTATGATGGACAGTCCTCAATCATTTTGCGATTTCATGAAATCAAATGCCGAAATACTCTGGCATCCTGTCCTCTTGATCTCCGAAGTCCCGACATGAGAAATGCCAACAGACTCTTGATCACCGCCACGTGTCTCAACAGATGGACGACCCTGATTCAGTTCGGGATTTCGCGACTTCCGATTCCTCAATGTCACAATTTCTCTATCAACTCGAAACCCCGGTAGCCGAAATACCAATGGGTTCTCGATCTCTGCCACGTGTCCTAATGAATGGACGACTCAAATCAAATTCGGGGTTTTCACTATGAAGTGACCCAATCTCCTGTCCTCGGGACTTCCAATATCTCGATTTCTAAATCCCTGATATCTCGACACCTTTCAGGACTTTCACTCTGCTTGAAAGGGCTTAAAAATCGTGCAACTCCTGTCAGATCCCACGACTGACGGGTATCTGAGTGAGATCCAACGGTTCATGATCTCCTGAGCTTTAACCTTTGGAAACAGTCGTAACCCCCTTGCTTCTTTGTCAGATCGGACAGTTGTCAGGTGTTCTAAGAAAGATCAAATGGTTCAGATCGATTCTCTTGTGCATTCCTCCGCTGCACTACCTCCTGGATGTGGAAACCTTCAACGGTCCAGATCTCGTCGGATCATCCAATGGCAGTTGTTTCTCCTCCCGAGCTCTGATGTTTTTCTTCCCAACCTTGGAAGAGTTCCAAATGCGCAAGGCCTTGACCTTGAATTATTTTCCCTGCAATCTCCTTTACTTTGAGTTCTATCCTGCACATGTAAAAATGCTATCCCTCCTGAGATTTTCTTCAAATCCTTCAAGATTTTTTACCTCTGCGCTCCTGCAAAGTCTTCGCACACGAAAGTACTATCTGTTCTGAGATTTACTCACGAACTCAGACCTCTAAGGGATTTTACTCTTCTTCCTTCTCTTGTAGATGGAGAAATATGATGCCCTCCTGGCACTCCTTTTCTCAAGAAACCTCTTGCTGAGTCTTTCAGGGTGTTCAGCAACCCTGCAGAGATCCTTCCTCTTGGAATCTTCTACTAATTCCATAAGTCAAAGAGTTATTTTCTCCTATGCCTATCTTTACATCTACTCAATGCCCTCCTGGCAGAGTATTTTCTCACAGAACATCCAACAATTATGTCTTATGTGTACTCCTTACACCTTCTCAATGTCCTCCTGGCAGAGCTTCATATAACTCCTCAGAGATTCTGTCTGCAACTGTGTTTTCTCATACACAGCCTTGCCTCCAAGGTATTCAACAACCTTGAGGTCTTCCTCTGAATTGTTGATTTCAACTTCTATGCCCACCTAGCACGCCTCTGTCTAACTCCACAGAGTTTAGAAATGCACCCTTTGTGCACGACTATCAAAACCCGCAACGTTTTGTCACACCATCCTGGTGTGAAGCCTCAAAGACATCTCAAGCTTGAAGCCAAAACAACTACTGCAAATGCATAAACATAACACACATTCACAGCATATAAAGAACACTCACAGACATTCATTTAACACAGAAATATGCAGGAAAAATTGTTGTTCGTATTAAAATGGAAAATGCTTGTTTGTACAAGGTGTTCCTGAGCACGACCTGTAACAAGGTCTCGGCTCCTCTCTTCTTCTCTCTACTCGCTCTATCATTCTACTAACTATCTCCAAAATGAGATCAAAATCGATATTTTACATGAGGGGGATCTTCGAGCTCTTCCCTCCAATCTACCTACCCTATTCAATTACATTGAATGGGTTGTCTAGTCCACAAATCGGATCTAGATCTCAGTCTTCAAAGCATTAAATGCCTATCTATCTACATCCCATGTGCATAGCACGGCCCCACGGTTCGACAGCCTACAACATTAAATTACATTCAAATTCAAAAATGGAATACGAGGGTTGCGCCTCTCTTCATCTTTGAATATACGCGCTGACGTGGTTGGTTGGTTGGATGGCTGACATGTAGAGATGCTCCTGCATCAAGGAATGATTACAAAAGAGATGAATATCCAAGAATACCTCCTACCTTTAGGAATCAAAGAAGATTCAATCAGTATAAAGGAAACTACAGAAGAGTAGATCATGAACCCAAATGGAATACATCACAAAGAAGGTCACTTACTCCCAGGTATCAAAATTTCTTTCTTGGTCATTGTTATACTTGCAAAAATTTTGGACATAAGGCAATTAATTGCATAATCAATGAAAGGAACAATTATGCAAGAAACATGAATGGTGTAAATAGAAGATATGGAAATAATCATGGATTTGTCAACAAAAGTTATAATTCATTTTCCCCATTGATGGAAAAAAATATGGTATGCTACAAATGTAATTATCTTGGTCACAAAGCATGAGATTGAATATATATGAATGAAGATGTCCCTATGCCAACCACAGTATGGAAAAGGAAAGAGATTCCAAACAATGAAGATTGTCAAATAGCATTGATCGTTGAAGAATGTAAAGAAGAATATGAATGGTACATAGACAGTGGATGATCGGGGATCAAGACAAATTCATCAGCTTGAAGAGAAAGGGTGGCAATGTTGCATTTGGAGATGACTCATCTACCAAAATAATTGGAAAAGGTGTAGTATATCTTGGAAGCAAAAATGTAAAAGAAAAGAATGTCCTATTGGTTGAAGACTCGAAGCATAATCTACTCAATGTTAGTAAAATGTGTAATCAAGGATATACTCTCACGTTTGACTCACAAAGATGAAAAATCAAAGAAGAAGGTTCAGGAAGATTGGTTGCAACTACAACAAGAATACCAAGTAACATATATGTCCTAAATTCATGAAAAATCTCCAAGTAAGAAAGAGACCATAAAAATGAAGTGTTATTAAGTGTTATATGTTCAAGGGGAGCATCCCCAAAGAAGAGAGTTACCTTTTACCATTAAACTCAGGGAGAGAAGCCCTACCCTTTTTCGTTGATTTCAAAGAGGGAGAAAAATTGGGATCATGATGATAGGGGGAGCATGAATGTTTCCATCAATGAAAAAGGAGGATATTGTTGGAAGATTGGTTGTTTTCATTGATGTCAACCCTAGTCATTGGTTTTGGACCACAAGATTGATGAAGGTATTTGGACATGAAGGATAGTTCACATGCAGACACAACACCCATGGATGGATAGTATACATCATGTTGTTTCTGATGGTAGGTGGCACATCACGTGGATCCTCATGGTTGAGGAGAAATTAATTTTTGAAGATGACAAAGTGAATTGAATAAGGAAGTACAAGTCGGCCCTGGAGATAATTAAAGAAAAGAATTACAAAATAAGAAAGTGTCGGGTCGGCCCTGATGTTAAAAGGAAGTGAAATAAAGGGTATAAATACATATCATTATACATTCATTTTATAAACACAAGTCGAATTTCAGAGGAAATCTGAAGTAAAGAAGGCAGGATTTCAAGGGAGGATGAAGTCTTTTGGTGATGTGTTCTAAGATATGTTATTTACAGGTCATATTACCATTTTCGCTATAACTTTTTTTTTAAAGGATTCAGATGGTGAAATTGATATGGTATTGAGAAGACATATCTAGGTACCTATGGTAAAAATTTCATCTCTTTATTCACTATAATTTTGGAGATACACTCTGTGGAAGATAGGGTTTTTGACTAGTCCCGAAGCTAGTCATAAACAGGTGTTCCGAGTAAAATGGTCATAACGTATTCATAAATAATCCAAATGAAGTGAGACAAATTTCATTGTTAATATTATGGTCTTTAGTTTATTTTTTGTGAGTTTCAGAATCTGATGTTAAATATTGAGCGCAGGGCATTCTATACAAGTTCGCTCTCCTGAATGAACCAAAATTGAATAAGGTCTACCATTCTCTCTATAACTTCTTTTTGGGGAGGATTCAAGGAGTGAAACTTGGAGGAGTTTCAGAGAATACATTGAGTAATATTATCTATAGNATCAGATTATTCCAAGAATTGAAGAATTGTAGAAGTTGAAGAAGTCTCAGGAAGCATTATCAAGTTCTATGTGATGGTTGGTTGATGGTGATGATTTAATGTAAAGTTTTATTATCTCTCATATATTATTGGGTGGAAGGAAGGGGAAAGGATGGAGAGGTCAACCCTCACTTGATATTGGAGGATTGTATCTTCCTCTTGGAGTTTTATCCCTCCCTTTATATTTGGAAGTCGTAGCTACCTTTGGAAGTCATTACTTCCCTTGAACAATAACTATTGATTATTTTTCATATATTGTGCATGGTGTATTGTGGTGTATTGGTGTAACTCTTATACTATTGTTCATTGTTCATTGGATATAATTGAATGGTTTAAGTATAAGTTGAAAAAAAAAAAAAATGTACTTGATATTGATTCACCCCCCTCTCAATATCAATAGTTACAGCGGGTTTGTTGTAGGTTGTATCCCTTCATTTGTTGGATAATAATAAAGGAAGGACCTGGAAATTTCTCTGGTAGACGTATCCCACACTGGGTGAACCACGTATATATGTCTCTATTGTATTATGTATCTTCTTTTTTTTATTTCCACATTTGTTTTGTTTTATGTCTCTGTGATTTTGTTTTTCTAACATCTCTCACTTTGGGTTTCCACGTAAAAACATTGTTGCACTGTGTATGTGTATGATTGCTCATTTGTTCATTATTTATTTACTCTGCAACTATTGGATGATAATTCTACATTGATATAACACTTGAATTTTATGGTTAAAAATGACTAAATTTATCTATTACTGATTCACCCCCCCTCTAAGTAATGCAACAATTGGTATCAGAGAAGGTTCCTTCAGAAATCAGTTTAACCATTGAAAGGTATATCATGGAGAGTAACAACATGTATAAAAATGGAATACCATAGTTTGATGGATAGAATTATGCATTCTGGAGCAAAAGGATGAAAAAATATATACAGACACAAGGATTTGAAATTTGGCAATCAATAGTAGATGGATACAAAGAACTAGCAATTCTGCCAACAAGTGAAAAAGCGATGAAACTCAGTCAAAATAATTCCAAAGACACAAATGCACTTTTGAATGGTCTTGGTAAATTGGTATATACCAAATTTGTACATTGTAAATACGCTAAAGAGATTTGGGACAAACTTCAAACTATTTATGAAGGAGATTCAAAATTCAAAGCAACAAAGCGTCAAACTTACAGAGGTCAATTCGAACAACTAAATATGAAGATGAGAATATCCCAGCTTACTTCTTACTATTCGATGAAACAATGAATGCAATCATAGGATTGGGAGAAGAAATTGAAGAATCTGTAATTGTTCAAAATGTACTAAGATATCTTCCTATGAGATTTGATCCTAAGATATCAGCACTAGAAGAAAGAGAAGATTTAGACTCAATAAGCATGGACGAACTACATGGAATATTCACAGCATATGAAATGAGAACTGAACAAGAAAATCCATATATAAAAGAAGCAGCTTTCAAATCATCTAAAAGGTCAAAGCAAAAGGAGCATAGTAGCAACAGTGACTTCTCAGAAGATGAAGAAGAAGAAGTGGCCAACTTTGTCAGAAGATTGAACAAAGGAACCAATGGAGGATATAAAGGTAAGCTTCCATTGATTTGTTTTAATTGTGATGGTATTGGTCATTTTGCTAACAAATTTCCTCATAAAAAAAATACGAGGAATGATGAAGATTACTCAAATAGAAAACAAGCATATAAAGTCAAAAGAACCAAAAATAAAGCTTTCAAGAAAATCTTATGCACCAAAGAAGACATCTCCTCATTAGATGAAGATGAAGTCAGTGATAGTGAGACAGAAAGAGTTATATTCATGGCAATAGAAAAATCTGATAAAGAAGGCACAGAAGAATAATATGAAGAGGCAAAAGTTGACTACTGAGAAGAATTGTTGAGTGCCATAGAAGTTATAAGAAAAGAAAACAAGAAGCTACAAGCAGAATTAGACCAGAAAGAAGACACTCAGAAACTAGAACAAATGATCATGAAATTGAAGGTTCAAATAGAAGAAGATAAAAGAATTGAAGAAGCAATCAAAGAACGGTTAGAATAAAGAGACAGAATCATTGGAAATTTGGAAGCAAAGATTGTCAGATTGAGAAAGGATCTTCAAAAGAAAAATATGCAGAACAACTCAAAAGTTTTGGATGACATTATCAGCAGTAAAAATCCTTATCATGACAATTCTTGACTTGGATATAATCAGACAGAAAAGCGATCAATATCCAAAGAAACAGAACAAGAAACATACCCAAAACGCTATGTAGAAATAATCAAATGGGATAGGAATATCTAAAAGTAAGATTATAGAGACACTCCTCCACCGAGAAGATTCAGACTTCGGAATCAACGACCGATAGAAACAAATAGGCTCAGGAAGAAGAAGGATTCATAAGATTAACTCCTTTCATAATATCTTCAAATCCCAAGTATCAAACTATATTTTTTGGTTTATGTTATGCATGCAATAATTTTGGACATAAAGATGTAAATTGCAGAGCTAATAGCAGGAACATAAACAATTTACACAAAATGGTTATCCAAGAAAGCCTAGTGAAACACAGAGAAGAAGCTACAACATGTTTGAATCATTGAGCATTGAAGTGGAATGCTAAAGTGGAATGCTACAATTGCAACAACTTTGGATACATGGCCAAAGATTGTAGAATGACATACCCTCCTAGAGAACCACAACAGAACAACAACAGTCACAGACAAGAACCTCAGAAGAGAACATGGATAACAAAGAAGAATCAGTATAGCAATGAAGAATGCACACTCACTCTACAAGCTAAGCAGAAGAAACGTGGTTGGTATGTTGACAGTGGTTGTTCAAAACACATGACAGGTGATAAAGACATGTTTCTTACATTAAGAAAGGAAAGAGATGGATCAGTCTCCTTCGAAAATGATGATTCAAATAAAATCAATGGAAAAGGCACAGTCAGAATTGAAAACAAGAATACCAAGGAAGAAAAATTTCTACTAATAGAAGATATGAAACATAATATTCTAAGTGTGATTCAAATATGTGACCAAGGTCATAAAATTACTTTCGATTCACAAAAGTGTGAGATAAGAAAAGAAGGTTCAGGAAAATTGATTGCAACAACTACAAGAAATTCAAGCAACATATATGTATTAAGTGAAATTGGAAATGAAAAGTGTTGTGTAGGAAAAGAATATGAAGGTTGGCTATGGCACAGAATAATGGGTCACATACACTTTGGTAACCTTTTCAAAGTCAGCAAAAAGGAAGTAGTTAGATAAATGATCCAGATCATGAAACCAGCCAACACATTATGCAAGAATTGTCAACAAGGAAAGAAAACAAAGACCAGGTTCAAATCAAAGGAATATTCAACAACAAGACCACTGGAAATTGTGCATACTGATCTAGTTGGACCAACTACAACAAATGTTTAAAAGGTGAGAAATACTTTATGTTATTAGTTGATGATTATACAAGACTGGCTGCAGTTTTATTTCTTAGGAATAAGTCAGAAGATTTTGAAAACTTCAAGGTCTACAAGGAAATGGTTGAAAATGAAATGGATTCAAAAATCAAATGTTTGAGTTCTGATAATGGAGGAGATTTCACTTCAAAGGAATGTATGGACTACTATAGCAAGCATGGAATAAAAAGGCAATTCTTTGTTGCTAAGACACCTCAACATAATGGAATTTTTGAAAGAAAGAACAGGATAATACAGGAAATGGATCGAACAATGCTAATGGATTCCAAATTGACAGATATTTTTTTGACACATGCAGTGCATACAGAATTTCACATTCAAATTAGAGTAATGCTCATAAAAAACACTGACAAAACTCCCTACGAGCTATGGAAAGGAATACCAGCAAATGTGAAGCACTTTAGAGTATTTGGAAGAAAATAATACATCAAAAGAGAAGATGGCATAATGAGAAAGTTTGACTCTCATGTGGACAAAGGAGTAATTCTTGGTTACTCAAGTACAAAGAAAGCATACTAGTGTTACAATTTGAGGTTGAACAAAGTTGTGGAAAGCATCAATCTAACAATTGATGAAACAGGTGGACAAGAAATAAACGAAGAAGAAAATGAATCAATGGAACATCTTTACGAAGAAGAAGCTAAATATGAAGAAGAAGTAGAAGGGGAAGATGAATAGGATCAAAAATAAGTAGAAGAGAAAGTTCAGCAAGTGCCTCCAAAGATACCTATCAAAAAAGTACAGAAGAATCATCCTTCAGATCAGATTATCGGAAACAAAGATGCAGGAGTTGAGACTAGAAGAAAAATATGTTCACCAGAACAAATGCACCTAGCACTCTTATCTACGATTGAACAAAACAGTTTTGGAGAGGCTGGCAAGGATGAATTATGGAATAAGGCCATGGATGAATAATTGGATCAAATAGATAAGAATGACACTTGGGAATTGGTTCCAAGACCAAAGAATAAGAATGTGATTGGCACAAAGTGGGTTTTCAAAAATAAATTGAATGAAGATGGACAGGTTACAAGCAACAAAGCTAGATTGGTATGTAAAGGATACGCACAGGTTGAAGGAATCGACTTTGAAGAGACATTTGCCCCAGTTGCCAGAATGGAAGAAATCTGATTTATTTTATCTTGTGCATTCTCCAAGAATATTAAAGTGTATCAGATGGACGTGAAATTGGTTTTTCTAAATGGGGAACTTGAAGAAGAAGTCTACATTGAACAACCAGAAGGATTCTAGTTTTCAAAAAACGTATATTATGTGTGTAAATTGAAGAAGGCCTTGTATGGTCTAAAACATACTCCTAGAGCATGGTACTCTAGACTGGATAAATATCTACAGTAGGCAGGGTTCAGAAAAGGAAGTGTAGACAGCAACCTCTACATCAAGGTAACTCTAGATAGTATTTTATTAATTGAATTTTATGTTGATGATATTATTTTTGGAAGTATTGATGACAGGTTAAGCTAGAAATTTGCAAAGGATATGCAAAATGAATTTGAAATGTCATTACTTGGAGAACTATCCTTCTTTCTAAGTCTTCAGATATGTCAAAGAAACCAAGGAATTTTATTTTCTCAAACTAAGTATATCAGAGAAATGATAAAGAAGTTTGGAATGGAATATTGCAAACCAATTACCACTCCTATGCAAACTAGTTGCAAGTTGAGAAAAGATGATGATTCAAAGTCTACAGACCAGATGCAATATAGGTCAATGATTGGTAACTTACTATATGTGACAGCATCCAGACCAAATGTAATGCAGGGAGTTGGACAGATGGCACAATTTCAAGTAGCACCAAAGGAATCACATGTCTTAGAAGTGAAAAGGATTTTCAGATATCTAAAAGTAACAGAAGAGTTTGGATTATGGTATCCAAAAGGAAAGGATATGTCACTTATTGCCTACACAGATGCAGATTGGGAAGGTTGCATTGGTGATCGACAAAGCACCAGTGGAGAAGTGTTTTACTTGGGTGAGTGTTTAGTATCTTGGCTAAGCAAGAAACAATCATCAGTATCCTTATCTACAGCCGAAGTAGAAAACATTACAACAGCAGGATGTTGTACACAGGTTCTATGGATGAAACAAACTTTGACATATATACAAGTTGAGTATGATGAGCCCATTACAATCTATTGTGATAATACAAGTGCCATCAGTATCTCAAAGAACATGGTGATGCACTCCAAGACAAAGAACATTCCAATCAAGTATAAATTTCTACGAGAACAGGTTACAGAGAAGAACATCATACTTGAATATGTGGGAACAAAAGAACAAGTGGCAGACATATTTACAAAATCGCTTCCAAGAGAATCCTTTGAGTATCTTCGCCAGAGACTCAGAGTAATTTCTACTCCAAAATGAATGTTTTTGAATGCTTATCTTATATGTATTAGATTTACATGAGGAAGCACCATAAAGAGGACAACTCGGGTTGGGAGATCAGTTTCAGGAATACTTCAGTCAGGGGGAGAAGCCTCGGATGGAAAGATAGATTTTCCATTGATGACAAAGGGGGAGAGATTTATCATATGCAAAGGTAAATGCTTGGAGAAAGATAATAGAGGCATGGTTCCAAGGGGAGTGATGGTGATGTAGGAGCATCGTACAAAGCCAAATCCGATGCATGCGCCTAGCCAAAGGAACAGTTGGACGCACAGATGGGAAAAAGGAGCACGTTTTTATGAAAACATTTTAAATTTTGAAATTTGAAGCATTAATGTAATAGCTAGGAAAAGGCGTACTTACATTTACGTCTTGGAGATATGAACAGATCTGGAGAGATTACTCTCATCTGTCGGATGTATTAGGAATTTAAGTATGTTAATGTAAAGTAGGTAGATATGAACGTTAGATTAGACAGTTTAGAAGCATAGGAGGGAAAAAAGATATAGACACCCTCACCCTTGTGTCATTGTAATTTTATGATCATTCAGAATTCATAAGTTGTAGAGCTATAGCAGAGAGTTGTAGAGAAGAACCCATGTACAGGAGCACTTGAGTTAATATATGAAGCTTTGAATCAATTTTCATGGTGTTGTGATGCTTACTATTTACATTTGTCGAATGCTATGTTTACAGTTTCTTTGTTTCTTTGTATGCATTTGTTTCAATGATGTGTTATGTGTATGATTTCATGAAGTGTATGAAGTCTGAGAGAGGAGAAGAATGAGTTTCAATTGTTTCTCTTCCTGAGAATTCCTGCAAGGAGTGCAGTGAACGTCCGCAAGGTGTGCGTTGACGAGGGTCTGAGTTTCATCTCAGAAAGCTCAAGAGAGATATCGTTGTTCTCATACCAACTGAAGGGCAGGTGAAGCACAGAGTCGTGCAAGGTGTGCGCGGGATGGATGAAGCCTTAGAACTTATCAACTAAGGTGAAGGTTGAGGGACCATTGTTGCAAAGAGTGCACAAGGTCGAAGACTCAAATAACCAGTAATTATTTGAAGGTTTTCCGCAAGAAGTGCGATAAGGGATCCGTTTGGGAAAGCTTGAGTTTATAAGTGAAATATCAAGAGGGATAACACCTTTGAACAATTCAAAGGAAGACGGAGATTGAAACACTTCAAAGGGAGATAGAGGCCGAAAAGGTCTCATAGAAGTTAATTTCAGGAGGGAGAACGTCGAGCCATTTGGACATGAGTCATTGAGGAGTGCATCTGGTGGTCAGAATTCTTCGTGGAGAACTCATGAAGTCATGAGGACCGTTGGATCCAGAGGATTTGTGAGGTGGTTAGGAGTTAGATGAATCCACCACCCCAAAATCAAGAATCAACGTGAACTATTGATCGTGATCAGTTTGATCCATCAGATCATTTTGGAAATTTGGGATCCGTAAGTTTGAAGTGCAGACCAAAATCCTTGGTCACTCTAAAACCCAAATCGCGAAAGGAATAATCAAGTGTGAAATTTTGGTATTTCAAGGTTCGACATACTAGAAATATCGATGACAAGGAATCGGGACTTTAGCATTGCAAATCCCGAAGTCGCAAAACGCGACATGCCTTTGGTGTGAAACATCGGCATTTCAGCATATCAGGGTTCGGCATTTCAACATATCAGGGTTCGGCATTTCAGATATCCTGATGACAAGGAGTCGGGGTGCTTTGCACTGAAAATCACGAAGTCACGAAATGTGAAGTGTCTTTGGAATGGAATCCCAACATTTTGGCATTTCAGGGTCCAGGAAGTAGAGGAGACAAGTGATTTTTGGAACTGAGAGTTTCAAACTCCCAGTACGCGAAATCCCGAAAAAGGGTCGCTATTTCAGAATTCGGGAATTAGTGCGGCAAGTTAGTTGGGATCGAGAATCATGAACTCCCAGTACGCAGAGTCCCAAAAGTCCATCGATCGCGCATTCCATGGGACATTGAGCCCATTTTGGCATTCCGACACTTCGGAATTCAGGGAATCATAAGGCAAGAGGAACGATTGTTGAGTTGTTCGCTCAAGTTCTGAAAAAACAAATTTAGTGGCAACAGGTGGTGTGCGTTGGAGGATTCAACCTTCGTTGACGTTTCACATTTTGACATTTGCCAAGAGCTGTGGAAATACATCAGGACTCTCCAACTCCCGAGACCCAAATTCCTTTGTGGCTCAAACAAAGGTTTTGATTAACCCTTGGCATGGTTTTAGTGAAGATCCTGTGCGGATATCGGCCCGAGGGTAGGGGGTCTGTGTCAGTGTGGTATCAGAGCCTAGAACAATTTCTTGGATTTATGTACTAGAGAGAGGGGAAAAAATTTTACATCCATGCCATCAAGAATAATGGATAGGCAAATACCTAATCCAGCAGAGGAAAGAGAAATGTCGAGAAGAAGAGACAGGAAAATACTTGATCCAGCAAAGGAAAGAGAAATGTGTGAATTACGTGCCAGACTTGATGCTATCGAGACAGTACAAAGGCGCACAGTCGACATTGGGGATATTAGTGAGGCTGAAAGTGAAAATGAAGGTGGAAACGAAGGAGAAGAAGTTGCAGTCGAAGATGTTGCAGATGAACGCCTATTCATGGATGTTGCAAGGATAGGTGATAGAGAAAAAATGAACATTCCAGTGTACGAAGGAAACTTGGATGTTGAAGAACTTCTAGAGTGGATTAGAGATCTAGACAAATACTTCAACTATGAGGACGTCGAGGAAGATAAGAAAGTCAAACATGTCGTTACTAGACTTAAAGGGCATGTAGTGCTGTGGTGGGATGAATTGCAGGCTGACAGATGCTACAAAGCCAAGCAGAAAATCAAAAGCTGGGATAGAATGGTTGCAAAGATGAAAGCCAAATTTATACCCAAGGATTATCAAATCACTCTGTTTCGGAGGATGCATAATTTGAGATAGAAGTTGATGTCAATGAAAGAATACACTGAATAATTCTACAGGATAAACATCAGAGCAGTTCATCGGGAAAGCGATGATGAATAAGTTGCCAGGTACATGAATGGTCTGTGATATGACATTCAAGATGAGATGAGCATGATGACCATTCGGACTGTGGAAGATGCTTATCAGATGGCTCTGAAAGCTGAAGATAAGCTGAGCCGGAAGCAAGGTCAAAGAGGTTGAGGCAGAAGTCAAAGCAAAGGTAAGACAATTGCCTAGGGCAGAACTCAGAAACCTAAAGAAGAGGAGAAGAAACCTCAAACTCAACCTGAGAGAGGAGGAATCTCACAAGGAAGACAGTATGTTGATAGAAATACTTTTCCTCGAGCCAGAGGAAGAGGAAGAGGTAGAGGAGGTGAAGTGAAATGATTTGTCTGTGGAAAAATTGGACATATATCCTATGAGTGTCCAGATAAGAAGAAAGATGGTGGTGAAACTCACATTGTTGAAGCTCAAGGACAAAATGTTGAGGCAAAAGATGTTGAGGGTGGAAGATCCTTAATGATGAGGAAAGTTCTCTTGAATCCAGAGAAGGAAGCAGAGAACCCAGCCCAAAGAAACAGTTTGTTTCGGACTTCTTGAAAAACTAAGGATAGGGTATGCAAGGTCATAGTGGACAGTGGTAGCACAAACAATCTTGTATCTACAAAGATGGTAGAAAATCTAGAGCTGGAGACTGTTGTATATCCAAGCCCATACAGAGTTTTGTGGCTACAAAAAGGACATCAGGTAAATGTCACTAAACAATGTTTAGTTGAATTTAAAATAGGAGGATATAAAGATGAAATATTATGTGATGTCATTACCATGGATGTTTTTCATCTATTGTTGGGTAGACCATGGAAAAATGACAGAAACATAGTTCATGATGGGAGAAAGAACACATACACCCTGAAGAAAAATGGTAGGACTCACATGTTGTTGTCAATTAAGGATAAAGAGGTGAAAACAGAAATGAGAAACATTGTACTTCTCATGAGTGTGAAGGAACTTCTTAATGAGGTTAAGAAGAAGGAAGATACACAATTTATTGTGGTCAGGAAGCCCAAAATTGTTTTGACGAGTACAAAGATAGATGATTTACCAGAAGAAATCCAGGAGTTGTTGGGAGAGTTTGTTGATATAGTAGTGGACGAACTACCTTGTTCATTGCCACCTATCAGGAGTATAAGCCATCATATTGATCTTATACATGGAGCCAGTTTTTTGAACAAAGCAGCATATCGGTTGACGCCACAAGAAAATAAAGAAGTTAAGAGGCAAGTCCAGGACTTAGTGGACAAAGGATTGATTCAAGAAAGCTTGAGTCCATGCGTTGTTCCGACGGTGCTCAGCCCAAAGAAAAATGGAGGGTGGAGAATGTGTACCAACTCAAGGGAAATCAATAAGATTACCATCAGATACAAATTTCCATTACCAAGGATGGACGACTTGATGGATTGCTTGAGTGGAGGAAGGTTTTTTTCAAAGATTGATTTGAAAAGCGGATATCATCAAATTCAAATGAGAGAAGGTGATGAATGGAAGACAACATTCAAGATGAATGAGGGGTTGTATGAATGGTTTGTCATGCCATTTGGCTTAACGAATGCGCCCAGTAATTTCATGAGGTTGATGAATGAAGTCTTGAAGGATTTCATTGGGAAATTCATCATTGTATATCTTGATGATATATTAATTTTCAGCAAGACAAAAGCGGAACACTTAAAGAATTTAGTTGCAGTAATGAGGAGATCACAGCAAGAGAAATTGTTGATTAATATGAAGAAATCATCATTTATGAGGAAAGAACTCATTTATTTGGGTTTTGTTATCTCTGCAAATGAACTGAAAATGGATCCGGAAAAGATAAAGGTGATTAAGAATTGGCCATCGCCGAAGAGTATATTTGAAGTTTGAAGCTTCCATGGTTTGGCTAGCTTCTATAGGAAATTCATCCAAAACTTCAATGGAATTAGCACACCGATGATGGATATGGTGAAGAAAAGACATAAATCTTTCCACTGGACAGAGGAAGCAGAGAAGAGCTTCAATCAACTGAAGAAGAAGATCATTGAGCAACCAATTCTGGTTTTGCCAGATTTTAGCAAGACATTCTAGGTCAGGTGTGACACGAGTGGATTTGCAATTGGAGTGGTCTTGAGCCAAGACGACAGGTCGATCACATATTTCAGCGAAAAGCTGAATGAAGCAAAGGTTAAGTACTCCACATATGACAAAGAATTATATGTCGTCATACAAGCACTGAAGAAATGGAGACACTATTTGGTTCCCAAGGAGTTTGTTTTGTACAGCGATAATCACGCTTTGCAATTCATGACTTGACAGGAGAAGTTGAACCAAAAACATGATAAATGGGTTGAATACATGCAAAATTTTACTTTTGTGATTAAGCATATTTCTAGAACTACTAACAAAGTTGTTGATGCTTTGAGCAGGAAATGTTTGCTTATGCAGGAATTCAGAGTCAACACTTTGGGTTTTGATAACCTCAAAGAAATGTACAGGGATGACCCAGATTTTAAAGAGGCATATGAAGCATATGAGAATCCAATTCTCAAGGACAGAAGCCAATGGACTGAATACATGATCCAGGATAGATTATTGTTCAGGGAAAATCAGCTATGTATTATGAAATGCTCCATGAGGGAGAATTTGTTGAAGGAAAAACACAGTGGAGGATTGGTCGGACATTTCGGTCATGAAAAGATGTTCTCAAAGTTGAATGGCTCATATTTTTGGCCAGGGATGAGGACAAATGTCAAGAAATTTGTGGACAGGTGCAAAATTTGCCAGCACATGAAAGGGAAAAGACAGAACACAGGGTTATACCAACCATTGCCCATACCTGAAAGGTCGTGGGACACAGTGAGCATGGATTTTGTATTGGGACTACCAAGGACACAGAGAGGATATGATTTGATCTTTGTGGTAGTCGACAGATTTTCAAAAATGGCACATTTTATACCATGCCAGAAAACCAGTGACGCAACTCATATTGCGAACCTATTTTTCAAGGAAGTCATCAAATTTCATGGATTGCCAAAGAGTATCGTGTTTGATCAAGATACCAAGTTCATAGGGAATTTCTGGAGGACCTTATGGAAGAAGTTGGGGAAAAAATTGTCTTTTAGCTTAGCATATCATCCTCAGACGGATGGACAGACAAAGGTCGTAAACAGGAGCTTGGGAGATTTGTTAAGAAGCCTAGTGACTGAACACCACAGTCAGTGGGATCACATTCTACCACAAGAAGAATTTGCTTACAATGATTCACTCAATAGAAGCACAGGGTAGAGTCCATTCCAGATTGTATACATAATACAGCCAAGAGGATTTTCTGAATTGAAAGATTTGAAACGAAATGAATTCAGGAGTGCTAGTGCAGAGGACTTTGCAGAAGGAATGAAGGAGCTTCACAGCTGAATCAAGGAACGATTGCAGAGTTCAATTCAAGAGTACAAGCGGAGAGAAGATCAACACAGACAAGAACTTCAATTTGAATTTGGTGATCTGATTCTTGCGCATCTGAGGAAGGAAAGGTTCCCAAGGGGAACGTATAACAATTTGAAGATGAAAAAGATTGGATCGTGCAAGGTCATAAGGAAATTTGGGGCAAATGCATATGAGATTGAATTACCCGATGGTGTCGAAATCTCACCGATATTCAATGTTACGGATTTGTACCCTTACAAAGCTGAAGAAGTAGGAACAGAGGAGGAACAGAAAGAAATTCAATGGACAAAACAAATGCCTGTAGCTATAGAGCCACAGATGGAAATCATAATTGACAAAAGGGTTAGCAAAAAGACCAGGAGAAAAGAGCATTTTGAATACTTGGTCAAATGAAAGGGACATCCAGTTGAAGATGCTAGTTGGGAGGATGAAGCAGCAATTCATAGGCATGGACAAACCGTGCAAGAGCTCATGAACAGGAGTTCATGAAAAAATTTCAAGCAAGGGAGTATGATGCATTTCAGGGTCCGGGAAGTAGAGGAGACAAGTGATTTTTGGAACCGAGAGTTTCAAACTCCCGGTACGTGAAATCCCGAAAAAGGGTCACTATTTCAGAATTCGGGAATTGGTGCGGCAAGTGAGTTGGGATCAAGAATCGTGAACTCCTGGTATGCGGAGTCCCGAAAGGCCATCGATCACGCATTCCATGGGACGTTGATCCCATTTCGGCATTCCGACACTTCGGAATTTTGAGAATCATAAGGCAAGAGGAACGATTGTTGGGTCGTTCTCTCAAGTTCCAAAAAAACGAATTTAGTGGCAACAGGTGGTGTGCGTTGGAGGAGTCAACCTTCGTTGACATTTCGCATTTTTTCATTTGCCAAGAGCTGTGGAAATACATCGGGACTCTCCAACTCTCGAGACCTGAAGTCCTTTGTGGCTCAAAAAAAAGGTTTGATTAACCCTTGGCGTGGTTTTAGTGAAGATCATGTGCGGATCTCGACCCGAGGGCAGGGGGTCTGCGTTAGATGGTCACATGGGGAGCATGAGTGATATGAATTTCGTATTTCATCAGAGTGTTGCCATCAATGCCAAAGGGGGATATTGTTGATTATTTGGGTTGGTTTGCATTGATGTCAACCCTTGAAGAAATTTTGGTAGCAAATTCTGGTAGCACAAAGGTTTGGGTAATGGACCCAAGTTTGTTTGATGTATAATGGTATAATTTTTAATATATTTGAAGGTAATACTATTCTATATGGATAGTACATGTCATGCCATTGTTGGTGGTATGTGGAACATCACATAACTCCTCACATTTAGAGATTTATGGCCATGTGAAGTTGGAGAACCCTCATGAGTCATCTAGAAATCCCAAAAGGTCAAAGTAGTCAAAGTGGTTGCAAAGAAGAAATTATTTAAATAATAAAGTGAAGTGATGAGTGTACTATAAGTCAAAGTGGATACAAAAGAAATTATTTAAATAATAAAATTAATGGAGAAATTACTAAGTGGACAAGTGGTTAGAAGTGGGTTATCCCTAAAAGAAGGAAGGTGGTTTAAGATGGTTACAAGGTAACCCCTTAAGGAAGCTACATAAAAGTATAAATAAGAGGCAAGGATATCTCATTTTAATTACACTTGAGCATATTCAATATCTTCAAGTGACTAAGGTAACCAAAGGATATCTAAGGTGAATTTCAGAGGGAAGGTGAAGCAAAGAAGGCTGAAATTAAAGGGAGGATAATTTCTTTTGATGATGCTTTCTAAGGTATGTTATTTACAGGTCATCTCACCATTTTAGCAAAAAAAAAAATTCTAGGATGATTCAGATTGCGAAATCTGGAGGCCATTGAGGAAACATATCCAAGTAGTTGTGATAAAAATTTCATCCTGTGGGCTGTTGTATTTTTGGATTTACACTTCGTGGAAAATAGGTTTTGTGGCTAGTCCTGAAACTAGTCTAAAACAGGTGTTTTGGGTAAAAACATCATAACTTCTTCATAATGGATCCAAATTCAGTAAGACAAAATGTATTGGTTAGAGTACAGTCTTTAGTATTCTTTTTACCATTTTTAGATCCATACACCAAATATTTCATGTGGGGAATGCTCTACAATCTCTCTCTCTAGAATAAGCCAGAATTCAACAAGGTATACCATTTTCGCTATAACTCCTTTTCTGAGAGGTTCCAAGTAGTGAAACCTAGAGGAATTGCATAAAAGACATTGAAGAACATTGTGTACTATTTTCATATCTTTATTCATTACAGGTACATAGTTATGATTATTTCAAGTTAGGGTTGTTGACTAATCCAAAATTAGTCATGTGAGACTAAAGTAAAGTTTGATGAAAATGTTAGTCTCGTATTGTTAAAGTTAAGGAAGGTTTGAAGGTATGTGATCATATACTCCAGGTCTATTATAGAGTTACAAATCAGATTTGGATGATGAAATTGATAAGGGATTTTGGTTGAGGTACATGTTGGGTACATGGTTGAGACAAGTAGTTGATGAGTTGGCACATATATGAGGTGTATAGTTGATGTTGTTGGTACATATTGATGAGTCATAGTTTATGTGTATTTGATGCATGATTGGTACATATTTGGTGCATGGTTGATGCACTCGTTGATGGTACAGGTTGAGGTACAAGTTGGTGCATGGTTGATGCACTTGTTTATGGTAAAGGTTGATTACAGGTTGTTTGGTACAGCTTGGTACAAGTTGTTTGGTGCAGGTTGATCGGTATGGTTTTACAGCAATATATCTCACAGTGATAGTGTGACAATGGTTCCATCATTCTACTTTTATTTCAGGTCGATTGGATGAGGCAAGGACAGGTGGTTGTAGCCACCTTTCGGTTGTATCCGGAGAACATAGGGGGTTGTAGCCTCCTTCTGGTTGTAGCCAGATAATTGGGGAGTTGGAGATTCCCTCATGTTGTAGACTGAGAAACTAGGGGGTTGGAACCTCCTTCCAGTTTCAGCTGGAAAACAAAATAATTTGGTGCTTCTAATGAATGTAATTCTTAAATACATATAAGAAAAATCATTTTGTGGTTTTCTCCCACTTTGGGTTTCCACATAAAAACATTGATGTATTGTGTATGTGTATAATTTCTCATTTGTTCATTGTTTACTTACTCTGCAACTATTGGATGATAATGCTACATTGATATAACACTTGCATTTTATGGTTAAAAAGGATTAAATTTCTCTATTATTGATTCACCCTCCCCCCCCTCCCCTCTAAGTAATCCAACAATAGATGCTCCACTCATGTGAGATGGTGATCACGATGAATAACGATTAGAATGGGATACATTTGAAACAAATATAAAAACACAGTTATGAGAAGCACTATACTTGTTTCACATATATATGGTTATAATTGTGTTATTTGAAGAGTAATTGTTTTTTTTGTAGAAACAAATAACATTGAGTGCTCACTGACATTACAGATGAGGATGGGAAATAAAATTAATAAATCAATTTTGCTCGATATGAAGGTTACTAAGAAATGGGAAGTGATGTATGATGAAATGTGAAAAAAAATGGTAGGAATACATACAATCATTTAGAATGTCAAACCTAGCAAGTGTTCCACTATGGACAAAATTATATGATCCATGGCCTGCATAGTCCACAAACATACCAGTGAAAAAGAAAATTCAAAATTTGGGACTATCCAACAAGGAAAGTGAACTAGAGGTATTAAATATAGAAATTGGATGTGAATAGATTGTATGTGATATTGGATTGTTCATAAAATTAACGACATAAAGTTTAATTAAGCATATTTATGTATTGTTTTTTTTTT
>ML776593.1:1340968-1370270 GCA_009831015.1 Picea engelmannii | reverse complement strand
CCATCCACAGTTACATCATCTCTTAAGACTGCTCTGAGTGCGGGACCAGGTGTCACTGACTCAGAGTGTCGTGTCACCCTATCCGGGTCATATTTATGTATTGTTACAAGCTAGTCTAAATCTAATTATTATTTTTAATATGCATAGTTTTCTATGCATACAGGGATGAACATATCTTGCAAAGTGGACATATACTGAATAATTTAAAGTGGAACTTTGTGGATAATGGAAAACAAACATGTTATTGTGGAATCTATGTTTCATTTAATTAAACAAATCATTCAAGTTCAAGGGATACAAACCTAATAGAAGGACAACTTGATTATATTGACACCATTTAGAAAATAATTAAATTAAACTATAGGTCATTTGAATGCGTGATATTTTAAATGTAACAAGTTTAATCTTTTTGATAGAAGGAAATATGTGATATATGACTTAGATAGTGAATTATATTCTATTGACATATACAAATAAATGGTAGCATCTCAAACTTAACCATTTATGCTTCTAAAACATTGTGAGCAGGGTTTCTTCTATCCTAATGTCTCTAACAAAAATTGATGGTTTGTTATTCCATGTACACCTAGGGAAAAAATGGTGGTCTGTACCTATTGCAATTGTTGAACTGGGTTAAGAAGAGGAAGATGTAAATGTAAGTGGTAAAGTGAATGTGGGTGATTAAGTAGAATTAGGAGTGTCATTTTTCCAAGCAATATTCATTATATTTTTAATATTTTTTTAATATGTATATGTAATATGGTGGGTTCATATTGTTACATGAAATTAAATTAATCAAAGTTGTTGATTACATCTTTCTTCCCCTTCAGATTTAACTCTTCTTGATTTTAGAGTAACAAATATACTGCAAATCCCCATCCTTGACTTCCTAGGAATGTAGAAATTGTTGAATTGTTTCTTCCATATTCTTGTAAAATATGCATATGTAATAAAAGTATTGTTTCCTTCAACACCTTCAGCATATCCATTATACAAGTTGTAAATTTCTCTCCTTGAGAAATTATCTAGAATATGTATTGTATCTTTATCTGGCATACACTCTCCATGTTTGGAAAAGAAGTCACGCATCCATGACAATGTAGTGTTTGTTAATAGCCCACTCTCTTGTCCATGATGTACCTTTGAATAAAAATAAGGATTTTTTTCCAACCTTCTTTGGAATCTTGATAGATGAAGATTACCAACCAAGTGAATTTTTTTGAAAGCCTTTACAAAGTAAAATATTCTCAATGCGATAATCATATCATGTTTTGGTGGATATCATGCACCCCATTAAATATGAATTTTGCATGCTCTTATTCATTGACTAATGTGTCTTCCTTTTATTCAAGGGATACATGTAGTCCACGCTTTTCAAACAATTATTTTGTCAACATTCAGTTGAAATCAATTCACTTATGGAAATTGATTTAGTGAGAAATTATTTCCTAGACCTTGTATAACCAGAATGATTTGGATTGATATAAAAAGGTCTAGTCTTGGTCCTATACACAATGTTTCTGTGCAATCTCTCCACTATTTTATCATCCTCCCTAGAAGGAATTTCCTCATCACCAAAACAAAATCAAGCAAAACATTGTCCGGAGACTGAATAAGAGAATGTTGATCACCTTTGATTTGTTGCAGTTGAATGATTGAGAACATGATCTTAATTCCTAGGTCCATAGTCATATTCATTGATAAGAGGAATATCAAACTCAGTACAAAAATGATTACCATCCTCACCAATGTCATTGGATCTTCCATGAAAATATTCACTTGAAGGAAAATCATCATCACCCTTAAGACTATCAATTCCATTAAGATCCTCACTAGGAGAAAAAGTTTCATCATCATCATCAATACCTTGAAAATCCTCATTTGGAGGAAAATCATCATCAACATTGTGTCCACCATTGACATAATCATTTTCATTGCATTCAAAATCCTAACTTGAGGGAAATTCTTCATCATCCTGCTTAATGCCTTGAAAATCTTCATCGATATCTTGAAAATCCTCACTTGGAGGAAAATCATCATCATCAACATTGTTTCCTTTAAACTCCCCACTCGGGAAAGAGTGTCAACCAATGGCATAATCATCTGCACTACTTTGAAAATCCCCACTTGAGGGAAATTCTTCATCATCCTCGTTACTGCCTTGAAAATCCTCACTTTGAGGAAAATCTTTATCATCCACATCAATACCTTGAAAATCCTCACTTGGAGGAAAATCATCATCACCAACATTATTTCCTTTAAATTCCCCACTCGGGAAAGAGTGTCCACCATTTTCATAATCATCATCACTACTTTTAAAATCCCCACTTGAGGGAAATTCTTCATCATCCTCATTCATGCCTTGGAAATCCTCACTTGGAGGAAAATATTCATCAGTACCTTCAAAATCATCACTTGAAGGAAAATCATCATCACCAACATTGTTTCCTTTAAACTCCCCACTCAAAAAAGAGTGTCCACCATTTCCATAATCATCTTCACTACTTTTAAAATTTCCACTTGAGAGAAATTTTTCATCATATTCATTGGTGCCTTGGAAATCTTTATCGGTACCTTGAAAATCCTCACTTGGAAGAAAATTATCATCCCAATCATTTAAACTATAATCATAGTCTCCACTTCGACCTGCATTTTGATTACTTTCAATACTATTAAATTGCTTAACAGATTGATCACCATCATATTCCTCCTCTTTATCATTGGTGTCTTCAAAGTCCTCTGATTTAAGACTTTCCTGAGGAACATGTTGAATAACATTGCTTCACTATGATCAAAATTTTGACTGGCTGAAAAATATGACACCACATTTACATTACAAGCATTCACATTGCATTTGCCAGTCCCAAAAGAAGAGGTATGCGGACAATTTGTCGATGCCTCAAAAATAAAATTTTATTTATCTAACGAAGCCATCACTTCTCACTAAGAACATAGAATGATACAAATGTTCACCCTCCCAATGACAATATTATAACTTACAGAATGAATTTTCCCCCCCAAAATCCCCCCCCCCAAAATATTCCCTCCAAAATTTCCCCCTCAAATTTTTCCCTCCAAAATTTCCCCCCATTTTTAACCCTTTATTATTTTCCCTTCAAAATTAAAAACAACTTTTACTCTTTTATTTCATTATTTACTTGTTAATTACAATATTTTTCATGTTTGTTTATTTATCCCACATTCATTAAACTTAGAAATGATCCATATAATTTTAGGTATATATGTAGACAGTCTTCTTCTTTTTTATTTATCCCACATCTGTTATACTTAACAGTAATTTATATCATCTATGTCATATATACACAGTCTTGTTTTGTCTTTTTACATTGTGAGAAATATTGGGCAGCATTCGTTAAATAATTTAGAGCAGTCTACAAGGGAGAATGATTGAGAATACATTCAAGGAGAATCTAGCATTTCAAAGGTTAGTTATTTTTTAGATTCTTGCCATTTACCAAAAAAACATTTATAAGATCATCTTTGAATCACATAAGATTTTTTCATGCGAAAATTATTAAAAACCCTAAAATTTGTAGATGTCTTCTAATTCTTTCTAAAAAAATCACAACTTTTCTAAAAAATTGAGACATTTTTTAAAGAAATTTTAACAAAATTCTTAGGATTTTTCGAATAAAAAAAAATTTGAAAATTTAGGTACAACTTTTTTTAAAAAAATTTACACTTTATATTGTTTTTTAGTGAAAATTTTATAGTTTTGGACCATGGTGGCTACTGGGCGGAATGTTGGATTACTAAGAGGGGGGTGAACTAGTAATAGAGAAATTCAATCCTTTTTAACCACAATATGCAAGTGTTATATCAATGTATCATTATAATCCAATAGTTGCAGAGTAAATAAATAATGAACAAATGAGAAATCATACACATACACAGTACACCAGTGTTTTTACGTGGAAACCCAAAGTGGAATAAAATCACAGAATGATTTTTCTTATATGTCTTTAAGAATTACATTCATTGGAAGCACCAACTTCCTTTGTTTTCCAGCTGCAACTGGAAGGAGACTCCAACCCCCTAGTTTCTCAAGCTATAACCTGAGGGAAGCTCCAACTCCCCAATTCTCTAGCTACAACTAGAAGGAGGCTACAACCCCCTATGTTCTTCAGATACAATCGGAAGGTGGCTACAACCACCTGTCCTTGCCCCGTCCAATCTCCCTGGTGTATAAGTCGAATGATGAAACCACTGTCACACTATCACTGTGAGATATATTGTTGTAGACATGTATCATTCAACTTGCACCAAACAACTTGTACCAATAACCTGAACCATGCATCAACTTGTACCTCAATTTGTAATCAACCTGTACCATAAACAAGTGCATTAGCCATGCACCAACCTGTACCATGAACAAGTGCATCAACCATGCACCAAACCCGTACAAATAACCTGTCACAACAACCTGAACAAACAACCTATAACAACAACATGTCTCATCAATATTATCAACCAAATCAAATCTACTCACCAATATCAATCACCAAGACAACTCTCAAAGATGTGCATCAACTAAACATAACACAACAACTCATAATCATCACCAAGATCAATATGTGTTTCTAATAATATACCAATACAAGTATGCTACATCATCTGTAAACCATGTGTCAACAATACTACTAAAAAGTGCCTCCAACCATGTACAAAGTATGTACCAATCATGTATCAACTACTCATCAACTATGACTCATCAACATGTACCAACATCATCAACTATACACCTCATGTATGTGCAAACTCGTCAACTACTTGTATCAACCATGTACCCAACATGTACCTCAACCAAAATCCCTCATCAATTTCATCATCCAAATATGATTTGTAACTCTGATAATATACCTCGTGTATATGATCACATACCTACAAACCTTCCTTAACTATAACAACAAAAGACTAGAATTTTCATCAAACTTTTCTTTAGTCTCACATGACTAGATTTGGATTAGTCAACAACCATAACTTGAAATAATCATAACTATGTATCTGTAATGAATAAAGGTCTGAAAATAGTATATAATGTTGTTCAGTGTGTTTTATGCAATTCATCCATGTGTCACTACTTGGAATCTCTCAGAAAATGAGTTATGGAAAAAATGCCATACCTTGTTGAATTTTGGCCTATTATAGAGAGTGAACTTGTAGAGCATGCCCCACACGGAATATTTGTTGTATGGATATAAAAAATTTACACGGAATACTAGAGATTTTACTCTAACCAACACATTTGTTCTTACTTAATTTGGATCTTTTATGAAGAAGTTATGACATTTTTACCCGAAACATTTGTTTTAGACTAGTTTCGGGACTAGCCACAAACCTTATTTTACACAGAGTGTAACACCAAAACTATAATGACCCACAAGATGAAATTATTACCACAACTACTTGGATATGTTTTCTCAATGGCCTATCAATTTAATGGTCTGAATCATTCTAGAAACAAATTTATTGTGAAAATAATGAGATGACATGTAAATAACATACCTTAGAAAGCATCATCAAAAGAATTTATCCTCCCTTGAATTTCAGCCTTTTTTACTTCACCTTCTCTCTGAAATTTGGCTTGGATATCCTTTGATTACCTCAGTCACCTGTAGATATTCAATATTCTCAAGTGTGATATAAAATGAGAGAGACTTTCCTCTTATTTATACTTTCATGTAGCTTCCTCAAGGGGGTACCTTTTAACCATCTTAACCCACTTTCCTTATTTTAGGGTTAACCAACTTCTAATCACTTGTTCAATTAGTAATTTATCCATTAATTTTATTATTTAAATAATTTATTTTGTATCCACTTTGACTTATAGTACACTCATCACTTCACTTTACCTCAAGGAGTTACCTTCTAACCATCTTAAACCACTTTCCTTATTTTAGGGCTAACCCACTTCTAACCACTTGTCAACTTAGTAATTTCTCCATTAACTTTATTATTTAAATAAATTATTTTGTATTCACTTAAAATTATAGTAAACTCATCACTTCACTTTATCATTTACCTTCTAAAAATCTCTTAAACTACTTTGACCTTTTGGGGATTCTAGATGACTCACGAGGGTTCTCCAACTTCACATGGCCATAACTTTCTAACCGTGAGGATTTATGTGACGTTCCACATACCACTAGAAATGGAATGAAATGTACTATCCATATAGAATAGTATTGCCTTCAAATATATCAAAAATCATACCATTATCCATCAAACAAACTTGGGTCCATTACCCAAACCTGGGTTCTCCAACATCTCATGGACATAACTCTCTAACCGTGAGGAGTTACATACCACCGTAAATGGAATGCATGTACTATCCATCTAGAATAGTCTTACCTTCAAATATATTAAAAATCATACCATTATACATGAAAAAACCTTGGGTCAATTGCCCAAACCTTTGTTCTACCGGAATTCTCTACCGGACTTTCTCCAAGGGTTGATATTAATCACTAAGGGTTGACATCAATCTACAATATCAGTCTCCAATGGTTGATATCAATAAAAACCAACTATCCATCAACCTAAGCCAAATGTCTAACATGGAATTCCCCTCCCACACAAGACTGTGATTTGGCCTACGGGGGCACTCAGGGTCATGCTCGGCATCTCCCCAACCCCCCGGTGGCCAAGTCACGACCCCATAGGGTCGTTCCTTGTCTTCCTGGAGGCTGCCCCCCATGGACAAGCCTCGGGCACGTGCTCGGGGCTTGGTCATTGGGATTGGGTGATTTTGGCCATCGCTCTAACCCCCCCCCTGGCCAAGGTATGGTGAAATTGTTCCTTGGTCGGTGCATCCGAGGCTTGGATGTAGGGTGACAACCCTGTGGTGCACCCAGGGCTTGGCCTCAGGGGCAGCCCCCATGGCCAAGCCTTGGGCGCTCCCATGGCTTGGGTATGGGGCTAGTTAGGGAAATTTTCATCATCGCCTTAGCCCCCGTAAACCAAGGCTTGGTCCTAGAATCACCCCAATAACTCCATCGGTCAAAAAAAAAAAATAAATAATTTAACTTAGTTGTTATAGTCAAAAAAAAAATTCATTTATTATAATGTAAAAATCTTAATTTTTTTTTCACATAGGAAAAAGGGAAGGAAAAAGATTATATATGAAAGTATCTAGATCATGACTTGCGATAATAGCATCCAAAATTGCAATTGGGACCTCCATGAATGCTAGGAAACAAATTGATAGCACAACCCCTGAGTTTTCAAGGGAAATGAAGAATGTTAAAGAGTGGAAATATGTGGAATGTGAAAACAAACTGGAATGTTCTTGGTTTGTTAAAGACAAGCAAGGAAACAAAGGAGAACATCTATGTTTTTATTGTGTCGAGTTTGAACATGTGAAAGGAAATTATCAGGCACTTGGCTTGTTATGAGATATATCTTTGGTGCCAGACACATGTATTGTTTATGCACTCATCAAACAAGGCAAGACTTATATCAAGATTAGATATTGTTTGAAATTGAGAAATTATAATAAGGATGATTTTTTTACGGAATTATGTGCATCCATCATTGATGACATTTTTTTTTTAAGTAAAAAAGGGAAGATCCTATTTATATTAGAGTTGCAGAGTTACAGAGTCTATTTTTGATGCCAGCTATCCCGCCTGAACAGGAAAACGAGACAGTTGGACATTCTATGCCACTTGTGTTCAAACAAACAAAATTATCAGAGTGTTGTCCTGCCCAAAGGTTGTTAGGTTGTTAGAATACAGACTGAACCTAATTAGTGTTGTGATTAGGTTGTTAGAATACAGACTGAACCTAATTACAGTCTGTATTCTAACAACCTAATTACAGCGTGACTATGATCTAATTGGGCTAAAACCTTGTTCTGAAACAAAAAGAGATAGCTAACTAAGAACATCACAAGACCTTTAACCAGCCGGCTCGTCCTCTTCCCCGTGCCTTCGCCATCCTGCAGGAAACGCATAAGCTTGTGCGCACGGAGGGCACTGCCTTTTCGGGAGAGTCCTGGAGTGTGCAGCATACAGCATGTCGAGTAGATGGTCGATTTGAATGATACAAAAGATCTTATCGTCCAACATGCTACGCATTTCAAAGATTAGTGCTAGGTACCTCAGCTTAGTGAAAGGATGTTGATCCTGCCAATTTCCTTCAACATAGGCCAAGGGAAATGGCCCTTGTGCTCCTTTTCCTTCATTTGCTTCACTGGCTTGGTGTGCTTGCCGCTTGTTCAGCTAATTCGCTTCTTCTAGAGATGCACCAGTGGGTGGGTCATTCATTGCTTTTGCACAGCACGATACCTCTTCCTCAACATAGCAAGTGGTGAATTCCTCTACGGGTGAGTTGTTATGTAACCACGTTGTATTCTCGTAGGCAAAATCTTGTCTTCAGTGCCAAAATCAGTGGGAGGATTCCAATTCTCCAGGACTGTGAAAAGAGGGTTCTCAGGATAGCTTTGCATGGCCTCGTCCAGGGTGATCTCTTCCATTTGTGCCATGGGAGGCATTCGAGGTCTCCCGAACTTCCTATTTCTTCGCGAGGACGTCAAGGCCAACACCTTCTTGAACTTCTTGTGCCTCTACCTGTGTGATTCAAATGAGTACCAAGATGTGCCCCTGCATGGATTTCCTCGTGCCCTGAGTATGTTGAAGAAACTGGAGATGTCCGAAGTTCCCAGCAGATGAATAACCCTGCTCCAGAACTCTGGTGGCTCTGCATTCGGCTCTACGAAATGAGAATACCTCTCATTGTTATCGAGGTGGTTAATAAGGATGAGGATGATGGCGACTGCCTTGGCCATTAAGGTTGGCCTCCATTACTCTGGTGCGTTGTTTAGTACACTTGAGTGAAGGGCCTCATCTCTTGGTTAATCCTGCATGGGCTCATTCCCATTTAAATGCTAAAGGGATGGTCGTCGATGGGATGTATTAATGGTACAGCCCGGCGTTTGCCCACGTGTCTCGGCTCTGCAACGTGGCACCCCATCTGGGGGTTGTATATCACTAGTGGCTAAGGTTTGGCACCGAGCCTAGATGTCTAAGTCTTCCGAGGTGTGGGCCTCCCAACAGAAGTGTTCAGTCCTCATTTCTACTCCTTGGTTTGTCAGGCAATCAGATACCATGTTTGCTTCTCGTTACACGTGGGAGGGTGTGATGCTGAGATTGGTTCTGAGGAGGCTACCAAAATCCTCTAGCAGCCCAGAGAGTCGCCAGCTGGGTGAGATTTTCAATGGATTTCCCCCATGGAGAATCTTGGTGATTAACTAAATAACAATTTGTGATTCCCCCTCCAAGATAATCTTGTGATGGTGTCTGTCAGTAGCTGTTTGGAGACCCCGCAATAAGCCTGTTAGCTCTGCCGCATTATTTGTTGTTTCTCCTAGGAATCTTTCCACGAGACATAGAATCTCTCCATTGGAATTTTTGAGTGTTTCTCCATAGCCCGTTGGTCCCGAATTTCCTTTAGAAGCCCCATCGAAGTTTATCTTTATGAAATTTGTTGGAGGGGGGGGTCCAGATGGTTGGACTACGTTGTTGGTGCTTGGGCTTCTCTATTGTTAGTCGATTGATTAAATTGGGCTGCCAGCTTTGAAGAATGCAATGTTCCTCTGGGTTGCAGTTTAGGTCCTCTATTTTCCAGGATTTACTTCTGATAGTTTCCTTGATTAGTGAAACTATTTTCTCCCAAGTTGTTTCTAGTGTGGAAGCTTTGGAGTGGAAGATTCGTTTGTTTTGTTCTTTCCATATTTTCTAGAGGATGAATCCTAGTAGGAGTTTCCAAATGTGGTTCAGTAGGGAGTTGGTGTAGGTGATAGAGTCTCAATTCTCAATTGTGTCATTGATGTTGCTCTAGTGTTGATTGGATTGGCGCATTATTTGCGCTCCTTGGTCCCAAATCTGTTGGCTGAAGTGACATCCATTGAAAAGATGTTCTTTGGTTTCCTCTTGCTGGCAGCATAGGACACAGAAAGAAGGCCCAATAAAGCCTCTTTTTCTAAGGTTGTCCCAGGTTAGGATTTGGTTATGTACCACAAGCCATAGGAAGGTGGAAACCTTAGGCCATAGAGTAGGGTTCCACACTTTGTTCCATATGTTCTCCTTGTTTTGGTTCTAGTGATTACCCTGTAGAAAGTAAGCTTCCTTGATTGAGAAAGTGCCAGTTGTGGAATACCCCCATCTGAGGATGTTCGGACCTTCTCTATTGGGTATTTTCCGATGGTTAGCATAGAATTGCAAGTTCTGCAGATTGAGATTCTTTGGTACCCCTAGATCCTGACTAGAGGTTTTCCAATGGCGCCATTTATGTCATTGTTCCTCGGGTTTCCAGTGGTCTTTCACCCTTAAAGATGTATCCTGGTTGAGAGCTTGTTTGAGTGTGTTTAGCTCCTCCAGTTCATCTAGGGGTTTGAATTTCTGCCACGAGTCTTGCCAGAACATGGCGCTTTCTCCATTTTGGACCTCCCAGAAAGCATGATTTTGAACCAGGGTACGATTTTTCCAAGCCGTGTTCCATATGTTGGAGCCCTGTAGTCGGTCATTGTGTCTAATAAGTTGATTATCTGGTGTGAGGGGCGCGTACTTATGCTTCCATATTTGCGCCCAAATGGATGTTGGGGTTTTTAACCATCTCCACCAAATTTTGCCTCCCATTACTTGATTGAGTTTCCCTGAATCACGAAGTCCCAATCCTCCTAGACTTTTTGGAGTGCAAATTATGTCCCATCTTACTAGCGCCCATTTCTTGTTAGGTTGATGTCCATGCCAGAGGAAGTTTTGTTGGAGGTTCCTTATGGATTTGATGACCTATTTAGGAGTTGCTAGAGAGGTGAAGAGGTAAGTAGGAAGGGATTGTAACACGGATTTGAGGAGGACCAACCTGGAAGCGATGTTGAGTGGTCTGAAAGTCCAGTTGCTCAGTCTGTTGGAGATGGAAAGAAGAAGGTTGTCCCAGGAGATGGATCTTGCTACCGTGCCCATGAGAGGAACGCCTAAATAGTTGGACGGAAGGGAGCTCTTGGGTATTCCTAGGAGTCTGGAAATGTGGAGCTGGACAGATGTCGGGGTGTTGAAAAAGTAGAGTTTGGACTTGTCTAGGTTAAGAGACATGCCTAAAGCTTCTGTGAAGTCTGAGAGGATAGATTTGAGCTTGTTGTCCTCCTGGGCCGTTGGGGAGTTCAGTAGGAGGGTGTCATCGAAAAATTGACTATGAGAGGGCGTTGGCTGGATATTGTGCAGAGGCAGGCCTTTGAGAGAGTCGTCTGTGACTATCGATTTGATGTAACGTCCCAGGCCTTCCGCCGTAAGTACGAACAAGAAGGGCGAAAGGGGGTCCCCTTGTCTGATACCTCTAGATGGTGAAAAAGGCCAGGTCGGGACCCCATTAACTAGAATGGAGAAAAAGGCTAAGGAGGTGAGATTTAAGATCCATTCCACCCAACGCTGATCAAATCCAAAAGACTCTAGGACAGCCCGAAGGTACTGCCAGATGGCTTTGTCAAAAGCTTTTGAAAGGTCAAGTTTGATTAACATACCTTTAGTTCTTGATGTCTTGAGGGAGTGGATGACCTCGTGAGCCAGAATGACGTTGTCCATGATTTGTCTTCCTTCTACGTATCCTGCTTGTTCCTTGGAGATGACATGGGTCAGTATGGGTTTAAGTCGATTGGCCACCACCTTTGTTATGATTTTGTAAATTACATTGCAGAGGGTGATGGGTCTGAACTTTTTAGGGTTTGTGACCCGTTCCTCTTTCGGGATGAGGGTGAGAAAGGTGGAATTGAGAGTCGGTAGAACTAGGCCTGATGCTCTTGATTCCTCTACTACCTCCCAAACTTCTTCCCTAACCAGGTCCCAGTAGTGGTGGAAAAAATCAGTGGTGAACCCATCCGGGCCTGGGGCTTTTCCTGGGGGCATAGATTTTATAGCTTGGTTGACTTCCTCTTGGGTGATGGGTTGTGTTAGGGCTAGGTTTTGTTCTGGAGTTACCAGAGAGGGTATGTGTCTGGTGACCCTTTGGGTGCTTTTCATTCTCTCCTCCCTGGTTTTCGTTAGAAGGTCCCAGTAGTAGTTGGTCAGCTCTGCCTCTATCTGAGAATGTTCTCTGATTGGATTGCCCCGGCTATCCTCTAAGTGGGTTATTTTGTTGATGTGGCGGCAGTGCACCATTGCTCTGTGGAAGAATTTTGTTTTCTTTTCCCCTTCTTTGAGCCATTGTACCCTGGATTTTTGTTTCCACAAGATTTCCTCTTGCCTTCTTCTCTCTTCTAATTGCGCTTGAAGCTTCTCCTCCTCTTTCATTAGTTCAATGGTCCGGGATCCTGAGATGAAAATTTTTTGTATATCCACAAGTTTATTTTCTATGTCCTATATGCTTTGGAATATGTTTCCAAAGGTGTTTTTGTTCCAGTGTTTCAGCAACTGCTCGAAGTTTTTGAGGCACTGCTGGAATTTGTACATGCTAGTGCCATGATGTATTTCCGCATGTGCCCACCAAGATTTTTCTAAATGATGGAAATCCAAGTGTGAGAGCTAGAATTTCTCGAAACGGAAGGGTTTTTATTTAGGTGTTACTCATGTTTCTAGATTAAAAACAAGAGGTCAGTGATCCGGCACGGCTTTTGGGAGAATAAGACTTTCCATATAAGGGCCTTCTTCCATTAATTCCTCAGCCACCAAGAAGCGGTCTAGACGACAAGCAATGTGTTGGTTTCCTGATCTACGATTGGACTAGGTGAAGGTGTCATTGTTATTTTCTATGTCTACTAGCTTTAGATGATCAATGAGGGTTTTGAACTTACCACTGTCTGGCTCAAGTCTCTTGTTGCCTCCTTTTTTTTCCTCCAGTGACAGGATCATGTTGAAGTCACCTCCTAAGATCCAGTTGTGTGTTGTCACCAGAGTTTTGATTAGTGCTAGCCGCTCCATGAGTTTATCTTTGTCTTGTTGGCTTTGGGGGCCGTAAACATTTGTAATGGCCCCTTCCTGATTCGAGCCTGTGATCTCAAAGTGGGTCGTTATTGTACCTATAGTTGAGAAGGATTTTCTTAGAGTGATGTTGCCTGGGTTCCAGAGGATAGCCAGACCCCCCTGAGGCTCCTGTGGAGTTTGTTATCATGGAGTTACATCCTCTCCAAATACGCTGGAAGATGGTTTCAGCTTCTGCCCCCACACATTTGGTTTCCTGTAACATTAGGATATCTGGGTTTTTTACTTTGATGCATTCTCGGAGGATCCTTTGTTTGGATCGACCATTGAGTCCTCTAATGTTCCAGGTAATGATCTTCATCATTAAGAGGGTGGTGTTGGGTGGAGGTATCCCTCCGAGATCTTGTGGATCTACCCTGAGTTTATCATAAGGTTGCCCGCCTCCTTGATGAGTTGTTGCATTGTTTTCCACCCCCTTCTTTTGTTCTCATGGAGTATTATTTTCGAGCCTGAACCGGAGTCCGTGGCTATACCCAGGCGTGTTGCGGATCCTGCTGAGGAGTTAAGAAAGACCTTGTGTACCTTGCGTAGTTTTTCTTCAAGAAGGGTCTGCAGGTCCTTTTGATTTAGGGCCTCCTCGAGCTTTTCCAGATCTATGCCCACTAGATCTCTGTTGTCCAGCTGCATTGGGGTGTCTCTATCCCCGTCTCCCCTTTATTCTGCATAGATTTCACGATTTGGGCAAGGGGGGGGAGGGTTTTGGGTCTCCCCTTGGGCCTGTTGAGATTCCTTGTGCAGATCTTGGATTTCCTCATCTTCTGGTAGCTGGTTCAGAATCTCATAGAAGTTTTTGGTCGAGATATTTTGTCTGGGATATGGGGCCTACTTCCTTGGAGGGTTTTTATTTTGGGCCGTGACCATGGTGAAGCCATCTTTCTGTATGGTATCATTTTCTTTGGTAGCTTGTTTAATCAGAGGGAAGTCTCTAAAAAGGTGACCATGCTCATGGCATCTTCTGCAAAAAAAAGGGATGTGTTCATAGTCCAGTGTTTGTTTCCAGTCCTCATCCTAGTATTCCAGAGTTACAGCTCCTGGTAGGGCCTTAGAAATATTCATGTAGACACAGATCCTGGCGTATGAAGTGTATTTCCTCTGCCTTGTGGCTTCTGATGCTTTGACGTATTGACCCAGTGTGTTTCCTATGCCCATGAGAATCTCTTCCAGCCAAAACTCTTGCGGTAGGGAGTAAAGGTGGATCCATACAGGAGCCATCGTGAAATCCTCCTTGTCTAGGTTGAATCTTTCAGTCCAGAAATGCAAGAATAACCCTGTTGAGTTATAAAAGTACAGCATGTTCTCAAATATCCTGTCTCTGTCTTTTGGGTTGTACAAGATAATTGTGAAGAAACCTTTGGAACTAAGTTGGACCTCATAGTCTCCTTTGGGGTTCCACCAATTTTTTATCCATTTTTTTAGATCTCTTTCTGAAGGCCATAGGCCCAGGAACTTGCCAATGAGGGTGTGTTCTCTCATGAATTGGGTATGTTCCCCTACTCTTGTTGAGCTTATGAGGTATCTCGGCATTTTGTCCATTTTTGGAATGCATTTGCCTGGCTCCCACCCTCGAGGTGCTTTTGGATGGGACGTGCTAGCTTCTGTCTACATCTCCTTCCTGAGACCTTGTTCTCTGGCCAGAAGTCGGTCACGTAACTGCAAGGGCGACTCAAACAAGGGGCACTTTGCTCTGGTGCTTGAGCGGTCATTGGCAGTAATGTTGTTGTACGAGGGGGGTTTCCCCCCTCTTCTGTACCCATTCTGGTGTGTCAGTAAAGGGCAGTTGACGTCCGCTAGCCACTAAAGGTTCATTGTGTCGTAGTCTGCAACTACCCTGCAGCAATCTGTGTCGGGCTGAAACTAGGGTTTTGGCCGACTCTCTCCCTCCAATTCGTGTTTCTTCATGATGATGATATCCATCATTGATGACATTAAGAAATGCAATGTAATTTTTTTTATTTTTTTTATTTTGTATCCTTTATTATTTTTAATATCATATTTATTTTTATTTAACATGGAAATGTAATATTTTATTTTTACAAGATTTTTTTGAACGAATTTCACATATGTTAGTGGGGATTTACTCTACAGAGAAAAAAATTATGGATGTCATCAATGCTTTTAATATTGAAAAGACACAAGAAGGAATGAAAAAGAAACAAAAATTAATAGAGATTGAAGCTGCAAGAGTAGAAAGAGAAGAACATGAAAGAAGAAAGAAAAGTCTTCATTCTATAAATCCTAAAAAGGTTACATTTGAAAATGAGGAAACTCTAAATGAAGATTTTGTTGAGATTAGTCCCAATGAGATTATCACTCCTTCTTGCAAAAAGAATAAACTAAATAAACACAAAAGAGCGATGGTCGATGATGATTCCATTCCTATTGATTATGAAGAAATAGTTGATTTAGATGAAACCCATTTAAATCATAAGAGGAAGAAAGCAAATGTTGTTGGTGATGAAGAAGCCATTGTTAGCTCTAAATATTATAATGAAATTCCTAAATGTAACAAAGAAATAATAACTCTGGGTGTTAATATAGAGGATGGTATTACAAAAACAACACAAAATGACATTTGAAATAGATTGAGGATGGTGAACTTAGTTGATGATGGCCATACATTTCAGTTGAATGTGAAGCAGCTTTATAAACCCATAGAAGGGAAAGAAAAATATCAAATTAGAAAACTGCATCACTTTTATATTCACAATTTTGAAGCATTGATTAGGTACAATCCATATGCACATGTGGTTGAAAACCTAGTTCTTGTTGACCAAATGGAATTTCCTAGGAAAGAAGAATTCTATAGATCAAAAAAATTTGACTACAAATATTATGTGATTGGAGGAAATCTTTCTGCAAAGTCTAGAAGAGAATTGATGCAAAATATCCCAATAATCCTCTTTTTTAGACAGTCAAATTCATAACTTATGTCGGTTTAACATATTCAAAAGCAAAGTTATTAAGATGAGATCATAACACAGATAATGAGTACATAATGTCCATGAATTGCATTCAAAGGGTGACATTTATCCATAATGAGTTTTATTAAATATGTCATGGGGAGAAATCAAATGTTGATGCCAAGTTTTGAAAGTAATGTTGTATGGAAATAGACTTCCCAATTGATGATGAAAATGTAAAAGAAAAAATCGCAAATGAAGTGATGTATGTAGAGTTGTGGTTAGTTATTTTCAATTGGAATTTAGAACTAGATAGGTATGGGATTTGATAGATGGGATATTTTTCCTATGGGAAAATATTAGTATAAAAAATCAGAGAGTTAAGAAGGCTACACCATTAATATGTAGCACAAGTAAGACAGGTCTTGAAATCAAAAATCTGCCAGAAGATATGACTATAACACCTTGGAAAATGATACAAAGAGTGAAGGATGAGAAATTTATCATAGCTATATTATCACGTGTAAGGTCAGGTGAATTGTCAATGGAAGAAATGTGTGATGAATTTAAAAAGTAAGTTTGATGAGTTATTTTTATTTATGTTAGGACAAGAAAATTATTTTTTTCAGTTTAATATATCAATGTTCTAAGTATTTAAGTATATATATCATTATAACATTATTATTTTATTTATTTAGTCACAAGGTGTATATGAGAATACAAGAGGAAATGGTTGATATGTTGAATGAATAAAGTTGAGATGATGTTAAACTCAACTATCCATATTCAAGCTCTACAGCAGTATTGAAACAAATTTTTGTTGCATTCAAAAATGTATGTTGATTTATTACATTCATATTATTCGTTTGTAGGTTAATTTATTTCTATTTTAATAGTTATAGATATATAACTATATGTCTATTTTTTTCATTAAATATGTCAAAGAATAATGCGGATGGAGTACCTGAAACCTTCAAAAAAATTATTCAAAAATCCAAGTTTAAAGGAGAAAGAAGGAGACATGTTCAAACTGTTGAACTTGATGACACCCTTGATCACTACAATTGAAATGGGCTTGACATTGTTCAGTATAAAGTGATATTAGGTGATTGTGAACAAATTGAAATATTGTTCCTAAAAAAGAATATTCCCTAGTTATTGTAGATATCCCTCATGGTTATAATATCCAAAACATTGGATATGATATTGAGCCTTATATTTAACAAGATTTCAATAAAGTGGTTATGGGATTTTTGGAAGTCACGACATCACCTTTTTGGAGATTTATGGTTTTTCATTCAGACACACAACAAGGATTAGTACAATCAAACTTCAAGGGAAAAGAAAAGACAAGGATGCAGCTTATTTGGCAAGATATCAAAAACCACAAGAATTAATTAATTATCTTATAGATACATTTTCAAATGAAGAAGATTTTTTTTGGATTTATTCTTGGGTTCAAATAAGAATTATGATCTAGCATTTATGAAACCGTACTTCAATCTTATATTATTTTTAATTTATGTCTTTTTACAGTATTCAACTATTAGAAAAATAGGATCGCAGAGCAATAAAATAAAACAAACGCGGAAATAAAACACAGAAGATACACAATAAAATAGAAACACAGATATATGTGATTCACCCAGTGTGGGCTACGTCCACCAGAGAAATTGTTAGGTCCTTCCTTTTTATTATCGATCAAAATGAAGGGATACAACCTACAGCACACCCATTGTAACTTCCTCCTATTTCTCTCACAGTATCCTCTCTCATAATACAATATTCACAATAATACACATCCACAATACAATTCCCTCATAATAAATGGTTGCCTTCTAGGGGAAAAAACCCTAAAATAACTTATACTGTCATATATGTGACCTTATAATGAATGGTCCAAATTGACTACGAAATTACAATATTTTACAAGGAAAAGTTTCCCAAAATTTCTCTCGAGGGGCGCTTCCTCCAAATCCCCTACCCGGGGGGGGATACAAAAATTGTCGATGCCCCCCCCTAAACCCCCATGACGACAGTTGTGGGGGGGAAATCCCCCCCACACCCACCCCCTGTTATGGAATGGGGTCCAAGCATGGTTGAAACAAACCTCTAAATCAGGAAGATAATCGAGCTCCACAAGCAACAATCTCCCACTTGGAATCTGATCACAAAAACTCCACTGTTGTTGTACTTGCTAGACCATACTCCACCTTGGACCTGGAAAAAATTGCATCTTCACCTTCATGCTTGAAGACCAACTGAAATTGAGCAGGAACTCAGTTTCTACATGTTTATTCCCTTTGTTAACATGTCTGCAGGATTCTGGCTAGTATGTATCTTTTCCAACTTCAAATGTCCATCTTCCAAGATGGATCGTATGAAATGGTACCTGTGTTTTTTATGATTAGTATATGAATGGAAGGTTGAGTTCTTTGCAATATGAATGGCACTCTCACTATCACAATACAACCTGTTATTCTCCTTCTTATTTCCCAATTCCTCCATAAACCTCTGTAACCAAATCATTTCTTTACTAGCCTCTGTAGCAGCAACATACTCTTCTTTTGTTGTTGAAAGTGAAACAACCTTTTGTAGTTTTGAAATCCAACTTATTGTTGTTCCACCAACAGTAAAAACATACCCTATGGTGATCCTCCTTCCATCTTTATCACATGCCATATCTGACTCAACATATCCCTGTAGAATAGTGTCTGAACCTCCAAAACATAATGCATGAGTAGAAGTACCTCTCAAATACCTGAGAATCCACTTTATTGCCTCCCAATGTTCTTTACTTGGATTTTTCATATACCTTCTCACAACTCCCACTGCATGTGCAATATATGGTCTTGTGCAAACCATTGCATACATCAAGCTGCCAACTGCTAATGAATAAGGGACCCTGGACATGTATTCTATCTCCTCCTATGTCTTGGGACACATTTCCTTAGTTAATTTGAAATGGTTGTCCAAAGGTGTACTAATTGGTTTTTCATTCTGCATTCTAAACCTCTCCAAGACCTTCTCTATGTACTCACCCTGAGACAATGTCCATTTGTGATTTTTCTTGTCTCTTGTTATTCTCATACGAAGGATTTTCTTTGCAGCACCCAAATCCTTCTTCGCAAATGAATTAGCTAATTTCTTCTTGAGCACATTTATATCCTGCATATTAGACCATGCAACAAACATGTTATCTACATACAATAGTAATATAATATAGCTTCCATTTTATATCCTTTTAAAATAAACACAGTGATCAAAATGACATCTACTATAACATTGTTCTGGCATAAGCCTTGGAGATTGCTTTAGGCCATACAAGCTCTTCTTCAACCTGCATACCAAATTTTTCTTCCCTTTGACCTCATACCCCTGTGGTTGTTGCATATAAATCTCTTCCTCCAAATCCCCGTGGAGAAAAGTTGTTTTAACATATAATTGTTCAAGATTCAAACCTTATACTACCACAAGACTTAAAATAGTCCTAATTGAAGTCATCTTAACAATAGGAGAAAATATTTCATCAAAATCTATACCTTTCTTTTGTGCAAACCCCTTTACAACAAGTCTAGTCTTGTGTCATTTTTTCCCTCCATCTTCTTCCTTCAACCAATAAACCCATTTATTTTGCAATGATATTTTTCCTGCAAGAAATTGAACCAAGTCTCAAGTTTGGTTATTTACCAAGGAATCCATTTCATCTTTCATGCCTTGGTCCCACTTCTTTTTAGTGTCTACTTTCATTGCCTCTTCATAGCATTCTGGTTCACCAAAATCAATCAATAATAAATAATACAATGAAGGAGAGTATCGTTCAGCGGTCTAATTAACTTGATAGATATTATAAAAACACTTGTAGGAGTTTGAGGTACCTTATGCTCCTGTTGTTTTACATTTTGATTTTCTGGCAACTTTGGAATTTCTTTTTCAATGATCTCATCAAGCACTATGTATTCTGGTTTTTATTTTTCTTGTTTCTTTCACTGCAATTGATCTTTGTAAATGACCTTCTCATTGAATATGACATCTCTACTCCTAATGATTTTTTTTTATTTTCATAACTCCATAAGAGATAACCAAAATCATTAACACCATATCCGATAAAGATACACTTCTTATATTTTTCCTCAAGATTTGTTCTATTTTCTTTATCAATATGGAAAAATGATTCACAACCGAAAGTCTTCAAAAAAGAATAGTTTACCTTTTTACATGTCCATGCCTCCTCTGGAATTCCACCATCCAAAGATATTGAAGTTCCTATGTTTATTAAGTAAACAACAATATCTACAGCATCGGCCCAGAACTATAAGGGCAAACCACCATGCAATCGCATACTCCTTGCACACTCCATGATTGTCCTGCTCATCCTTTTTGACACTCCATTTTCATCTGGTGTTCCTGGAAAAAATTTCTCTCTACGAATCCAATGGTATGAACAGTAATCATCAAACTCCTTGCTGCAATATTCACCTCCATTGTCTAATGTGGGACACTTCAACCTTTTTTCTATCTCATTCTCAACCAAAGTTTTCCATTTCTTAAAAGTGTCAAAAACATCATATTTTTGTCGAATGCAATAAACCCAAGTTTTTCTAGTTGCATCATCAATAAAAGTAACATAATAAAGAGAGCCACCAAGAGATGATGCATGAGTTGGTACCCATACATATGTATGCACAAGCTCTAACCTTTCACTCTTCTTTTCTTTTCCAACTCTGAGAAATATGAATCTCTTATGTTTTCCATAAACAGAGTGCTCACATAAATCCAAATCAATTTGTTTAAGATCTGGCAACAAATTATTTTTGTGAAGTATCTACATCCCCTTCTCACTCATGTTTCCAATCATATGATTCCAAAGAGTTGTATCCACTCCTGTAGAAGCTAAAGAGATAGAATATTCATTGTTGTCAGTACATAAATACAATGTACCTACATTCTCTCATTTTGCTATCACCAGTGATCCTTTGGTGACCTTCCACATCTTATATATAAATATGGATATACATCCTTCACTTGCCAATTTCCCTGTTGAAATTAGATTTTTCCTTAGATCTGGAACATGTTTTACCTCTTTCAACAACCATCGGTTTCCATTCTTTTGTTTTATTTGTACCTTTCCTATTCCAACAATTTTTCATGGTGCGTCATCACCCAAATGAACCTGTCAAAAATCACCTTGAACATAATCTAGAAAATGTTTTCTATGGGGTGTGGCATGAAATGAATCCCCTGAATCTACTACCCAAGACTCAAAAATATTATCTACAGAAAGAATCAAAGCATCTTGTAACACATCACCTACTACATTTGCTTCCTGATTTTTCTCTTGTTGTCCATCTCTTTGTTTCTTTGGAGCTCTGCATTATTTCTTTAGATGTCATTTCTTTCCACAATTTCAACACTCTATCTTCCTAGTCTGGATTTGGATCTGCCCTTCCTAGAATTCTCGCAGTTCCTTGAGCCCTTTCCTCTATCATTTTTTCTTCCCTTGTTATCCATGTTTAACGCATTACCTAATGTCTCACCTCTGCTTTTCCATCGCATTTCCTCGCTAAGGATAACACCAACAACATCATCAAATTTTAGATTGTTTGAACCAAAGACAGAGTTACTTACAGCCATGACCAAGCCATTCTAGCTTTCTGGAAATGAGCACAAGATTAAAAGAGCCCTGACCTCATCATCAAAGTCCACTTTTACATAACTTAGTTGATTTGTAACCATATTAAATTCATTTAAATGATCTACAACAGACCCACCTTTTTATATCTTCATATTAAATAATCGCTTCATTAGAAATAACTTATTGGACAACGAGGGTTTTTCATACAGTTTAGCCAATTCATCCATTAGTTCCTTCGTTGTCTTTTCTTTTGAAATATTGAAAGCCATTGATGTTGTCAGGCTCAGTTGTATCGTTCCTAGTGTATTTATATCAAGAACCTCCCATTCTTCATCCTTCATGGTCATCGGCTTCTTTACTATTCCACCCAGTGGTAGGAATAGATCCTTATGATATAAATAATATTTCATATGCATCTTCCATAACTGGTAGTTTTTTTTCGTTAAATTTCTCGACCCTAAGCTTTTTATCTTCCTCCATTGCTCCCACTCGAACCAGGAACCCTCTTTTATTGCGAGTTGTCTTTCGCTCTGATACCAGTTGTTACAAAACCGGGATCTCATAGAAATAAAATAAAACAAATGCAGAAATAAAACACAAAAGATACAAAATACAATAGAAACACATATATACGTGGTTCACCCAGTGTGGGCTATGCCCACCAAATAAATTGTCAGGTCCTTCCTTTTTATTATCTAGTAAAATGAAGGGATACAACCTACAGCATGATCATTGTAACTTCCTCTTATTTCTCTCATAGTCTCCTCTCCCATAATACAATATTTGCAATAATACACAGCCACAATACAATTCCATCATAAGAGAGGGTTGTATTCTAGGGAAAAAAACCCTAAAATAACTTCTACCATCATATATGTGACCTTATAATGAATGGTCCAGATTGACTATGAAATTACAATATTTTACAAAGAAACTTTTCCCAAAATTTCACTTCGGGGGCGCTACACCCTGCCCCCACCCCGCCCCCCATTAAGGAATGGGGTCCAAGCATGGCTAAAACAAAAATTTGAATCAAGAAGATAATCGGGATCCAAAACCAACATCAACTTCATTATTTATTTTGTATTTGGCGATTAGGTACAACATTAGTGTGTTGCTTACAGAAAGGAAGAAATTGCATAGCCATTGAAAGTGACCCAATACGGTGTAGTTTTATTCAACAAATAATTAATGTTATTCCAGCTCTTCCAGAGGAAATGCAAGAATTTGGCTTGAGGAAAAAATATTTTAGTGAATCAAAGGTGGTAAAAATTTCAAAGTAACCTCAAGTATCATTAGGAGTATTGATTGGAAAGGATCACTTTAGAGAACTTGTGGATATCGAAGACCCAATGGAAGAGAAAAATGACACAATGGAAGCACAAAATGAGGTCGAAGAAGATGATAATGTGTTTGTTGAGAAAGATGAATTTGGGATATATGATATTGTTGATTAGTTTTAATATGCCCTTGAAGACGATGCTCAATTTTGCAAATTTTGTATGAGTTATAACTGTAATGTTTTGACTCTCATATTTTAAAATAAGAATGAATATGTATCTATTGTTGTTTTGTGATGAATATTTTTTATTGTTTTCTTTTTACTTTTATTTGTATGTGAATCACTATACTAAAGAAAATTTTATTAAATGTTGTCATTTTTTTAGTTCAAATGTATAAAAATATGGAAAAAAATGTTAATTTTTTATTAAATTTTCATTTTTTTTGTTCAATTATGTCCATAAAAATGTTTTAATTAGCATGTTGTTTTAAACGAATATGTACCAAAATGTGTAGGTTTTTTTTTATTATGTATGGCTGTAAAAAGTATATTTTTTTGCTAAATATTCAAAAATAGTGTTATTTAACTACAGTTATTTTCTATGTATTGAAATAAAGGTAAATGATGTGTTAAAAATGATGTTTTCCACTATATTTTAGAAGTATGGAACCATAAATTAATTAAGGAGACACGGTTATATGAAAAATCTTAATTTCAAAAAAGTAAATGATAAAAAATATTTTTAAGATTGAAAGAAGCATGGAAAAATGACTAAAAACATCGTTGAAAAAATAAATAAAAAATGAAAATAGATGAAAAATAAGCATTTAAAAAAATAATGTCGAAACATTTGGATCATAAAATTTAAAATATCAAAAAAACACCTAAAAAAGGAGGGGCGTGCTACTCCTAGCACCATTTTTTAAAATGAAGCAAAAAATGTGACCCCCAAAAAAATGAGAACTTTGTAGAGTTCTCGTTAAGTTGGTAACTATGTTCAATAATTGGGTAGCCAATATTTATAATATTTGTTGTGAGTCAATTGGGTTTAGTTTGGGTAGTTACGAGGAATGATTGGTATCCTTCCTACTCAGGGTCAATTCTCGCAAGTGACATGTTGAGCTTATAACGAGTTGATTGTTGTAATGGATTCGAGCCCTATTATTGACCAGCCTTGTGCCCTGAAGAAGGGGAAGTACTCGAGGTTTTCCCAAGGCAATGTGACTTGGATTATATATATATATATATATATATATATATATATATATATATAGTCAATTGGATGTAGCTTGGGTGGTTGGGAGGAATGGTTGTTACCCTCCCCACCCAAGTTCAATTCCTTGTAAGTGGAAAGTGATGCCCTTAAATGGGTCTGTAACACCCTGTTTCCCCCAGTCTGTAAAAATAACTATACTAGCCAAGAACTATGGCAAACTCAAAGAAGTGAATGTGTGATTTGAGTGGACCTTAGTATAAAGGGTCAACGAATGCAAATAATGTTATGAATATATGTTGTAGGACTACTGGGAGGGGGATGTGCTGAAAAAGAAACCTCGATGGCTGAAAAAAGGTGGTGGAAGGCACCTGGAATGGTGGCGTTAACTTCCACCGAACCAAACCGTATTTGGTCTTCACTGGCCCGGAGAACCAAGAGCGGCTCACTGGCCCCGAAATGAATTACTCGTCAGGATGGTAGGTGAAGAGGCTCCTCATGAGTCAATGAGGGAAAGGGGCGAACCGCCCATCCATGGAGGCCTCAGACCTGACCACCACGGGGAAATTCGTGCTACACGCAAACTCGTCGGAAAATAAAAGGCAGGTAAAAGGTGTGGGAGGGGACGGACGCGAGGGAGGGATCGCAGGAAATTGATCGGAAGAACTCTGGAACAAAATACAGAGTGAGCGATAGCAGAGAAGAAGTAGAGTAACCTTCGTTATCGATCATTGAAGAACCGAGACAGAGAGTCTCAAGCATCATGGTCTAGCTCGGGGTGGCTAGTGGTAAATCCATTCGGAGTCACTGAGCCTACGGTTGGGTGGAAACAAGCACCCCTCTCAGCAGTTGCATCACCTAGTGTTTTATGATAAGTGTTTATATCTTGTCTCTTGCATTGAATATCTTGGAATGTATGTTCATGGTTTGAACACTTATAAATGGTTTTTGTGTAAGAAATGTTTGCATGGTGTTTTGATCGGAAATGGTGGTTGCATGCTTATGTTGGAATGACCACATTCGATTTATATATATATATATATATATATTTATGAAAAAGTGCAGTTTTTCAGGTCTTCTTTCGGGAAAGTTCCCTCACTCTATAAAGCCGGGGTAAGTGTCTAGAAAGGAATGCCTTCACAATAAAAACCTTGAGCTTGCTCACTACCAGTCACAGAAGCTAATAGCTGAGAGATTTTAAGAGGACCTTCCAGTCGGGTCTTCAAACCTGGTGAAATTTACCCAAGGGCCTGAAGAAGGAATTAATGGCGTAGTTTTTAAAATCCTGCATGGGAGAGAATGGTATTCTTAGACTTCGATATTTCAGAGTTTCGGCACCCGGGGTATCTAGGTGCAAGTCCTTTTGTACTCGCGAGTCTCGAAACCCCGACCCGCGAAATCCCAAAATGACAACATGTTGATGAATTAAGGACCTTTCGGTGGTTTGGTAACCAAGATACCCTTCCTCTTGCCAAATGCATGAATGAGATCCTTTCGAAGGATCTAAGGTCTGTTACGACCGTTAAATTGGATGAAGCAACACAAGCGTTAATGCCTCGACCCCTTTTTAAGCTTCGTAAGTAGCGAAGAAATTGGGACCGTCGATTCCAAGACCCATGGGAGTACTTGGACCATCCAACTATAGAGTACACGTGGTGACTGGTAAGCGTTTTGGCTTTTCGGCACCTGGGGTACCTAAGTGCGAGTTCTCCTATACACGCAAGACCCGAAACCCCGATTCATGAAAACCCGAAATAACGGCGTATGGATGAGTTAGGAATTTTCAGTGTTTCAGAACCCCGAACACCCAAGGAAGTATTTCCTTGTATTCACCAATCTTGAAACCCCGATTAGCGAAATCCCGATGGAGGAAACCCCGAAATAGAGGAGCATGTTTAAATTTTTGATGAATCAGAGTTTTCGGCTTTCAGTAAACCTAGGGGCGGGACCCCTTGTTTTCACATAACACGAAATCTCAAAAGGAGGAATGTCGAAATGGCTTAGCATGGATAATATTGGGTTTTTCGATACCCGAGATACCTATTGGCAAGTTCTCTTGTACTCGCTAGTTCTGAAAACCGGGTTTGCGAATTCCCGAAATAGACGAANATATATATATATATATATATATATATATATATATATATATATATATATATATATATATATATATATATATATATATATATATATATATATTTGTATGCAGGTTTCGGAGTTTCGGCTCCCGGGAAACCTAAGCGCGAAACCTCCTATCGTCGCATATCCTGAATTTTCGATATGCGAAATCCTGAAGGGTAGAGTACCCAAGCTTAATCCGAGTTGTTGTGAATCTCGATAAGCAGTTAAAATCGTTTCGGGTTTCATCCCTTCGAAAGACAAGAGAGAAAAGGAAATACATGTATTGCGATTCCCGAATCGCAAAAGCCAACGAGCACCTTTCCAATAAGGCCTGTGGTCCTAGCCACCGATCATATGAGTACGGATAAGGGATGGTGGTGTTTGTATCAAGCCCCATAGGGATTCGGGGAATTCCGTTCCTCGGAGAAAATAAGAAAAAGGCCAAAAAAATTTGAATTCTGAAGTGGGTATGTTACAAATTGGTATCAGATCATGGTTACAACACTTGGTCTGCTTGGGCTCATGAACGAGTTGCGCAAAAGCTCCATTTGAAACACTCCTAAAAGGAGTAACCCCCTGTCTTAACCTTCCTAATCAAAAGACGAAGTTAAGAATGAAAACTCCTATTGTGTGTGTGTGTACATGTGAAAAATATGAATTATGTACTAGTTATAAATAAATACAAATATTGACTAATAACTAGCGTTTGTCTTTTGCACCCAAGCGGATGATCAGCTGCGGGAAATTACAGACGCATAGAATGGTGACTCACCAAGAGGTGGGGGAAGGCTCCCACAATAGGGACGAAGAGTGTGACGAAAGGAGGGTAGTAGGGACCCCTCTAGATATAGCCAAGACTATGATGAGTCTCATGGTCGAATTAAAAAACTGCAATGATGACAATGAGAGGATGATGACAGAACAAGAGAAGCAAACAAAAAATAATGCAGTTTTAATGCAGAGCTTATCTGACCTACAAAGAAAAATGCAGCAAGAACCTGAGGTAGAGAAACATGGTCATATCAGTGGCCACACTGAGAGGAACACCTCAAAAAATTTCCATCCCAGAGGTAAAGGACCAGCGGCGTACGATTCCTCTGGGAAGGAAGTTGGCGGTTCAGAGGGCTCTTCTAGCAGCAGAACTAGTTCTTATTCCTTAAGAAAACAGAAGAAGCGAAAGCTTTCCAAGGGTCATACATTCGAAGAATTCAGGAAGGCAAAACCACCCTCCTTCAACGGTGAAATAAAGAAAGGAGAGGAAACAGAGGCCTGGTTGCTTGGACTAAAGAATTATTTCAGAGTCCACGACTTCCTAGAAAATTTGAAGGCCCGAGTGGCCACATTCAACTTGAACGGAAAGGCTTCCATTTGGTGGGAAGACCTTAAGAATGTAAAAGGGATTCACGAAGAAGACCTATCTTGGGAATGGTTTGATAAATACTTCAGGAAGAAGTATCTGTCGGAAAAATATTTCGACGAAAAGACTAAAGAATTCTATGAACTTAAGCTGGGGCAACTCACCATAGATGAATATGTCAGCAAATTCCTCGAGTTGTTGAGGTATGTACCCTACAAAAAAGCAGAAGGCAAAGGTGCAATGATTCATCAGTGGACTACCTAAGGACTATCAGAACAGGATTGAATTTGAAAACCAAATACCAAAGAAGATACTATCCGAAAGGCAAGATATTGTTATGAACAGCTTGGACATCGAACAGAACCTCACGAAGGCTGGAAGAAGAAGAATAGTTCAGGATTCCAGAAAAAGGGGTTTAAATACCCAAGATTTAAGGACTATAAAAAGAACTCAAGGATGAGCTTCCCAGCTCGAAGTGTACACCAGCATAACTTTCCCGCCTTGAGTGGAAATAAACTTTTTGGATCTACCCCAATAAAGACTGATAACCCAAAGAGAGAACCTTTGAAATGTTGGGGTTGCGGAAAAGAACATCTACTGAGAGACTGTCCACATAGACAACAGAATAGTCGAATAATTTACAACATCCAGGAAGCTACCACCATCAATGATGTGGCCAGGAGTGTGCAACAAATTTATGCAACCTTGGATAATAACCAAGATGACCACCAAGCTTCAGTCGTGGAAATAGAAGGTATGATTTCCAACCATCTAGTGTCTATTTTGACTGACCCTGGTTCAAATTTGAGTTATATAGCCCCTAAGTTTGTTGATAAGTGTAAACTGCAGCCACAAAAACCTACCAAGGCATGGTTGGTACAGTTATCCACTGGCACCAAAAGAAGGGTAGCAGAGGTCATACCAGCCTGCCAATTAATGTTGGGTGAATTCCCCACCCAAGCAACCCTTAACATATTACCCCTGGGATCGTATGATCTCTTGATTGGTATGGACTGGCTAGCCACCCATAAAGCCAGATTGGATTGTTACCATAAAACCTTAGAATGTGTAAGTAAAGAAGGGAAAAGGATAACCCTTCAAGGGATCTGAAAACCTATCTCGGTGAGACAAATATCATCTCTGCAAATGAGAAAGTATTGCCGAAAAGGATGTCCCCTATATGCAATACAGGTGTTGAAAACTATTGAAGATGACAAACCAAGCCTCGAAGACCACCCTACCCTGAGAAAATACAAAGATGTGTTTCTGGAAGAGGTGTCAGGTCTACCTCTGAGAAGAGACATAGACTTCTCGATAGAACTTTCACCGGGAGCGATGTCGGTGTCTAGGACACCCTACCGGATGAGCACACCCGAGTTAGTTGAACTCAAATTGCAATTAAGAGAAATGATGGATAAGGGCTATATCCAGCTCAGCGTGTCTCCATGGGGACCACCAGTCCTATTTTTGAAAAAGAAGGATGGTACCCTTAGACTGTGTATAGATTATAGACAACTCAACAAGGTAACCATAAAGAACAAGTACCCCTTGCCCAGGATCGATGACCTGTTCAACCAATTAGGGGGTGCGTCTATTTTCGCAAAGATTGACTTGAGGTCGGGATACCATCAAGTCCGAATCAAGGGTGAAGACATCCATAAAACTTCCTTCCGGACGAGGTATGGTCACTATGAGTTTGTGGTAGTACAATTTGGGTTAACCAATGCCCCTGCCACTTTCATGTGCTTGATGAACAATGTACTCAGCAAATTCCTAGACAAATTTGTGTTGGTTTTTATTGA
>ML776593.1:1288791-1319269 GCA_009831015.1 Picea engelmannii | reverse complement strand
TTAAGTGGGGTAAAAGGAGGTTGCCCCCTCGAAGAGGCTTATTATCTGAAATTATCTCTTTTTCAAGGCGTTGAGTACTTTTCCTGAGGTTTTTCTATGCTATATTGATGTTTGGTTCTTAACACCGGAAATGAACCCATTTTCTTGAGATTTATCAATTGGCTAAAGAAGGTATTGCTCCTTGTATCCTCATAATGTGCTATCATTTCTTCAATGAAAATTGTCCAAGTGACAAGTGATATGCAAGAACAAAGCGATTGATACCAAAAAAATTGATCGGGTTCTAAATATAAAGAAGTGATTTGTACCTTTTTTGTATGTTGCACATCATGTAGATCAAAGAACTGCTCCATCTGAAGTATCCATGTAATTGGATCCTTGCCATCAAAATTCCTTATATCGATCTTGGGAAAGTAGTTGGTCTTAAACCCAAAGTTGGAGTTTCTCCAGTCTTGATTCATCTTCCTTGTGTCCTCATCATGAATTTCATGGGATACATTTCCACTTTGAGGTGGTCTCTCTATTAAGAAATTTTTAAATCCTTCCATGATCTACCTTTTTAAGCCATCCATCTTAATATCCATTATTACCTTCAACTTAGCTTCAATTGAATCCATCATCCCTTGTAGTTCGTCTTTTTTTATTGTCTTCTTTTGTAAATCATTTATATCCCTGCGCATTTCTTCACCTTCATCAAGATTCCAAGTAGGAATGTCTAGAGGATTATTTGGTGTAGAAGTTCCATTTTTTGGTGACATGTTGGCCAAGTATCACTTTTAAACCTTGATTTCGAGGTGGTTCTACTAGGCGATCTTTCTTCTATTGTATCTCCAAAATTACATCCCTTCTGGGTCTAAAAATTTCATTTTGTAGTTCTCTGATACGTATTATCTGCAATGGCATAGGTCTAATAAAAATTGGATGCGCCAAGTGGAAGTTATGGTAACTTCCACACACCTTGATGATTTTTTTCCCTTCCAAGAGAGTGTACTTATAAAGCATACCAAGAGAAAAATATCTTATATTTAATTCTAAAACTTGAACCAGAAATACTACAGACTTTCCATTGTCCAATGCAATTGGTCTCACTTAATTTGGATACTCACTGAAGAAGATATCATTGTTTTACCTGGAACAACTATTTGAGACTAGTTAATATGACTAGTCAGATACCCTATTTTACACAGGGTATATTTACAAAAGTAGGATGACCCAGAAGCTGAAATTTTTATTACATCTACCTTGATAATTTATATGAATAGCCTCCAGGTTTTAGGGTCTAAAACGTTATATAAAATATTTTATAGCAAACATTCTGTGATGAATAAATTCAGGACGATTCCATAACCATATTTTACATAGGTTATATCTCTGAAAGTATAAGGTCTCAAGAGCTAAAATTTGAACCCCACGTACCTTGATCCATATACTAAATATCCTCCAAGGGGTTCCTTCTAAAACGTCATAGAAAAACAAGTTATAGCGAAAATTCCAAGGTGTCGCAGATGCAGTAGTGAAACCCCAAGACCTTAAGCTCTCATACCAAATGTTAAGAACCAAATATCAAAATGGCATTAAAAAAACCTCAAAATAAGTACTTAACGCCTTGACAAAGAGAGAATTTCAGATAATAAGCCTCTTTGAAGGGGAAACCTCCTTATACACCACATAAATTTCCAAATACCATATGATTCCAAACGAAAAGGTCTCCTTCATATATATAGGAGACTAGGAGGTACAATTACAACTAATGGACCCAAGCTGACATAAATAAAATAACATTACTAATGTAATATGCCCCAATTAAGGGGTAATGTGCCACTATTTAGGGATTAACAAAAGAATTTCCACCCACAGCCTTGGTGATAGTGTAAGGCCCATAGCAAAGTGGACGAAGCTTCCGATGGGGCCCTGTAAGGCATTCTTTATGCAAATGTAACCAGACCTTGTCTCCCCCTAGAAACTTGTGCGGTACCCGGTGTTGATCATGGTGTTGCTTGTACTTGAAATTGGATTTCTACAAAATCTCATGGACTTGTTGGTAGATGTGTTGAATCCGCTCAATGAATTTGGTGGCTTTGTTGGCCTCAAACTGAACATGGGAATAATTTTATGTGGTTGCAAGAGGTAGTGATACATCAACAGGACCCAAGGGTTGGAGTCCCAACTCCACCTAAAAGGGGTTGTGGTCGATGGAGCTATGGAGATCCTTGTTGTAGTTGTGTTGAACATAGGGAAGACTCCCATCCCATGTATGCATATGCTTAGATTTATACATGCATAGGATGTGCACAATCATCTAATTGACGACCTTTGTTTGGCCATCGGTTTGATGGTGGAAGGCAGTGGATTTTGAGCTTGGTGTCCAACAGTGACCAGAGACTCCAAAATGTGCTAAGGAACCCATTGTCCCGATCAGAGATGATGGTATGTGGTATCCCAAAATGGACCCACACTCATTCGAAGAAGAGCTTGGAAGTATATGTCATTGTGATGCTCTTCTTGCAGGCTGTGAGAATGGCCATCTTCGAAAATCGATCAACCACCACAAATACACAAGCATTGCCTTGCTTGATGGACAAAAGACTAGACATGCAATCCATTGATATGGATTCCCAAGGCCTCTCGGGAGTAGGAAGAGGGGTGTATAATCCTTGCTTCTTGATGGTTGGCTTGCCAATGGCACAGGCAGTGCAGGATCTGATATACGTGTTGACATCCTATCGAAGTTTTGGCCAGTAAAAATGTTTCTATAGAATGACCACAGTTTTCTCCACACCAAAATGTCTTTCCATCCGATTGTAGTGAGCCTCCCAAATCATCTTTGCACGCTCTCTTACAGGAACACATAGATGTCCTAGATGGCATAAAAGTCCATCCTGAATGTGAAAATCAGTTACATTTGCGCATGTACCCAAGAGTTGATAGGTGGTGGTGAAGTCAGGATATCGCTGATAAAGTTGGGGCCACTCATATGCCTCATGCCCACAGGAATGGAGCACGGTGGTGAGTGCAACCACGGGAGGTTGACTGAAGCAGTCAATGACACAATTTGTGCTCCATGTCTTATACTTGATGTTGAAATGGAACTGTTGTAGGTATGTGGACCACTTTTGATGGCAGTTGTTCTGCAACTTCCATTGTGTCTGTATGAACTGAAGAGGCTTGTGATCAGTGTGGATGATTGTCTCCTTTCCCATAATGTAATGTTTCCATTGACGACAGGCTTGCACAATGGAATACACTTCCTTGTCATAGGTGGGGTATTTTCGGATAGTATCTAAAAGTGTCTCACTATGGTATGCTACCGGATGATCGTGCTGAGTGAAAACTGTGCCTGCAACATAGTTAGATACATCAATCTCAATCTCGAATGGTTGTTGCAGATCGGGTAAGGATAGTAATGGAGTTGAGCACAAGCAATGCTTCAGATCATCAAATGTTCGTTGTTGTGCCTTCTCCCATGCGAACTTTTCCCTGCCACCGCCCTTGGTCACTTGGTTGAGGGCCCATGCAATATGGGAGAATCCCAACACGAACTGTCGGTAGAAGTTGGCAAGTCCCAAGAATATCTGAAGCTCAGTTAGTATGGTCGGGGTGGTTAATCATGGATGACTTGGATCTTAGTTGGATCCACATGTACCCCATGCTCATCAACAATGTAGCCCAAGTATTGGATCATGTTCATGCAAAAAGAGCATTTTTCCAAGTTGGCATATAGCTTGTGTTGCCGCAAAGTGTTCAAAACCTATTGAATATGTTGCATGTGGTCCTCCCAAGTTCTATTGAAGATGAGGATGTCATCCAGATATACCACCACAAAAGAGTTGGTGAAGGGTCTCAATACATCATCCATCAACCTTATGAAAGTGGTTGGTGCATTTGTTAAGCCAAAGGGCATGACCAACCATTCAAAGAGACCTTCTTTAGATTTTAAGTTTCCTTCCATACATCAATCAGTTCGATGGGAACCTGGTGGTAGTCAGACTTTAGGTCAATCTTGCTAAAGAAATTCCCCCCCTTAAGTTGATCAAGAAGGTCATCAATTCATGGAATTGGTTATCGGTTCCTGACTATGATTTTATTTAATGCTCTGTAATCAATGCAGAGTCACCAGGTCCCATCTTTATTCTGCACCAGTACAATCAGGCTTCTGCAAGAGGAGGAGTTGGGCATGATGTGCCCCTTTTGAAGCAGCTCTTGGATCTGACGCTTGATTTCATCATTTTCCATCAACGAGCAACGATAGACTGGTCCATTAGGCAAAGGTGCATCGTGGGTAAGATCAATTGGATGCTTGACTTGGCAGTGCGTCGGTACCCCGGTGGGTGAGGAGAATATGTCTCTGTACTCTTCCATGATCCCGTCCACTTGCTTCTGCTGCAAAGAGAGGCTCTGTGTAGAGGTCACGGATGTGGTAGCGACCTTCTACTTACTATGAGCATGGATCACAAAGAAGACAAAATTTTCAGTCTGTGAAATGACCTTACTGCATTTCTTAGCAAAGATTAAAGAAATAGTCATAGGCGGCGCTACCTCTGGTATCATGTACAATTGTCTACCCAAAGTAATAATAACATTGTGAGGTCTAGCCCCCGGGGGGGCAGCTCAATTGGCAAGTGCCGTGAAAATGAATTTCTGTGAGGTTTTGAGTTCAACTCCCCCCGACTTACAATGTGTGCCATGTATGGGGCCTCGTGGGCACACTTGGAGGTTATAGTGGTAGCAGTTGGATAACACAGCCGCGTGTAACGCGAGCACGTGCCCAACTAGTTGTTGATTCCTCCAGACATAAACAAAAAAAAAACATTGCGGGGTCTAGACTCATACACGGCATGTTGCTTCCACAAATATGGTTGTCCTAAAAGAACATCACAAACTTCAAGGGGAGAAATATCACACAACACCTCGTCTTTGAAGGGCTTGATGTGATAGGGCAGACAGCACTATTGGCTAACATGGAGATCTCCTCCTTGGCAAAGCTAGCCGATGGTGTAGGATTGTGGATGCGGTGTCATCGACAGGTCCAGCCACTTGACGACCTTTGCTGAGATCAAGTTCTTCTAACTGCCACTATCTGATCCATGTGGATATCGGTGGCCACCCACCTTTTCCAACTGGCTCAAAACAGTTTTCTGACAATTTTGGTAATTTACTATTTTTAGCAGTTTTCACTTTCGGAGCCGTTTTGAGGCTCTAAACGATGTTTTTTTGGGAAAACATGTTTTCAATATGGAACTTCCTTCAATATTGCACCTAAAATGAAGCTCCTCGGCAATACCTTTCCAATGGGCTATCATGCGCCTAAAATGGAGATCGTATGCAAAAGTTACGACCCCGGGAAGTTGATGTACTAACTCACCCAAACGGGGCCCACATGACTTTTTGCGCTTCATCTCCTAGGGTTAGGTTTTTGGATGTCTAGGGTTTTTGGCATTCCTGTTTATTGTAAAAATTCCTTTAGAGCCTCATTGTAGTCATCTTCTTGTGAATGTGAGTAGTCGTCACATCTCTTCTCAAAGATAAGTTGCCACCATTCTAGCGAGTCTTTCACTTTGTATTTTTACAGTCTCTGTACATTTCTTTCATTAATAGAAATCGTGTATTAATGTATCTCTGTATTTATGGTTTCATCTCTTATACATTTTTGTTATATTAGTGGATATCCACAATATCTCTGTACATTTCTTTATTATATCTCCGCTCTCATTTCGTGTCGAAAATAACATGGATCAGTGGTATCAGAGCAGGCTCCTCTTGATCATTTTTTAGTGCATGTCCCCGACGAGGTCCGAATATAGAAAGTTGGGTATCGAGCTTGTCTCTCTTGAAGACAATCTCTCTCACACGCCCAAGAAATCCTCCATGGTGGAAGAAAAGAAAAATGACGAAGCAGACAATCCTATAATTATGTTGCTTGAGCAAGCTCTCACGCGACAAAGGGACGAAATGATGGAGAATTTTTCCCACATCCTTCAACGCCTCCCAGTAGCATCAGGACCATATTCATCAAGCGACCACTTTGGAGGCACCTCTCCTTTTAAGGTACAAGTCAGATAGATGTGGATGCCCTAGATAAATGGTTAAATCTGTTAGAAGGTTATTTCTCTGTTCACAATTTTTTCAACAGAGAAAAGATCATCTTCGCGCTCCTTAAGGCTCTCCCCCATGTCAAACATTGGTGGGAAACTTACTGGGAGCAGAGTTCCACAGAGGAGTCTGGAATATATGGGGTCGAGCCCACTTGGTATTTTTTTGTGGATGCAGTAAAGGAACAGTATTACCCTGTTGGAAACTATGAGGACCGGTGCATGAGATGGACCACACTACGGCAAGAGAGGGACCAAGCAGTTTCAGAGTTCACCAATACCTTCCATACCTTGTGCACCAAGATAGGTATCAAAGTATCTGAATGACATTTGGTTCTGAAATACCATGGGGCTTTACACAGATACATCCAAACTGAAATGCATTTTCTGGACATCTCATCACTCGGTGCTACCTATCTATATGTTGTTAAAATCGAGCAGAAATTTAAGCACCAGAACAAACGGGAGTTCGGGTCTACAAATCCGCAACAACCAAATTATGACAAAGACATCCCTAACAAACAGTCTCCCGAAAACCAGTCCAAGCCACGGGAAAATAAGGGTCACGGGAAGACAAAGAAGGACACCAGAAAATGGTGTGATTTCCACAAAATCCCCTGGAACAACACTAATGAATGTCGCTCAAAAAAGTCATTGGTGGCCAAGATCAAAGACAAGGAGTTGAACCCTGATTTAGAATCTGATTCTGAAATTACTGGTAAAGGATAGATCATTGATGCAGACCCCACTGTTATTGTTGCGACCGCAGCAATTCAACCAGAAGAACCAACAGATCCTAAAAAGGGGGAGCGCCTTTTTCATTCACGGTTCTGGCTGAAGGGGACCCCGCTGCATTTTATTGTTGATAGCGGAAGCCAGAAGAACCTCATCTTAGTAGAGGTCGTCAAACAGTTGGGATTGTCGACAACACCACACCCGCAACCATACAACATCAGGTGGCTTCGCCAAGGACTAGATCTATGTGTCAGCCAACAGTGTTGATTGTAATACAGCATCCAACCCTTCAAGGATGAGGTATTATGTGATGTTGCCCCACTAGATGTCTGTGATGTTCTCTTGGGCCAACCATATATGTGGAGACGCCATGTTGTTTATGAGTCTCGACCCCGTAGTGTCATTGTTACTTTGGGGGGTCATCTCTACAGAATACCATAGGTAGTTCCAACTATTGTTCCACCTAAAAAGTGTCGCAAGGTAGTATCTCATACTGCAAAATTTAGCTTCTTCATAATTTGTTCAAAAGGGGAACAGAAGGAAACTACAACCACTACAGCCTCGCCCCATGCACCTTCTATCCAACAGAAGCAGGTCGGTAAGTTTGCAACAAAGCGCAAAGATTCCTTATGCACATTTTCCTCTCATGTAGATCGACTTGTTGAACAGCCTCAACCTCAATAGGTTCATGACAGACTTCCACAAACTGAGCAGCGCGACGTCTCCAGCAAGGCAAGTAGCTCGCCAAGATTCAGATTCAATAAACGTTTTTGCCTCTCCCTCGGGCACTCAACGCAATGGAGACCATTGCTTCCTAAGGAGGGAGGATTGATCCAGGTGGATATCGGTGCCCACCCACTTTTTCCAACTGGCTCAAAATAGTTTTCTGGCAATTTTGGTAATTTACTGTTTTTAGCAGTTTTCACTTTCGGAGCCGTTTTGAATCCCTAAACGATGTTTTTTTGGGAAAACATGTTTTCAATATGGAACTTCCTTCAATGTTGCACATAAAATGAATATCCACGATGATACCTTTCCAATGGGCTATCATGCACCTAAAATAGAGATTGTATGCAAAAGTTACGACCCCGAGAAGTTGATGTACTAACTTACCCAAACGGGGCCCATGTGACTTTTGGCGCTTCATCTCCTAGGATTAGGTTTTTGGATGTCTATGGTTTTTGGCATTCATGATTATTGTAAAAATGCCTTCAGAGTCTCATTGTAATCATCTTCTTGCGAATGCGAATAGCCGTCACATCTCTTCTCAGAGATAAGTTCCCACCATTCTAGCGAGTCTTTCACTCTGTATTTTTACAGTCTCTGTACATTTCTTTCATTAATAGAAATTGTGTATTACTGTATCTCTGTGTTTATGGTTTCATATATGATACATTTATGTTATATTAGTGGATATTCGTGATATCTCTATGCATTTATTTATTATATCTCCGCTCTCATTTTGTGCCGAAAATAATCCGGATCACTATCGACAATGAAATGAAGTGGAGCCCCCTTTACCCACATTTGTGAGTGAAAGAGGCATTCCCCTTCCTCTAGTTCTTTTGGTTTTCTTGATTGGACTTTGGTGGTAATGATAGTGGCATTGGGTTCGGCATCGATAATCTGTTTCCCTCCTTCTGGATTTGATTCGAAGTCAAAATATGTCTCTGAATCGGAAGCTTTCTTCTCAGCCACCAGTGACTACTTGGAGGGACATTCTACAGTGTTGTGCCAAGGGATTTTATGGTATTCACACCATTTTCACGTGTCCTTATTTGACTTCTCATTACTCTTCTTGTGTTGTGGCTTGGACTGGTTGTCCTGAGAGTGGCCATCTTTTCTCTGTCCCTTTTTTTGTGGCTTGGGGTCGCCTTTTCCCTGCTTCGGTTGTGAGGAGTTTGCAGATCCAAACTCTCGCCTCTTCTGCTTAAATTTATGCTCGATCTTGATAGCATATCTATAAATTTCACCTAATGATGCGATGTCTAGAAACTCCATTTATGTTTGAATGTATCTATGAAAACAGCCATGGTATTTGATACCCAATTTGGTGTGCAGGGTATGGAAAATATTGATGAAATCTAGTACTGTTTGGTACCTTTCCTGACGCAGCATGGTCCATTTTGTGTACTGGTCCTCGTAGCTTCCAACAGGGTAGTATTGTTCGTTAATGGCATCCCTGAAGGAATCTCATGTGGGGGCGACCGCAAATATTTCATATTCCTCTATGGACCTTTGCTCAGAGTAAGTATCCCACCAGTCCTTAACATGGGGAACGACCTTGAGGAGTGCAAAAATAATATTTTCCCTGTCGGAAAAATTGTGGACCGAAAATTACCCTTCAAGCAGATTCAGCCATTTATATATAGCATCCACATCTATCAGTCCTTCAAATAATGGAATATCAAAATTTACTTGTACCTTAAAGGGGGTTGTATGGCCACTTGATGAAGAAGTGTCTCCTATGGGCAGTCGTCGAAGGATCTGTGCAAATTTGTCCATCATTTCGTTCCTTTGTCGCGCAAGGGATTCCTTGAGAAACGTTTTGAAAGGATATCCATCATATTTATTCTCGTCCCCCGTGGGTTGTTGTCGGGCTCGGCCTGGCCGATCTTGCAAAGGATCAACTAGTTTGAGTCCCAACTTCTTGTACCCAGATCTTGTCGGGGAATGCACGAAGAAAAATAAATGAAGAGCAAACCGCTTTGATACCACTGATCGAGATTTATGAGCGGAAAAAAAATGAATAACAAACTGAATACAATAACAGAGAGATACGGAGAACAAAAACAGATATCCAGTGAACAATAACTTCTATTGAATAAATAAAATAGGTCGAAACTATAAAACTGTAGAACTAAAAACAACTTGCTCAAATGGTGGTAGTTAACTCTTAGAAGAGATGTGGTTTCTACACGCATCTGTCAGAGAAGAATTATTACAATTAGGCTCTAGAGGCCTTTTTAACATTACTCATGAATTTCAAAACCCTACACATCGAAAAACCTAACCCTAGGAGATGAAACACCAAAAGTTATGTGGGCCCCGATGGGTAAGTTGGTACCTCAACTTCTCATGGTCGTAACTTTTTCATATGACCTCTGTTTTAGGTGCGTGATAGCCCGTTGGAAAGGTATTTTTGAGAACTACACATTATGTCATCAAAATCTAACTTTGTCTACAATTTGAATATGGAAAGACAAAAAAAAAAAACATTGTTTAGGGCCCCAAAACAACCCTAGAAGTACAAAAAGATGTACTGATATGAAAACTTCCAAAATAAGCAGGTTAGATTAGGTGGGAAGCCACGAATATCCACCTGGAAGTTTTGTAAGGCTTTAGACAGACCCAAAAATGTAGAACCCACAATTACAACGAATTACAGAAGAACGTGCTAAACTAAAAACTGTCAAGAGGAGCCAGTTGGAATAGGTGGGTGGCCACCAATATCCACCTGGATCATGAATGGTTGTTATCCTCCCCATATAGATTCAATTCCTTATAAGTGACATGTGATGCCCTTAATGGATCTATAAGATACTCTTTTTGTTGCGTATGTTGCCCATGTTGTTGAGCAATCAATATCCCGCCAATCCTGGCCTCCCCATGTTCTCTCGCGAATTTCGGGGGGGTTTCTGTGGACGTAGCGAGCTATTGGTCTTCGATGTCGTGAACCACCCACACACACACACATGTGTGTGTGTGTGTGTGTGTGTGTGTGTGTGTGTGTGTGTGTGTGTGGAAGTAGCAAGTACCAGTCTTTGGTGTCATGAACCACGTGTAAAAAAAAAACCATTAGATGTAGCTTGGGTGGTTGGGAGGAATGGTTGTTATCCTCCACACCCAAGTTCAATTCCTTGTAAGTGACATGTGATGCCCTTAATGGGCTATAAGATACTCTTGTTGTTGAGTATGTTGCTCATGCAGTTGAACAATCAATATCCCACCAATCCTTGCCTCCCTATGTTCTCTCGCGAAATTTTGGGGAGGGGGGGGGTTTCTATGGACATAGCGAGCTACTAGTCTTCGGTGTTGTGAACCACATGTGTGTGTGTGAGTATATATATATATATTTTTTTTATTTTTTTTTCATGGAAAAAAGAGTAATTTTATTCATCCAGAGAGACAAAATTACATGCTATAGGTGCCATACAGCACTGATCATATAGAAAAAACATTAGATGATTCATGGGCACAGCTGATTGAGAAACCTCCAAATAAAAAAGGAGCATGAGTTTCAAAAACAATATCTATACATAAGTGTATATACATCATTTTTTGACCAAACAAAACTCAAGAAAAAAGGACCAATATCACAGTCTTGAAGGTCTATATCCAATAGACATAGATAGTGTCATAGTAAGTTCATGTCATCATACCATTGTATAATACACACATGTTATTATATATACTGGTAGTAGATTCCACAAAGAAAATATTTAGATTTGTCGGATGATGCCTTCTATGAAGGGCCTATGATAGTATTCATAGACTTCTTCACCCGCCAAGTCGGTGATGTGTCGGCTGCCAAAAAAGAGTTGAAGCCCATTTTTTGACAATCAATATGCTAGTTGGTTGTGTTCCCTATATACATGAGAGAGTGTGTAAGCTTCGAATGCGTTCAAATATCTGAATATTTCCTCCAAAATTGGCAATAAAAAAATGTTATGACAGATTTGTGTTTTTCGGGTCCAGTTGATAGCATTCATAGTCACCAAATAGTTGGATAGAGTAAATCCCATTTTCCCCAACAAATTGTAAAAGGAGTTTTAGTGACATAAGCTCAACAAAGTTGTTTGTTTCTGCCCCCAAACCCATCTTTATTTTGAAGTAATGTGTATCAGATAAATGCAAAAAATGCCANCCCCCCCCCCCCCTCCCCCCCCGACAATTTTGTTGATCGTTTTGTGATGCACCGTCAAAGATGGCCCATGGAGAGGACTGATTAATAGATTCGAGTGAAATAATAAGGACAGTTGGAGTATCTTTTTCCTATGGAAAGTGTAAAAGAATTGAGATGCCCTGAGCATCAATGCAATTTGGAAGAGAAGGTCGATCCTAAAAAATAGCTTTTTTACGAGCTAACCAAATGCCCCAGTAGATAATGAGGGGGAGAGATTGTATCTTTTTGTGGGCTTGATCATGAATCAAGTCATGCCAAGCCATCTCCAATGTGGGGCCATCCCAAACCACAACCTGATTGAGTCGCAATGCAATCTCAGCCCATACCCTTTGGGTAAAAGGGAAATTGATGAAAAGATGGATACTAGATTCATCTGCCCCTTTGCATAGTGGGCACCGGCCAGGGCCAGCAATGCATTGTTTCCTCATATTGTCCCAAATTAGAATTTTGTTATAGATAGCACACCACATGATAATCTTAGCTTTGTGTGGGAATTTTAACTTCCATAGTCCTCGCCACCACCAACTTGGTTCCCTATGCTTGATTTGGAAATTTAAAGCAATATGTCCCAATTTTGAAGTATATACCCCATGGGGAGCTTTCTACCACACAAGTTCATCATCTCTATCGGTAATCCAAATATGTTTGGAATGGAGGGCCATCGTAAACTTGTTCCACATAAGAGTTTGGTTGCCTACCATACCTAAGGCTTCAAGTCCCATCCAACCTTGTTTCCATATTGAGGTGGATCCTGGATCTGTCACCTGTGAGATGAAGTGGATATCTTGCTCATGAAGTCTTTCAGTGAGTTCAATGGGTAGAATATGAGCTTGTCAACTCCCCTGCCAAGGATCAACCCCAATTCTAACCCGATTCCCCCTGCCAACACGTCATTCCAGACCATCACCAATAACAGGGAAAGAAGAGATCATTGTTTTCCAAATAAGAGAAAAGTGGGGATGTGATTTCTCTATTTTCCAGATCCAATCTTCAATTGTATCCGCCTTGATGTATTTATGAAATGCCACTGTGGTCCATAAGTTGGTATTGAAATTAGCCTCCATCCAACTTTGGCTGCCAATGCTTTTGAGAAAACAAAAATATTCTTCAATCCCCATCCACCCAATGCCTTTGGGAAAGCAAGGCGATCCCACTTCACCCAAGGGGGAGTATAATGTTCCTGAGTGCTAGACCAAATAAAATGAAAGCATATTCTTTTGGCCTTCTCTAGAATCCCCTTCAGTATCTAGGCCAGAGACATCCAATAGACAGGAATGGCTTCCATTACTAATTTGGCCAAGGTAAGTCTTCCAGCTCTAGAAAGCCACCTAAAGCTCCAGCCTTTGAGATGTTTTTCCAACTTTGCCAAAAGCTAGCGTTGGTCAGCTTTGTGGTAGTCAATTGGTTTAAGGTGGAATCCCAAGTATTTTATGCCTTCTTAGAATTCAATGGTCGGGAAAGGGAAAATATGTCTATAGTGGGCTTCAAGGGTTGCCTCCATACCTGTGAAGGTTAGAGTAGACTTCTGAATATTGATAACCAGTCCAATGGCCCCCTGAAACAATTTAAGAATCTTTACAAGTTTTTCAGCATCCCTCTGTCGCCCACTGCAGAATATAGGGATATCATCCACAAAGAAAAGGTGAGTGACTCTAAGCCTCTAGCCAATCGATACACCTTGAAATTACCTCGTTCCAATAGCCTCACCAATAGAACAACTTAGACCTTCTACGACCAGCAGGAAAAGCAGTGGGGAGAGGGGGAAGCCTTGTCTTAAGACTCTCTTAGATTGGAAAAAAGGGGAGGTTACCCCATTAATAAGGACTGCAAAAGAAACCGAGGATAAACAAGCCATCATCAACTTGATAAAAGGAACTCCAAACCCCAAATGAGTAAGGAGTCTGATAAAGGACCAGTTAACATAGTCAAAGGCCTTAGATAAGTCAATTTTCAGGATTTATCCCCAAGACTTTGTGGTATTTAGACTGTGTAGCCTCTCTTGAGCTACATTGATTGCTTCATGGATATTACACCCTCCAAAAAAACGAATTGTTCTTGCGAGATGGCACCCGAGAGGATAGGCTTTTGTCTTCGAGCAATGACCTTGGCCAAAATTTTGTAGAAGCAGTTACATAATGATATTGGCCTGAAGTCATCGAAGGATTGTCGCTCATCTGATTTTGGGATAAGAGCAATGAAAGTAGCATTTATAGGGGCATACAATCTCCCATTTCTCCTGGATTCTCCAATAGCCTGAAGGAGCTTCAGCCCAAGGAGCTCAAAAAATCCCAGATAGAATTCCATTATCAATCCATCTAGACCTGGGCTTTTATCCTTCTGAAAATTATGGAGAGTTTCCTTAAGCTCCTTCATTCCCACTTCCGCAAAAAGATCTATGTTTCCTTCCTCATCAACAAATATAGGGAAGAGCAATGCCAGTGTTATAATCTCTGCAATATTAACCCCTGGGTCAGCCCTGAAGAGGGATTAGAAATGATTTTTCCCCAGTTGGGCTAACCCATCAAATGAGGAAACAGAAGTGCTCGATTGATCCTTTAATTGTTGTATAGTATTTGTCGTCTTCCTTCCTTTCTCGAAGGCTTGGAAAAATTTAGTATTCTCATCACCTTTATTTAACCAGGTAGCCCTGATTTTTAGGCGCCATTCAGCTTCTTTATCTTCAAGCAGCTTCCTGTGACGCGCTTCAAGTGCCAAGAGATCAGCCTTAGCCTCCAACGAAATGTAACCACCATCTGCAGTCTGAGAAAGGTGCTCAAACCTATCTTCAATTTGGCTTCATTCAATATCCTCCCTAGAACGCTTGGTATTTTCCCAAGGAATAACTAGCTACTTGATACGTTTTAAGTTTGACACAAAGTGGATTGCATCCAGGATGTCTGAGCCCTGATCAAAAGGAATCCAATTCTCCTTGACAATATTCTGAAATTCTTCATCAGCTAGCCAAGTTGCATTGAATTTGAAAGGACCGACAGGCTTCGTGGGACCCCTGATCAGTTCGAGCCATACTGGGGAGTGGTCAGAAACACCACCACATCCCACCCATTGCTTGAGCTGCAAAGGGAGGTCCATAATAGATTTCGAGACCAGAAAATGATCGAGACGTTTGGCAATCTAGGCATCCCCTGTCTGTCGATTCCTCCAAGTGAGTAGCTTTATTGGAGCAATGTCGATGAGCCCATGGTCATTTACAAGGTGGGTGAAGAGAGCAGTTCAGTTGTCTGGGCGAGCATTGGGGCCCCAAATTTCCGCTTCCCCCAAATAAAAATTCAAGTCCCTTGCAAGGATGAGGTTCATTGTTCTGAGAAAATGTTTGTTGAGTAGAAAATCCCAATAGGGGGCTCGTTCAAAATACAGCCCGTAAACATTTAGAACCCGGAACTCTAGGCCCATTCCTTCTATCTGCAAATCCACTCCCAAATAGGACTCAAAAGCCCAGGGGTTTGTGACTTTGACCAGTCGTGAGTTCCAACCAATCGCCAACCCACCCGACCAACCAAGAGCATCAGATCCAAAGAAATTCTAGGATGGGAGTAAAGTCTCCAACATCGTAGTCACTATAGCCTATGCCGCCAAAGTTTCTTGAAGAAGGATTACATAGGGTTGATTCATCAAGATCAATCGCTTCAGTGGGAGTTTCTTATGGGAGCTCACCACTCCCCAATAGTTGAAAGATAGAATCTTCATGGGGGAACCCCGCTTTGGGCTCGCGCTGCTCTAAGGCCCCAAAAATTGAACGTTGACATCCATAAGCGATATCGACTAAGGCATGGCTTTGTGCTTTCGAGAGGTGGGAGTTTCGGCCCCTTCCCTTTTTCGGAGGATACTCGCCAGGGTTTGGACCCAAACCAGCGCCACTAGATTCCAAAACAATTTTTCGGTTCCGGAGGTTTGAATCATCCGAGCCCATGGAGGAGGGCTCATCTGATGAACAAGGCATGTGAGAGCCAGGAGAGGGGAGTGGAAAGAGGGAGCATGAGGCGATTGGGGTGGAGATGGGTAGGGAGGAAAATGAATTCACCCCAAAAGACAGAGTTGCAGGGAAGGGAAGGTCTCGAAAAGAGGGGGGAGTATCCAACTTTAAGAAGTTTAATGAATGAATTAAACCATTAATAGGAGCGAGAATGGAGATATGCATACCAAGAAACGAGCCAAGATGCTAAGGGGGAAACATCCTTGGTGATGGTGTATCCACGAAACCCGCATCTGGTTGATGTGATAACAAAACAATCCTATTCTCATCAGAAATCTATCCCTGAATGATTGTAGCTCTCCTCTGACCCTTAGGCAAGGGGGCCGATGAAGAAGACACGTCGTTCAAGGAGGGGAGAGAGTTGGAGCCCTCATTTACCAACGCGCCATTATGTTTCGGAGTCTGAACAGCTGGATATTTTCCTTCTCAGCCTCAGAAAGGAAGGGGGAAATCCTTTACAATGTGAACATGTTCATGGCATCGCCTGCATCTAAATGGTAACCCTTCATAATCCAAGATTTGAGTTCTGGTGCAGCCTATGTCAGTCATCTTAAATTGCTTTTGTAAGCCCCCTCTGATGTTGAGAGATACAAGTATACGAGCCACAAAAATTTCCCCAGTTTCTTTGAAAGACATCTATGGCCAAGAAATTTCCAAGCATATTCCCAATATGTTGAAAACATTTAAGGGAGTAATACATCAGGGGGGGTCCAGGTAGTCAAACCTAAACTCGAATAGTGTCCATTTTTTCATTATCAACATCAAAAGTGGGTTCCCATTTTTTCAGGAGAACTGGGGAGGAATTAATACACCAACCACATTGCAGGGTTTTTTCAGCTTGTGAGACTTCAGAGAAAATGATCAGAAACCACCCTTTTGATAGGGAGGAGGGTCATAAGAAGAACCCCAAGATGCAATCACCCAAGACAGAGGGGTTTTGAGATTGAAGTGTCAGCGACATGCTTTCTCGACAAGAGATATATCTGCTAGTTCAATGGCCTATGCCATCGATAAGTCTTCGCCAAAAACCAGATTAGACTCTTATGTGGACGTCGATACACACTTGTTTTGACGCCTCCTTTTTCTTGTTGTTCCTTTTGGGGAGAGTATTTCTACAAGAGAAGAGATCGAAGTCATCCCCAACTTGTCCAAAGTGTCGTACCATCCATTTAGATTTGTTGGGTCGAAACTAGACGCAATAAAACCAACGCTATGGGGTAGGGTTCCAGTAGCTAGGGGTTGTGGAAAATCCGAACTAGGGTGGAGATAGGAGAGAAAGAAGTCTTGATCTAGGCCTGGGATAGATTCAATGTCAATGCCCATGGGGGAACTTCCCAAAAATGGGGTTTCTACAAGGTTGGGAGAGACAGACCCATCATCAAAACGAGGAGGAGACAAGGAGACTAGTGCCAAACCCAGATCCGAAGCTTTGAATGAAGTGGTTGAGGCTGAAGCAAGAAAGGAAAACAAAGAAGGACCTCCCGTCCAAATCGACGAACTGCCAGCTGGCGGTGACCAAGGTAGAAACTCTATTGGGTCCGAGGAATAATCGACGAAGACCTCATAAACCGCCATAATCGTCAGCCAAAAAAACCGCAAAAATAAACCCTTGCCACCGGAAAAAACCTAAGCCGTAGACACAAAAAAAACACGACCACTGCAGCCAACAGAAAAGATGATTAGGGATTTTTCGAGCCTACAGTAATAGTCGAGCCGCAGAGCCATTTTTTCCTCCCATATATATATATATGCAGCGAACATGATGGATTATGATTCTGATTAGTAATTTATATTACTAATCGATTATTATTATTATGATTATTATTATTATTATTATTAACTCTATTTTTTTATTTATTATAATACTTTATATATGTTATTAAATAATCCTTCATAATAACAAACTATTAGTATTAATTAAAGATAATATGTTTCATTAATTAAAAAAATAATATTCGCTATTAATAAGTTATTTTCAAACTTATCTAATTATATTATTGAGTATACCATACCAAGGTCTTATCAAGCCCTTCAAAATCAAATAATCTACTAGGGAAGAATTATTTAGCATAAATCTAAGTTAAGTGGTACATAACATCACTATGTACTTGGTAGCAAATTGAATGGTGGTTTTCCCTCTTTAATGTATTAACCTAAACTTTCAAAAGAAAATTTTCAAGGTGGATGTATGCTTGCCTAAATAGATAAGTATATGTTTGCAAACTCTTATTCTATATCATTCCCTTCACACTGACCTTATAATTCTATACAAGAAGTTATGGTGTTCCCTTAAACAGTAACCTTATGATTCCTCACATTAAGTTCTACACACTACACTTTTGTCAATGAGTAACCTTATGATTCCTCACATTAAGTTCTACACATTACACTTTTGTCAATGATCAATTGGAACTCCCCAAAAGAATGATAATGGAATTGTATGCAAATACAACCACAATTTCACATGTAGTTTTTTATAAAATATAATATTACAATAATAATATAACGTTTATATGATGCTACATATTTATGTATGAAACACTATTTTGACGCAATAGGATGCAATCACAATGCTCACATGTGACAATATTTTAGCAAAACTAAAACGATGCAAACCATAAAAAAAAAAAAAAAAATCTAGTGTTTTTAGCATCATAAACTAANAAAAAAAAAAAAAAAAAATCTAGTGTTTTTAGCATCATAAACTAAACACAAATTCACATCACATAATCTGACACACCAACCACAAAAATTGAAAATTATAAAATAAATTGTGGTAGCATAATAAACGATATTGTAGTAGTGATTATGTATTTATATCATGTTGTTTTATAAAAAACAAAATATCACAATAATACCTAAAATATGTTATAAAATAACAATGTAGATACTTTGACTAATATAATATATGTAGTTTTCACAATTGATAATGTTTCTTACAATGTAGATACTTTAACTAATATAATATATGTAGTTTTCACAATTGATAATGTTTCTTAATAAATTGGGGATTTTCAGAATTTGAACTTCTAAATTAAATATATATCACGAACATCCAAAATTGTTCTAATTTTAAAAAGCATTTTATCATGTATTCACTTTTGAATCACATAATTTGGATATTTCAATCAAAAGTTATGTACAATTTAATTTGATTTGTTTTCAACCTTTCTTTAAAATGGGTTTCCATGCTAACTTTGCACTTGCAATTACTTTACAATTTTTGCACCCATTCTTGTCGAAAAAAATTATTCTCGATGGTTTAAAAACTCTTTTTCCAATGAATTTATAATATTCAACCCTTCTTTAAAAGTAATTGATCCGCAATTCTATATGCAAAATTTAAAATGAAACAATAAAATAGATTGGCACAAGAATAAAAACGTTGCACAATACAAAATATGTAGAGAATGAAAGAGAACAATATTGGAATTGAGAAGTAAATGATCATCTATTGTATTTTCAGCAAGAAGACACCCTTTTTATCAAACTAGATGTCTTTTTGTTTACAGTAACAGCAAGAGACTTGTTTTTATTTATGTCTGACAAGCATTGTTTCCAATTATTACTGACTGACTTAACTAACCTTCTAACATAAATTATGGAGCACCTTTTCTTACTGGACTAACGAAGGCTTTTTATTAATTAACTACCTAACGGAACTAACATGTTAATTATTTGTTATGAAACTGTTATACGTCCTCATGCTGATTGGCAGGGAGATGGGCACCCTCTCTGTGGCCCAGTAATTTCCATCCTAACTTCATATTGACAATAATTCAATAATTTCCACACCAATTCTTGTAAAATACATGTGATAGTTAAAAAAATCATTTTTACAATGAATTTGATCATACTTAATTTGGAACTGTCCACAAGAGTTATACAGATGTTACAAATACCTGCTATTTCTTTATCATTCTTTAGATACATAAATTGTACAGGTTGTCTCTCCTATAATTCATGCTAAATCTTCTTACATGACACCCTAAAACAGCATCTTTCAAATGAATTAGGATAAAAATATAAAATTGAAAAAAAACGACTTGTATTTTACAAAGAGCAAAACAAAGCTTATATTTACAAAGAGCAAATCAAAGTAAACTTAGTTAAATTCGGTGAATTAGGAAGACTGAATTTTGATCAACCAATAAAAAGTTTTACCCAAATTATAGAGCCCTAAATTTTTTGGCAATTATTGATAGCTAAATGAAAATTTTAACTTGTATGGACTATGATCCTAAAAATCTACACCAAATCTGCTAAAATTTTGATATATTAGCCTAATATCTCCCTCTTGCCAGCAAATCATGTTTCACCGAATTCAGATTTGAATAAAAAAAAGTGATGGCTGTGTCTCGATCCAAGAACCCACTTGCTCTAATACCAGCTGGTATAAACCAAATCATCCAAAACAGGCTGAGAAGCACTGACTATGCGAAATATAAGTGAAAAGCACAGCTCCAACATATCGTACCAACACAACCCCAAAGAAATAAGAAAATAACTCCAAATAACCCTTAAAACTAACAATATGGAATAATCATATCCTTTGTGGGACTAATATGTATAATAATTCATCAGGCATTCAATGACCAACCTAGATGATTTATTTATTCGATTAGGTGCACATGTTTTAACTCTTAAAAAAAAGTAAGACAATCATCTTTAATTAATTTTTACTAAAAACAAAGCATTTTGAGGCCATGGTGAACACCAGAGTTTTAGGGCCTATTTATGTGACCTCTAATGAAAGAATTGCAAATCTGCCATTCAGTTACCAATTCTTGTGATTCTTAACTAAACCAAGCTTCTAACTCCATATATTTGTAAGACGCTGCATGTTTTTATAGCTATAGTTTCTTTTTTTAAGACCTAGGGGAATTGGTAACTGACCAGGATTACCTGGGTAAAACCCAGGTTCAAATCCAGTTGGCTGCCACTATAAACCCTAGGCTAGGTGCAATAGCCCACAAGCCACACCTAACAAGAAACTCAGGCCTCAACCTAGGGCTAAGACATCCCAAATGGGAGCAACCACCCTTTCAGCCAATGTCTTATTGGGGATTTGAACCTGGGTGGAGAGAGCGTGAAACTTACCCTCCAACCATTCGAGCTATTGCCCCTCAAACTTTATAGCTGTTGTTTCCTAATCAATGAATGACAAGACAAAATCAGGCATGCATGTGGGGGCTACTCAAAATGGAAGAAAAACTTCAGGAGTTTGAAGGTGCATTACCTCTACAAATCTGGAATGCAAAAAAAATATTAGATCAATTGCTAAAGAAAAGAATCCCCATTGTGTTTCAGCTCTTGTTTATAAAGAGGGGGAACTATTCATGAAAGTTCAATGTTCAATGCCCAGCTGCGGATACAAAAAGCATAAAAAGTAAATGGAAAGTTTATACACACCCACAACAAAATATCCAATAATTCTTGCATATGTAGTAAAAATAATGAAAACAGCCAGTATCGTGCAATTATAGAATACACTAGTAAAAAGATAATCCATAATAATTAGGACTGAAAAAGGCTAAAACTGACACATAACAAAATATTAGATCCACATTGAGAGTCAAACCTCAGTTTATCAATAAGGCAACCAACGTGTCAATGCTACCAATACTGTTGTCAAGACAAATAGTTACATCCATTACCATAAATCAATGCAACTTAAGTTTGGACTCTCAAAAAGGTGATGAGATCCCCACTGTAACCATTATGCTGTTCAAGGAACTGCCCAATAATCTCCGGTTACAAAATAAGATCAACATAGGGAACGAAATGACAATGGACAGCGAAGTGCCAAGAGAAAACAAGACTCTCAATGTTGTAATCCCAGAAATACAAATTCAACGCCATCCAAACCAACTCTGTGCATGTACTGTAACTGCAGAAGTATCGGAACAATTTTGTTAGTAAGTAGTGCAGTTCCAAGATGTATTGAATGTAATTGGAGGCATCTTTCAGCACAATGTGAAGTAGGTGGCCTTCATCAACAAGCTTAGATGTCCTTTGTCTAGTACCTCAGAGATGTAACTAAATTTCCAATAGTACACAAGTGTGTATCCTGGTTGAACTAAATCACAGCTTTCTTATCAATATTTTGCTTGCAAAAATTCAGTAGACAGTGAAGGCATTTTACCTTGTACACAGTCAATCAGCGATTAATTACTTCTGGTTTATATGGACCGCTCAACTTTTAGTCTTAGAATGGCCCCACTTCAGCTAAATATCTTTCATATTCCAGTTCCACAGCTTTCTTCTGATATCCAGAAGATAAGAGGCTAGAAGACGATGGAGTACCCAAACCTCCCATTAATGAACCTCGTGATGGTGACTCGGAATATACACTGCCTGATGGAACTGATGGAGGTGCATAGCGCTGATATATAGAAATCCTGGCTTGGTTTGGAGAAAAATGGCTCATAGCATCAGCTGAATGGACATTTAGTTTTGACATCGAGGAATCATGCACATTGCCTAGCACTTGTTGAGATCTAGGTGGCCCTTGCACGCCGCTTGATGATTCTACAGAAGGCAGTGGCATCTGATATAGACCATGCGTGCAATATGAAGTAGCTGGCAGATTGTTGAAAGTACCTCCTTGCAAAGGACTGACACTATGGGATGGCATACCAGAACGGTTGTTATCAGAAAAGGGATTATAAGGAGATGATGATACAGTCCTAGTTGGAGGACTCCATGATGGCTGTCCATAATCACCAGAATGGACAGGCAATCTTGGTGGTTGTTGCTTATCAAAAGTGTAAAGACCTTCCGCAGGTCCCACCCCAGAGGCAGAAGGAGGCCATCGTACCATCCTTACAGCTAAAGTCTTGCCTTCCAACCTGTAGCCATTCATATGTGCAGTAGCTTGAGCAGCACAATGGATGTTATAAAATTTTACAAAACCGTAACCTTTGCTTGAACCGTTCACATGGTCCCTAATGACTTTGGCTTCAGCTATTCTACCAAAGGAAGAGAACAGCTTAATCAATTGTTCCTCTTCCATGGTAGGAGGCAGATATCCCACATATACATTTGAGTGATCAATTTCTTTACCATGATTGTGTTCAAAATGAGATCCCAAACCCATAGGGCTAAAGGAAGGACTGTCAGAACTAGATTCCACACCCACATGTGAAGAGTAGGGGCTGTATCCATGCGGACGAGAACCTTGTATGGAAAAGGTTCCAAATCCACCACCCTTCCTTATATCCGGTCCTATTCCAGCACTTCTATTTTCTGTATGTTCCAAACCTTCAGCTAACCATGACATATAATTGTCTCTAAGACCCAGTGGTTGTGTGGAATGTCCTGGAAGCCCAGACACACTCTTTTCCATGGATACCTTACTTATCTCGGGTCCTATTCCATCTTTCCCACTTTCTGGGTGTTGCAAGCCTCCAGTTAACCATGACATATAATTTTCTGTAAGACCCAGTGATTGAGTGGACTGCCTTGGAAGCCCAGACCCACTATTTTCAACAGATACCTTCCTTATCTCAGGTCCTATTCCAGCTTTTACATTTTCTGGGTGTTCCAAGCCTCCAGCTAACCAAGACATATAAGTGTCTGTAGAAGCCAGTGCTTGAGAGGATTGTATTGGAAGCTCAGACCCCCTCTTTTCCATCAATACCCTCGTTACCTCATTTCCTATTCCAGCATTTCCATTTTGTGGGTGTTCCAATCCTCCAGCTTGAGCTAACCATGACATATAATTGTCTGTAGGACCCAGTGGTTGAATAGGCTGTCTTTGAATCCCAGACCCACTCTTTTCCATAGATACTGCTGATTTCCCTGTTCCAAGTTCAAAGCATAAATCTTGGTCATTAGTAGTGTCCACTTTTGCACCCTGCAATGATATCCTCACTGGACAAGCGGCTTGCTTATGACCTTCCTTCCCACATAATCTACAAAGATCAAGTTTGAGTGTGCCATTAATTACTGCCAATTCTCGTAGTTGAGCCCGTTTGTGTGCATTTTGTTTTTCATCTAAAGGCACAAGCAATTTTTCAACCATCCTGCAAGCCTCCTCTACAGAATTCTCATTATCTGCCTCTACTAAAACATGCAAATCATCATTGTCTGATGGGTCTGGCTTCAGATCTCGCCTCTGTAATTGACTATCCTTTCTGGATCCTCTCCCTCTTAGCACTATCTTAGCCCCAGTTTCTTGCTCCATTCTTTTCTGTGTATTACCACGGGGCCCAAGGATAAGCCCAACAAAGTTGTATCCAGGGTATTCTTTAACAGGTAAGTAAAGTTTCTTGTGGTGCTTATATTGCTTAGAACATTTAGAGTCTGCAGGTGGCCTGAAAGCAGGGTTTTTCTCAATCAACCTTGCAATTATCATCTGTCTTTCCTTCAAGAGCTTTTCTTTGGCTCTAACCTCCCTTATATTTATTCCAATCGCCAAGTTGTTAAACTTAAATTGAGGCTCTGGTGATGGAGATCTTTCGCCATCCCCTGATGCATCAATAACATTTCCAGTCTCAAGTCTCTTGTTGATAATTAAAAGCTTAATTCTTAGTTCCTGCAGATCAGGATCTTCATCAGCTAACTCCTTCATAAAATCTGGCAGTTTTATTTGCCCTAGCATTGAAATTTTTGGTTCTTCTGCAGCCCATCTTGACTTCTTCTTACCACCACATTCCCCTTCATTTGCTACTCCTCCCACCTCAGGCATAGGATCCCATCTGCTGCGCCTTCTTTTGCCAGAGCTTCCACCACTTTCATGTCTCTGAGTTGCCAGTTCACAATTTTGCTGATTTGCTGCTTCATCAGACAATTGTGAAGCATCTGCACTCTCTAAACCTCCTTTTCCATTATTGACATTTTCTGGAATGTTTTCTGTCTTTGCTTTACTTGTGGGTGTTTCCAATGCATGAGGTGCAGCTTGATTGAAGGATGGCCATTTGTCCTGCAGACTGGCTATGTCTTCACTCTCAGAATGACAGCGGTGTTGCTGTTTTTTTGAACCATCATCCAAGTGGGAAGGACTTATTCCTCCAAGCTGGTCCATTTCAGTCATAGCTTTTGGAATTCCGGTGCTGCATATTTCAGTCAATGGCATCCAATGAATGAGGAAATCAAATTTTCTCCAATATCAGCAAGCAGAAAATATAATAAAAGAAGGAAAATATAAGACGCAAGCCAGTCTTGTCTTATAAAAGATTTGGTGTGCAGACTTTTTCTAGTTTAATGAAAAAGCATTGGACTTAGGCTCAAAGTCATTGAAAAATATAGCGGTGAAAAGGAACTTTACCTGTGATATAAATCAAACTTTCAACAACCCAACAATAGTGCAGTGGGAATCAAAGGAAGGAGTCAAACAGATGGGAGGAAATGATCAATGCAAGACAATTACAAGCATCCTTATATGTAGAGCAGGATTAGGCAATATTAAAGCTCTGCCTTGTTTTGCACTTAGGGGTCGTTGGGTAACCAGAAATAAAATGATTTTCAAGGACAAAATCATCCCTGTTGGTCAAGCAGCCCACAAGATAAGGATTTGTTTTCAAGGAAGCTGGAAACCTCCCTCTATAAAAGCCCAAAGGGTCATCAGAGAAGTTCACATAAATCAGGAGTTTGCTTGGGGTTATTTCAATGGGGCTAGCCAAGGAACCCCAGGTATCTGCGGTGCAGGGGCTCTCCTTTTTCTCAATTCTCGCAATTATTTCCACTGGAAATTGTGTGCTGGCCATGGTTCCAATAATAGAGCTGAATTCTATGCTATCTGGATGCTTTTAGAACATGCAGTAGGCAGAGGATTGGAAAAACTCCAAGTCTTGGGAGATTCCAAAATGATCATAGATTGGGCCAAAGGGAACTGTAGAATCCAAAATATAAACTTATCTCCTATTATGAGCAGAGTCACAGAGACAAGAAGTCAGTTTTCAGAACTCTCTGTTAGCCACATCTACAGAGTATTAAATTCCAAGGCTGATAAGCTGTCAAAAGATGCCCTTTCATTGGAGGAAGGCACCCTCATTGAGCAGGAATTTAAAAACAATGTGCGGATCTCAGAATCAACAAAGTCCATCTCTTAAATTATTTCTGATATTGAGTGTCGGACTAAGGACACAGGTCGTCATTTTTCTGATGTTTAAAGAATCTCTGAAGGCTGTTTGTAACAGAAGATTGAGCTGTAAAGGGTTACCCTGCTTGTTCTTTTTTGCTTAATGATGGCAGAAGACTGTAACTGTGTCGATCAGGACTGTGAGGGGAGGCTTATGGCTACCTCTTTTTGGCTGTAGCCTTTCGTCTAAGTCTATGTATATTCTGATTTGGGAAAAAAAAGAACAGGATTAGGCACTGATAAATCTCTCATACAGTTGTACAAACACTTGTTAACTTTGATCAAAAAAAGGGTACGACTAACAAACATTTAGATGCATAATGTGCCTATGTTCTTGACATAAGTTTCCAGGAATTTCTCTCAGAAAAGAAGATAAACAGCAGAAGAAGAATAACTGCAAGCAGAACAATTGGATCAATCAATAAAAAGCTTATCTTATGACACCCTGAAACATCTTTCCAATGAATTAGGGCAAACTTCGTTTCAAAAAAGTTTTACCGAAATTATGGAGACTTAATATTTTTAGTAATTCTTGATGACTAAATGAAAAACTTTAAATGTATGGGGCTATAATCCTAAAAATCTACACCAAATCTGCTAAAATTTTGATATCTTAGCCTAAGGTGTAACACCCCAAGACCCAGCCCCAGTTGTAAATGTGAATATGTTTTATAGGCTGGTGAGCCAAGTTATTATAAGTCAGGAAGCTTATGTGTTGATTAGGCCAGAGAGCCTAGATGCTAAAAGGCCAGTGAGCCTATTTTGTATATGTAAAACACTCATATCATTAATATAATTGTTAAATTTATAGCAGCTGCAAGAGCCATTCATCGGGAGGATGGCAAAGACCCTAGGGACCCCAGTGCACTCCTGGGGTATTTGGTCTGGGACCAAACAGTCAGTGCCATGGCAAAAGACCCTTCTTAGGGCCCCCAGTATATGACTGGGGTTCTTATTCTGAGACTAAGCAGCTAAGGCCCCTAGATATGTCTAGGGCCCCTGGAAATGTCCAGGGTACCCATCCCTGAGGCATGGGTTGATCCATGGTCTTGTACCATGGTGGAAAAGACCCTTGTGAGGGCCCCCAGTATACGACTGGGGTTCTTGGTGAAGAACCAAGCAGTAAAGACCCCTGAGAGGGGCCCCAGTATACGACTGGGGTTCTTGGTCTAGGACCAAGCAGTTAAAATCCCTAGATAAGCCTAGGGCCCCTGGAAATGTCCAGGGTACCCATGCATACGGCATGGGTTGATCCTTGGTCTCTGACCTTGGTGGATAAGACCCCAGAAAAAGTTCTAGGGCTACTTGATCCTCTATCAAGTATTTTGATGGTACATGACCTTCCTTGTAGAAGGACATAACCACATGAGGGATAAGTCCCATATGCAGTGATGATAAAGTAATAAGGTCACCTTGAAAATGATTAAACTAGTATTGCCACTTTGGAAACCCTCCTTTGCCCACTCTTACCCTTGCATGTGTTGGTTTGGGGTTTTTGTTGTTTATCTAAGGGTTAAATAAAGTTTAATTTAAATTTAATTATAACATGTTTAAATTATTTAATTTAAACATGTTATATATTTAATATTATTTTAGTTTAAATTATATTTTTATTACACTAGCCTAACCTATAAATAAAACCCTCCCCCTACCCTTCAAACACACTTCTTGTATTACTTGCCTATAGTGTGAGCGTTGTTCTCTCCCTTGTTGTGGCCCTTATCTACTGCTATTGGAGTTCTGTCTAAGGTTTGTTGCGGCCCCATCTGCTGGTGAAGACTCTACTTGTTGCGGCCCTTTTGCCTTTGYTGTCTATTTGGCTGAAGCACTCTCTTGYTGCGGCCTACTTGGCATTGGATGTTRAGTTGATGTAGYTGCGGCTCCCTTAGAGGATTGTGCTGAGGTGCGGCCTCCTTTTCTATCTATTGATGGGTGGGGTATTTGAGGTGCGGCCTCCTCTATCTGCTGATGTGTGAGCTAACAGTGGTGCGGCCTCTCCTTGTGACTGATGTGTGGGCTAACAGTGGTGTGGCCTCTCCTTGTAACTGCTGTGTGAGCTAACTGTGGTGCAGCTCCTCCTTGGATGCTGCTGAGTAACCTGCGGCCTCTTCTGATTACTTCTATTTGGATTAACTGTGGTACAGTCCCTCTTCAAATGACTGTTGAGATATGACTATGGGTGTCGTCCTCTATTTCTGTTGTGGGGTGTTTGTTCTTGTGTCCAGACTATGACTCTTTCTTTGGCTATTGGCTTTCCTGTGTAAGGGGRTTTTGTCCATAACAATTATGTGTGAGGGTTTGCATGCATTCACCTACTGTTAGTGTGAGGGTTTGACAATGAGAGGTCTTTGTGGCCCTATCCCTTTGATGGCAAGAAAGTTTCTTCATCTCTTGGGTGGAGATCCAACCTATAAGGTGGATCTATGACCTAGACTTTACCTGAGCATAATTACAAATGGTTCTACATCCTTCTTGTTGGTTGTGACTTCTTCAGAGGTAAGGATCAAAACAAGGTATGCTATCTATCCACCATTTTCAGATCTGGTATTTTGTTTTGAGTTCTATACAGTCTGATCTATCTAGATCTATGTTTCAGCATTAACAGTTATTAGATCTAAACGATATATTAAGTTTACCTCTCTGTTTCTACAGTTTGATTGATGGTTTAATGATCAGATTGGTTTTGAGTTTAGATCTGTATGTCTTTATCTAAGTTGAGTTTAGTTCTGTATTTGAATTCAGATCTGTATTACAGTCTTACTCTTTAGATCTCCTAGATCTGTACAAGTAGTGGAGATTGATGTCTAAACTCTAGATCTAGTTGTTTTACTCATTAAATTTTAAAAGATATTACTATTATGCTTTACTACACAAATTTCAACAATAATACATCACTGCGTGTAGACCGACCACGATAAAAGAGTATGGGGGACTAAACTCCACTAGGTAGGGAAAGAGAAGCGCTAGGAGACTAGGGAAAAGGGCTAAGCTTGAGGGCTTAACCCCAAGACAATATTATATTATTATTTCCTACAGACTATGGTGAGGATAATTGTTTTATCCTAAGTCTCATGAAAGAGGGAATGAATCCCAAGTGGAGAGAAACGAGCTCCAGGAGAGCCATATGTCAATCATGGCACATGCAAATATAGGTGGCGAAAATAGTATGTTTTCGGATCTTTTCCCCATTCACTCACGACACACACACTGAGCCATCCCCTCCATCGTCGACCTCTGCATCATCAGGCACCTCGAGCTATTCCATACATCTTCCCGTGAAGCACAGCACACTTGTACTTGGCTTGAGCCCGTACCATGCCTTAGCGGACTGCTATTGCTGCCAACGCAGTACCTTGAATGAGCGTGGCCTGTTGCCATCATCTGTTCTATACCCGAGCTTTGTTGTTGCCATCACCCTTACTCGATTGACTTAGGATGTGGACTGAAGAAGCAGATTGCCAGGCTTGTAAGCAACTCTCTCCAAGTGAGAGAGGTTGTTGGGGAAGTGATTTTCCCAGAGGGAGCCCAACGACAGCTATAGTGCTCTGAGAATTCATGTCCGGCCTGTTGCTGAAGCCCTGGAAGGGAAGTGGGGCAACCGAAGGACTGTTGAGCAGAGAAGGGGCACACTTCCTAGGGTGGGACAGACATGTGGGGAATGAGAGGTTGTAGGTTGTTGGTGTGAGTTGACTCCTGAGACGAAATCCTTCATGTTGACTGTGTAACTTCCTGTTGTCTCAGCCTAGCTTAGGAATCCCTTTACCTGGTTGGAGTTTAGTCCCAGCTCGGGGGTGACCCACTGCTGAGAGTGATGAGCAGCATGGTCTAAGGCTGGGAGGTTCGTGGAAGGTTTGCACGCAGTTGGTGGTCTTCTATAAAAAGATAAATACCATTTATGTTCATTTGCATGTTGTGTATTTGTACATGTCTTATATTTATGAGTATTGCATGTATATGATGTATGTATAGGCTTACTATTATTTCCGCATTAATCTGTGCATTATCAGAGTGTATTTGTCTGTTTTAAATTTGTATAAATATATACAGTAGGAATGAAGAATTGTTATGTGGCATAGCCCAGTGGCCTAAAGCTGGGGATGCTACAATTTGGTTTCAGAGCCTAGTAAGAGGGTGTTATGGAGTAGCATAGCCCGACCTGGAAGGCTAGGAATGTTACATAAGGTCTCCTCTTTCCTGCAAATTAGGTTTCACTGAATTTGGATTTGTCTAAAAAAAATTTGGATGCGTGAACACCATTTATTCTTTAAAGTGACGATCCAAGAATCCACTTGTCGTAATACCACTTGGTATGAACCAAATTATCTAAAAGAGATGGAGAAGAACTAACTATGCCAAATATAGGTGAGAAGCGCAACTCCAAAGTACAGTTCCAATGATGAGTTGCACAACCCCAGAAAAATAAGAAAATAACCCCAAATAACCCATAAAGATAACAATATGAAATAATTATATCATTTGTGTGACTCATGATGATGATGATTAACGTCCACTAAGACCGAATTCGTCTATCGGACCTTAAGAGGGCAAGTGATTACTTGTGATTCTTTAGAATTTTGTTTCTGTGCTCGAAAAGCATTAAGAGAAGTTTTCCAAGATCACCATACTTTTGTTGAGTTAAGAGGTTAGGAAGGTTGGTAGTGTGATAAATATTT
>ML776593.1:1271408-1282083 GCA_009831015.1 Picea engelmannii | reverse complement strand
GTTTTCTTAGTGGCAAAACGTGTCCATATGAATCTCAAGGTGACCAATCACTTTATCATCAGTGCATAAGGGGGTACATCACACAATGTGGTCATGCCCATCTTCATAGTCTCTCCTAGGTCCTATGGAGCATCCTGGGAGAGAGGAAGAGGATCACACATCAACACATCTTGGTATTACACCAAGATCTACCTGGTCAAAGACCAGGTTGTCCCAGAACACATCTGGGGTCTTATCCACCAAGGTACAAGACCAAGGATCAACCCATGCTTTAAGCATGAGTTCCCTGGAACACATCCAGGGGCCTTAGACACATCTAGGGACTTATATCAACCACCAAGGAACACATCCAAGGATCAATCCAAGCACAGGGCAAGGATTCCCTGGAACACATCCAGGGGCCCTAGAACACATCTAGGGTCTTATTGCTTGGTCCTAGACCAAGAACACAAGTCATCCACTGGGAGCCCTCACAAGGGTCTTTTGCCATGGCACTCACTGCTTGGTCTCATACCAAGAAACCCCAGGAGTGAGCTGGGGGCCCTAGTCCACATCTAGGGTCTTATGCCATCCTCCAAAAGAATGGCTCTTGCAGTTGCATTAAATTCAACAAATATATACAAGACATCCAAATATCCTTAGATGCCCTACTTCAGGTTTGATCCCTGAGAAGACTCCTTCGAGAGTCTTGTCCTTCAAGATAGCATGTGGACACCTGTTCTAAATATACACGACAGTGGAGGTAGTTTTTGCCCATAAAGAATTTGGCATATCCTAGTCAAACATCATGGCTTTCGCTTCCTCACAAATTGTCCTATTTTTCCTCTCAGCAACACCATTTTGCTGAGGGTTATATGACACAGTCAACTGTCTCTTGATTCCTGCTTCCTTGCAGAAATCCTCAAATTGGAGAGATTCAAACTCTCCTCCGTTGTCTGTTCTAAGGGTTCCGATGTGTTTCCCTGTCTGTTTTTCAATAAAGGCTTTATACTCTTTGAACTTATCAAATGTGTCACTTTTCGCTTTAAGGAAATAGATCCAACATTTTCTTGAGTAATCATCAATAAAAATGACATAATACAAATAACCACTTAGTGAGGGAGATGACATGGGACCACATACATCAAAATGAACCAGATCTAAGATGCCCTGAGCTCTGTTGCCACTGCTAGGAAATGCTTTCTTTATATTTTTACCTAGCATGCATCCTTTACAAATTTCATTTTTACTAAGAGAAATAGAGGGCATGCCACATACCATATTCTACAAAGCCGGAAGTGCTTTGTAATGAAGATGTCCAAGTCTTCTATGCCACAACTCGCTGGCGCTGGTTGCATCATGAGCTAATGCCTGAACTGGCTGTCTTGTCACAACGTACAGTCCTCCTCTGCAAGTCCCAATAGGTTATGTTGTACTCAACTGGCAATCTTTAGCCCACAAAAGTGCCTTCCTGTCCTTGAAGATCACCCAACATCCCTTGTCCTCAAGGGTTGCAACTGATAGTAGATTCTTCCTGAGCCTTGGAACATATAATGCTTCATCAACATGAAGCCTAGCCCCAGATTCCAATCTGAAGGAGATAGAGCCTACTCCCTCTATCTTGTAACATTTGTCATCCCCAAGCTCAACCTGCTCTACAAAATATTTTGTCTTGAAATCTGAGAGGATCACTTTGTACCCTGTCATGTGCTTTGATGCACCATTGTCTACTAACCAAGTTTTCAACCCTGTGATAACTATACTGAATAAAGCAAAAACCAGGTAATATTCTTTTCTATTTTCTTCGTCATTGGGACTTTTATGATTTCTTTTGGATTCATCATCCTCAGCAGTTGAGGCATGATGTTTCTCTTTCCTTGAATTTTTCTTCCTATACCAGTAGTCTTTAGCAAAATGACCCAACTTATTGCAACTAAAGCATTTAATCTTAGATGTATCGATATTCTTGCCTTTGAACATACCTTTGGTGTTTGACTTCTTCTAAGAGCCTTTCTAGAAAGTGACCTTCTTCTTTCCCTTGAATCTTGATGCTAATGTTGAATGCTCTTCTTTGGTTGGCTCGCTCCTGGTAGCAGTGCGACTCTCCTCTTAGAGGCAATCATGCCATAGCCTCTCAAACGTGGGCTGAATTTCTCTCCCACTCACACTGGATAAGAAAGTCTCCCATGAAGAAGGAAGACCATCAAATATGGCTTGCACTAAGTCATCATCATCCAGTGTGACACCTGTGACCAAAAGTTGATCTCTGATCTGAGCTATCCTGGAACAAAAAGATGCTATTGATTCACCTTTCTCCATCTTCAATTACTTAATCTTGTGCTTAAGTGTCCTCTTCTGACTTGGTGTATGTTTCTCATACAGATTTACCAAGGTATCCATACAGTCCTTGGCAGTCATTAACGAAGTCATTGCTGGCATTATAATGTCTTTGACTGAGTCAAAGATGATTCGCTTGGCCTTTGCTTGACTCTTCCTGAAGGTCGCTCTTCCTGCATTAGAGGTGGGTTCCTCCATCATTATGGTCACATATTGTTCAAGATAATGCTCCTGCAAGATATTCATTATCCTGAGCTTCCACACATTGAAGTTGGAAGCTCCTTCAAGCCTATCCTTGGCTCTAACAGAAATGGAGGATGCCATGGACCTCACGCTGGAAACTTGATCAAGCTCGCTTAGATCTATGTGTACCTGTTGTTGCACTTCAACAAGTTGTTTCATACCCTAAGCTCTGATACCATGTTAAATTATAGAGCTTGATATAATATGCGGATTATTTCTTTAAATTCTTCAACACTTTGATTCCAGCTTAATATATTTCAACAATACAGAACTATGTAGATCCACAAGCATAAACATGAACAACACATACCCTAGGGAAACCCTATACAGGGAGAAAAACCCCAGCATATCAATCTCCTTTTATTGCAAATATAAAGTATGATCACTTACAAACATCCACCATGAAATTTTGCTCTTAAATGAGCTTGCCAATATGACTTTGACCTGACTGTATGACCTGTAGGTACAACAACACCTTGTTGTCCTTTCTCTGCTGAAATATACCAGCATGGTTACAAGTTGCTTGTTGTGCTTTTCTATTGTCTAGCACCAACATTGATATAGAAGCTTGTTGTCCTTTTCTAGGCTGATATACACCAACACAGTAGGTGTACTTTGTTGCCCTCTAACAAATAGATATGCAGCCTTCTTACTCTGATATATAGGTTGCCTTCTTATACTAATATATCAACTCACAACCTTCTACTCTTTCTCCCTCACACTGCATAACACAATGATTAGAATGAGGGTCGACCTATGCTTATAAAGGAGTGGACAGGAGAAGGAGAGGGCTCGAAAATAGAAACTTGTTTGCATGCTTCGACTTCAACTTGAAATAGATCTTGGACAAGAGACTTCACTTAGTTCAAATTTAGAACTAGACTTGAGACTTCAGTTACAACTCGCCCTTGACTTGGCAATGCATGTGAACTAACTCAACATGCATATGTCATGCATGCAACATGCAACTATGCAACTTTATGCAACTATGCAACTTATGCAACATTATGAAACTTTATGCAACTTTATGCAACTCGACTTTTACAACTTGAGTTTAACAACTCATTTAACTTGACTCTTATACATGGCAATTCGAATTTCTTCATGGTGGATAGTGTTACACGTGCCAATGCACTAGATCAATACATTTACATCATTTGCAATATCAGGAAGATTGTTTGTTTCTAGCTCATAGGAATTTTACATTCAACCTAATTTTTGCTAGATGCCTTGACTTTTGCTCATGGCTCACAAGACTGAACCAGGCTCACGGAGGATGTACGTTCCCCCTGACTTTTGCACTAGTCTATCTATGTTCACAGAGGTTGTACGTTCCCCCTGACTTTTGCACTAGACTGTCTATGCTCACAGAGGTTGTACGTTCCCCTTGACTTTTGCATTAGACTTACATCTTGACTCACAAGATCACATAGCATCTCGTTCATCCTGACTTTTGATTTGACTCACAGAGGTTGTACGTTCCCCCTGACTTTTGGCAATACCTCACAAGACTGGTTGATTCTCCAAATCTCCCTGGCTAGCCTCAGGGTGGTCCATATGGCCTCTCACTAGAGAATGACTGTCGATGCTGCCAAATTTAACAGGAGGCAGATATCCCACATATACAGTTGAGAGATCAATTTCTTTACCATGATCGTGTTCAAAATGAGATCCCAATCCCATATGGGAAAAGGAAGGACTGTCAAACCTGGATTCCACACCCACATGTCAAGGGTAGGGACTGTATTCATATGGTCAAAAACCTTCTACGGGAGAGGTCCCAAATCCATCACCCTTCGTTATCTCAGGTCCTATTCCAGCATTTCCATTTTCTGTGTGATCCAACCCTCCAGCTAACCATGACATATAATTGTCTATAAGACCCGGTGGTTTGAAGTCTGGACTGCTTTGGAAGCCCAGACCCACCCTTTTCTGTAGATATCTTCCTTATATTGGCTCCTATACCAGCATTTCCACTTTCTGGGTGTTGCAATCTTGCAGCTAAACATGACATATAATTGTCTGTAAGATCCAGTGGTTGAGTGGACTGTATTGAAAGTCCAGACCTACTCTTTTCCGTAGATGCCTTCCTTATCTCAGGTCCTATTCCAGCGCTTCCACTTTCTGAGTGTTGCAAGCCTCCACCTAACCATGACATATAATGTCTGTAAGACCCAGTGGTACACTTTCTGGGTGTTGCAAAACTTCAGCTAACCATGCCATATAATTGTCTGCCATACCCGATGGTTGACTGGAATTCCAGACCCACTGTTTTCCATAGATACCTCCCTTATATCAGGTCCTATTCCAGCACTTCCACTTTCTGGGTATTGCAAGCCTCCGGCTTACCATGACATATAATTGTCTGTAAGACCCGGTGGTACAGTGGATGGCCTTGGAAGCCCAAACTTACTCTCTTCTATAGATACCTTCCTTATATCAGGTCCTGTTCCAGCATTTCCATTTTCTAGGTGTTCCAAGGCTCAAGCCTCCAGCTAACCATGACATATAATTGTCTATAAGACCCAGTTGTTTACTGGACTGTCTTGGAAGCCCAGACCCACTCTTTTCCATAGATACCTTCCTTATCTCAGGTCCTATTCCAGCATTTCCATTTTCTAGATGTTCCAAGACTCATGCTAACCATGGCATATAATTGTCTGTAAAACGCAGTAGTTGAATGGATTGTCTTGCAAGCCCAGACACCCTCTTTTAAATAGATACCCTCATTATCTCAGGTCCCATTTCAACATTTCCATTTTCTGGGTGTTCCAAGCTTCCAGTTTAGGCTAACCATGACATACGATTTTCTGTAGGTCCCAGCGGTTGAATGGACTGTCTTGGAATCCCAGACCCACTTGTTTCCATAGATACTGTTGATCTCCCCGTTCCAACCATAAATCATGGTAATTAGCAGTATCCACTTTCATAAACTGATATGATACAGTTTTAAACAGCTGATAGTTGAATGTTCATTACCACATATGTGACACATGAGAATCGAGACCACTTTTAAATGCTGACTGCCTCACTAGACAAGCGAATTACTTATGGCCTTTGCTGCCCACAGAATTTACAGCGATTATCTGTGACATTAATTTCTGCCAACTCCCTTACTCGCACATTTGTGTGCATTTCTCCCTTCCTCTATAGACAAACATTTTTTCAACCATCCTGCAAGCCTCCTCTAGAGAATCCGCATTATCTGCCTCTACCAAAACATGAAAGTCTTCATTGTTTGATGGGTCTGGCTTTGTTGAGATTATAGCAAGGAAGGTCTTCCATCATCATTACAGCGTCCTAGCATAATGGAGGACAATGAAACTTAGGCTAAGTCGATTAATTAAACGTTTTCCTAAGTCTAACTTAGGAAAAGAACCGTTGATTAATAATAAAATCTCAAATCTGCTGCATCGGTTTTCCCACCTTGGGTTTTTCAGGCGACTATTGTCCAAAAATAAGTGTGCACTTGCGATGTGAATGCTGTCTACTTTTACTTTCAGTTCCTGGTAATTTATTTCTGCTATGTATTTAATTTACTGTGAAGAAAAAAACCCTGAATTTGATTGGTTTAAAGTGTACTCGGTTTAGAAATTTCACATGGTATCAAAGCAAGATTGTTAAAGAGGCAGTATCACAAGTGGGTTTTCAAGATCCAACAGAAATCTGAAGTTTCAGGCACAGATCTAAGGTAGTCGACATCTTCCCTTGCGCCTAGGGTTCTGCGCTAGGGTTTCAGCTTAAAGAGAAAAGCAGAGGTAAGGTTTGAACTGTGAGGGTTTGAACATAACACTTTCATAAAATGGCCATGAGTTTGAGGGTGGAAGACAGGTTACAAGGGGCTCAGAATTACCCCAGCTGGAAAGAAAGGATGACAATGATATTGGAAGTCAATGATGTGTCAAAGCATGTCAGTGACAAGGCAGCAGCTCCCATAGGTGCAGCTGAATTGGTCATCTAGAAGAAGGATGAGGCTAAGGCCAAGAGCCTAATTCTTGATGGGATAAAGGACCATTTGGTCCCACATCTCTCAGGAAAAGTTGAGGAAAAAAACATGTGAAAAGCCCTAAGTGACCTCTACCAAAACAAAAATGAGAACAGAGTGATGGCTCTGCGCAAGCAACTGTGTGGAACCAAGATGGCCAAAGGTGAGGGTGTGTAATACCTTATCTTACCAGGATAACACAAATCAGAGATGAACTTGCAAAGTGGAAGAAAAGACTGAAGATCCTGAGCTGGTGCGTATTGCACTAGATGGCTTTACTAAGTCATGGGACATTTTTGTCCGTGGTGTGGTAGCTCGGGAGAAACTCCCTGATTGGCAGCGGCTGTGGAATGATTTTGTGCAGGAAGAGATTAGAATTGGTCAAGCAAGACCATCATCTTCAACTCATGTAGAGGAGGAAGAAGGCTTGGCCCTTGTAGGCAAAGCAAAGGGCAAGAAGAAGAGGAAAGGTGAAAGAAAAACATTGACTTCTCAAAAGTCAAGTGTTTCCAGTGTCACAAGATGAGGCACTTTGCATCACAATGTCCAGAGAGAAAGAAGAAGAAGCCACGGATGGCAGCTTCAGCAGCAGTGGATGAGTTTGCCAAGTCATTTGAGTAGGATTTATGCTTCATAGCTTGTATGTCTAGTACAATTGTTTCAAACATGTGGTTTGTAAACAGTGGTGAATCGTGTCATATGATAGAACGCAAAGAGTGGTTTACTAGGCTACAGGAGGGAGGCGTAAATCTAGTCATTGAGTTAGGGGATGACAGGAGCTACAAGGCGCAAGGAGTTGGCACAGTCTCATTTCAGAGGGAGTCCAGGAAACCACTCTGTTTCAGTGATGTGTTATATGTTCCAGGGTTGACCAAGTACCTCATCTCAGTCTCTAGTCTTTAGGATAAGGGATATGAGGTCGCTTTCCGTAAAGGAAAGGTGTTCATCAGACCAGGTGGGTCAGGTGAGAAGATGGACAGGATGATTGGGGTTCGAGAGGAGAAGGTCTACAGGTTACAAGTTCAGCCAAGGAGAGCATTAGCGAGTTTCACCACAGATATAGGTGAGTTGTGGCACAAGAGGATGGCACAAGAGGAGGGAGGCATTCACTGGATTGCCTAACATTACAGCTGAGAGGAATGACCCTTGCAAGGGTTGTGCATTGGGCAAGTATGCCCGGAAACCCTTTCCATCTAGCGAGCACAGGTCCAAGGGAGTACTAGATCCCATACCTCTGACATATGTGGGCTGATGAGTGTGGAATCAGTGAGTGGCTCCAGATACTTTGTCTTGTTTATTGATGACTACTCCAGTAAGACTTGAATTTACTTTCTAAAGACCAAGGATGAGGTCTTTGGGAGGTTTCAAGAGTTTAGAGCCCTGGTGGAAACCAGACTAGCAGGAAGATTCGGGTCTTAAGATCAAATAATGGGGGAGAGTACACCTCCAAGGAGTTTGAGGATTATTGCACAGCAGCAGGGATTAAGAAGGAATTCACAGTTCCTTACAATCCTCAACAGAATGGAGTTGGCCGAGAGAAAGAACAGGACTGTGGTTGGAGCAGCACAAGCTATGATTCATGATCAAGGACTGCCATTGTTCTTATGGGCAGAAGCAAGCAATGTTGCAGTATATTTGCAGAATAGGAATCCCCACACAGTTTTGGGGAAGCAAACACATGAGGAGACATTTTCAGGTACTAGGCCAGATGTGAGTCATATTCGCATCGGGGGCAGTGTATGTTACTGTCATGTCCCTTCAGAGATGAGGACGAAGATGGACCCTACATCGATGAAGGGGTTACTTGTTGGTTACAGTGAGGCTTCCAAAGCCTACAGGATCTATGTGCCTGCACGTGGGAAGGTTATTGTGTGTAGAGATGTGCAGTTCGAGGAGGAACGTGCATTAAGGAGATCGAAGGATTTGCCAGCAAGTGTAGAGAACCAGCAGGGACAAAGCACAGGAGTCCAGGAGCAGGAGGCACAGAGTCAGAAGACAGGATCACAGGAGCAAACACAGGATACAGGTGTTTAGAGGGAGACTGCTAAACAGGATCATCAGGAGCGAGTTGATGAGGAGGAGCAGCAGCATGATTGAGTTCCCCCAAAGTAGATTACTAGGCCACGACCTAAGTGGTACAAGTCCATAGTCAATGATTCTAGGTTGGCAGGGCTTCCAGAGAGGGATTTCAGACGCAGCAAACCACCAAAGAGACTTGGATATATGGCATTGATGACTCAGCTCATTGATGTTGAGTCTTCCAGTTATGAGAATGTTGCACGGCATAAGGTGTGGCAGGAGGCCATGATGGAGGAATATGCCTCCATTATGAAAAATGATGTATGGGAGGTAGTTCCGAGGCCAAAGGATAAAAAGGTGGTTGGATCCAAGTGGATCTACAAAGTTAAGTATGCAGCAGATGGAAGCGTGGACAAGTACAAAGCCMGCTCTGTGGCCAAGGGGTTTTCACAGCGAGAGGAGTTGATTACGAGGAGACTTTCGCTCCAGTGGCTAGGTATTCTCCAATCCGAACAGTCATTTCATTGGCAGCAGAGAAGGGCTGGCGCATTCATCAAATGGACATGAAGACCACCTTCCTCAATGGAATAGTTAAAGAGGAGGTATATGTTGAGCAGCCTGAGGGATTTGAGGTTGGCAGTAGAGAGACACATGTGTGCAGACTAAGGAGAGCCTTGTATGGGCTCAAGCAAGCACCTTGGGCATGGTACTCGAGGATTTATAGCTACTTGAGAGAGATGGGCTTCCAGTGGAGCGAGGCAGATCAGAACCTGTATTTTTTTGCAGGGAAGGAGCCTCTTATACTGGTACTTTATGTAGATGACCTGTTTCTCATTGGAGATGAGCAATTGATAGCAGATTGCAAGGTCAACCTTGCAACAGAATTTGAAATGAAAGACCTTGGGTTGATGCACTATTTTCTAGGCTTGGAGGTTTGGCAGATGGACGGGCGCTTCTTCCTAGGACAGGGGAAGTATGCAATAGAGATTTTGCGCAGGTTCAAGATGATGGACTATAGGCCCATGTCTACATCTCTAGTTACAAACAAGAGGAAAATTGATGCATCAGATTCGAAGACAGTAGACCCCACTTTCTATCGTCAGTTGATTGGATCACTCATGTATTTGGTCAATACTCGACCAGATATCAGCTTTGCAGTAAACTCTTTGAGTCGGTTCATGGTGGACCCTCGAAGAGTACATTGGATTCCTGCAAAGCATGTGCTTTGTTATCTCAGAGGGACAGTGGAGTACGGGTTATAGTATGAGCTCAGTGGTGGAGTGAAATTAGCAGGTTTTACAGATGTTGATTGGGCAGGATGTGCAGAGGACAGAAAGAGTACTTTAGGTTGTTGCTTCAGCATTGGATCAGGCATTATTTCTTGGTTCAGCAGGAAGCAAAAATTAGTGGCACTGAGCTCTGTCGAGGCAGAGTACATAGCAGCCAGTTTGGCAGCATGTGAGGCACTGTGGTTGAGGAAGTTACTTTTGGGCTTGTTCAGGCAAGAGCTAGAAGCTATTATGATTCACTTTAACAACCAGAGTTGCATCAAGCTCTCTAAGAATCCAGTGTTTCATGATCGTAGCAAGCACATCGATATCAAGTATCACTTCATTCGGGATTGTGTACAAAGAGGAGTCATAAGGCTTGATTACATACAGACTAATGAGCAGATGGCAGACATCTTTACCAAGGCACTGAGCAGACAGAAGTTTGAGAAGTTCAAAGATCAGATGGGGTTGAGAAAGAATCCTTTCCTCGCTAAGAGGGAGTGTTGAGATTATAGCAAGGAAGGTCTTCCATCATCATTACAGCGTTCTAGCATGATGGAGGACAATGAAACTTAGGCTAAGTTGATTAATTAAATGTTTTCCTAAGTCTAACTTAGGAAAAGAACTGTTGATGTGTTATAATCTTCAGTTGACTTTATTGCTATGTTGTACGGGGACCCGTCCCCCCCAAAAAAAACCAGCGTACCCGCAGCTCCCGCGTTCCAGGGACTTTGGGACCCTTATGAAACTTACCCAAATTGTTGGGGACACGGGGACTTGCTGGCCGTCCCCAAGACATTCCAAACAAATTTCAGGGACGTTTCAGACAGATTTTGAGGAT
>ML776593.1:1260650-1270799 GCA_009831015.1 Picea engelmannii | reverse complement strand
ATATATATATATATATATATATATATATATATATTATTGTCATCCCCAACCCGCCGTCCCCTGAAAAATTTGCGGGTGCACTCTAGCCGTCTTGGGGACGTGTTCCCCCATCCCCACCGTTCCCCCGTCCCGAAAACCAATGCAACATGGCTTTATTGAGTACTTTTTCTAAAGTTAAAGTGAAAAATAATTTAAGTTGTGGTCTTTTAATCTTGACCATTGATCTCATCATGAGGGTGAGGATTGATCTCAGCCCTCGATCCTTTTGGAGATTAGGAGTTCACTTGCTCAATGAAGAATAAAGAGATCGGTTGGGCTAAGAGGGCGCACAAGGAGAAGGAGAGATCGCTCTACAGAGAGATTGATTGCAGATTTGAGTGTGAGGGTTTGCAGGGAGACAGAGGAGGACTCATCAAGCAGACTGACACACACATCTTCAGCATTTGCAGAGGACTTTATCTCAGATCTGAGGGCCGCCGTACCAAGTGACGCAACACCCACGTAGATAGCCGTATGATATTGCGCAGAGGCTTACGCAGGGGTCTCATCAGGCACATTTTGGTTCAGGGATTTGCATAGAGGGGCCGTACAATTGTTGGGGAGGAGTTTCTCTGAGCATTGCTTGATATTTGGCTGGGCCGATTAGTGCTGTAAGAGAACTCTATATTTCCTTGTTGATTAATAATAAAATCTCAGATCTACTGCACCGGTTTTCCAAGTTTGTACTTGTGATGTGATTGTTGTCTACTTTTACTTTCAGTTCCTAGTAATTTATTTCTGCTGTGTATTTAATTTACTGTGAAGAAAAAAACCCTGAATAATCAGTTAAAAATTAATTTGATTGGTTTAAAGCATACTGGGTTTAGAAATTTCACAGGCTTCATATCCCACCTCTGTGATTGATCATCCTTAATGGATCCTCTCCATCTTATGGATATCTTAGCCCCGGTTTCGTGCTCCATTCTTTTCACTGTAATTCCATGGGGCCCAATGATAAGCCCAATGAAGCTGTATCCAGGTATTCTTTAACAGGTATGTAAAGTTTCTTGTATTGCGTAACAAGTGGCCTGAAAGCAAGGTTTTTCTCAATCTATCATCTGTCTTTCCTTCAAGAGCTTTTCTTGGGCTCTACCTCCCTTATATTTATTCCAATCCCCAAGCTGTTAAATTGAGGCTCTGGTGATGGAGTTCTTTCGCCATCCCCTGATGCAACAATAACATTTCCAGTCTGAAGTCTCTTGTTGATAATAAAAAGCTTAATTCTTAGTTCCTGCACTTAACTCCCTCATAAAATCTGGAAGTTTTTTTGCCATAGCATTGAAATTTTTGGTTCTTCTGCAGCCCATCTTAACCTCTTCTTCTTACCACTGCATTCCCTTTCATTTGCTACTCCTCCCTCCTCAGACATAGGATCCCATCTGCTGAACATTCTTTTCCCAGAGCTTCCACCACTTTCATGTCTCTGAGTTGCATGTCCACAATTTTGCCAATATGCTGCTTCATCTGACAATTTCAAAGCAACTGCACTCTCTAAACTTCATTTTCCATTGATAATTTCTGAAACATTTTCTGTCTTTGCTTTACCTGTGGGTGCTTCCAATGCATGAGATGCAGCTTGATTGAAGGTTGACCATTTGTCCTGCAGACTGGCCTTTTCATGCTTTGGACATATGTCAAAACCTCAATTTGAGATCTGCAAACCATGCCCTCTCTCTTCTTCATTCTGACCTCCATTCTGAGTCTCATCTTGTGGGTAAGAATCATTTACTTGATTGTCCTGACCTCCGTGATTTCCCTGTGAAAAGATTGCTTTGGCTTCCCAAAATCGTTTTTACTCCTGTCCTCCAAAACGGACATTAGGAGAACAATGCTCTTCATTTCGATCCAATTATAACCTCCTTGGGCATCTAGGTCTTCATTCTGGGAATGATAGCTTGGTTGTTGTTTTTCTGAACCAGCATCCAACTGGGAAGGACTTAATCCTCCATGCTTATCCATTTCAGTCATCGCTTTTTGGAACTGTGGTGCTGTATATTGCTCTAAATAGCATCCAATGAATTGAGAAAATCAAATTTTCTCCCATATCAGCAAGCAGAAAAAATAATAAAAGAAAGAAAATATAAGATGCAAGCCACACTCTTATCAGATAAAAGATTGGGTGTGCAAAGCTTTTTTCTAGTTTAATGAAAAAGGATTGGACTCGGGACTCAAGTAGCTGTAAAATATAGCAGTGAAAAAGAACTTTACCTGTGCCATAAATCCAAACTTTCAACAACCCAACAATAGTGTGGGAATCAAAGGAAGGAGCTGGGGAAGGGACGAAATGATCAATGCAAAACGATTTCAAACCGCCTTATTTAGAATAGGATTGGGCACTGATAAATCTCGCATATGTTAGTACAAACACTTCATAACTATGATCAAAAAACATGGTGAGAATAACAAAAACTTATATGCATAAAGTGCATATGCTATTGACATAAGCTTCCAGGAATTTCTGAGTAAAGCAGATAAACAGCAGAAGAAAAACGAGTACAAGCAGAACAGCTCATCTCTTTTCACGGCAATGGGAAAAGAAAATGACATCTCTAATGTCCACAAAAAAACTTCAACCCTGAGCTGAAGAAGTGTAGCTCTAATGTCCACAAAAAAACTTCACCTCTGAGCTGAAGAAGTTAACAAAACAATAGATATTGTCACTCGTATAGAATCATGACAAATTGAAGAGAAAGTGTTCCACTCCTACACATTAATAATAACCAAAAGAAATATCCAGATACAAATCCATGAAAGAGAAGCTGTAAAGAATTGAGAAGAAAAATTCCGCTCTCCTAAAACATATTAGTGTGCAACAATTTACAGCATACCTATATCCTAATTTAACGTGGTATTTTTCGAGACATCTAGCACTAATTCGTCACAAGAAACTTTCTGATCACTGGACAGAAATATACCAAATGGATGATTCTTGTTCTTCCTATACGCAGAACAAATTTGCCCTTATGTTCTTTGTGTGGAATATGAATTTTCATCAAACCCAGATCATGAAAAAAAAGAACCCATATTTTGGTTCACAACAAGACCAGCTGAATATATCTGTCAGTACAGATGATCTTGAACATGTTAGGAATATCATACACAGAGGCATGGTACAACGGCTTGTTTTCATTGAAGTCAGATGCAGATACCAAGGAGCTGAGTAAACTTAAGCTAAATACAAATGGCTGTCTCAAACCTTCTCTGTTGAATACACCTACTAGCCTATGCTCGTATGGGTCAGGCCTGCCCTCTTTTCCAAGTATGCAGAAGTGAACTCGTGGGCTTTTACTGCTCCCTCCTCATACTACCTTCTTTCTGGTGACTTGCACCTCCTTCTTTATGGTGACTTTGTTGAATCATTTGGGGAGGGTGATTTGGAGAGCAAATGGGGTCACCATGATCATAAGTGAAAAAAGTCTTCTTTCTGGTGACTTTGTTGAATCATTTCGAGAAGGTGATTTGGAGAGTTCATCAGGTCACCGTGATCATAAGAGAATATGAGAAAAGGTCATGTGTAGTCGCTTACTAAGAATATGTTTAGGTTTAAAACGCTTTACGAAAGGGCAAAAACAAAACATACACTTACTGTAATTACATATCGTAAACGAGGGCGCATCGAGGGTATAAAGAAAACAAGGGCACATCGAGGAGGGTATACAAAATATGGAACGATATGCATATCAAGGCATGTACTCTTCACGCCTCATTAAATTAAGGAGACGAAATCCTGAACACCCCAGGACAAAAGGCTACACAAGAATGAATTTGTGAGCAATAATACCTCGTTAAACTTCGAAATAATCAAGAGCGTGCCCTTTTATCATAAGCAACAATACCTATAATGTACTTGTTTACCTGAATGAGAATCGAACCCCATGGCTATGATTATTATTGTATTGGATATGAATATAGAACATTAATCATAGAAGAAACAATTTCTGCTGAAACTAACTAAAGACTCCAGCAATCTTGACCTTTTACCAAAATCGTACCGAAATCAAACAAATCCAGGCCCAAAGAAGACAGATGGATAGAGAAATGGGTACCTGTGTGTCTCAGGATGAGAGATTCCTTCCTGTGTTAGTTGGATGCTCTCCCCTTTCTCCGAACTTCGGACTACATGTATTCAATTCGCCAACAGTAGCGGAAAAGGAAAAATGAACAAATTCGAGGTCGGACAATCTACCAATATATGAGAAGAGGCAAAGTCGAACCCCACTTATATTGGCTTCCCAGAGGATATGGAATGATAATATTTGTGTGTATAATATATCGTTAATATTTTTTATAAATCAATGTAAAATAATAAATTTTCAATTATTTAGTTTTTTTAATTTTTATATTTACAACATGTAAATATTGTTGAAGATTTTAAAATTTAAAAAAATAAAATATTTTGAAAAAATAAAAAGTTATTCATGATGATGTTGGTTAAAGATTAAAATTAGTTTATCCAACCTTAAGAAAAGTAAGAGATTACTTGGATTCCTTTAAAATGTCATTTATATGCTTGAAAAGCATTAAGAGAAACGTTCCAAGATCACTAAAGTTTTGATGACTTTGAAGATTAGGATTCCAAAAAAGGATTTGAAGTGTCTCAAATTGTTGTTTATTGTTATTTTTTTGGTCTTTGTCCCAAATAATAGCTTTTTTGTTCCGCATTATTGTTCATTTTCTTTAATTTCTAGCTTTGTTTACCTTTTGAACTTACTTTCTTAATTTATCTTGATCTCATGGAATGAGGTCTTCATTTATAAATATTCCAAACCCTTTTAAGCTCGGATTTTTACTAAGTATGTCATATTTATGGGCATTAGAGCTTTTTTCCCAGTAGAAAATTAGCACAATTATATTAAGATAATATAATTTTTACATCCAAAGGTACCACTAACATTCTTTCGAGTCTTTCCTACACTTTACAAAAAAATAATATTCAGTGCAGCCTGCTAGGATACATCCAATACATCTGAAATTAGAGCTCCAAAAAGGATCTAAATTCTCCAAAAATGCATACTCTGCAAGAATTCCAGGAATAGTAAACACCTCATTCCAAGATAACAAAACACCTCCCAACTCAAAACTCAGAATACTAAGGAAAGTTTTCCAAAAGATAGATGAATAAGGAGTCACTAATAGATATTTAAAAGGCTATAATGACCCTCCAGTCCTTCAGACCACAATTGAAGCGAAATGTTTCCTTCTGGAGCCATTAATGCTTGCTTTGAGAGCCCATTCGCTTCCTTGTTGTATTCGTGATAGATGTGAAAGAATTGAAAAGCCGAAAACTTTCTTCTCAACATCCTAATTCTTTGTTTCCAGCCTTCTAATGAGCTCACATGCAAATCACTTTTATAATTTAACCAATCTATGATTACCTTAGAATCTCCCAGGATCTACAACTTGTGGATAGACAAAATATTTGCTAAATAAAGAGTTGCCCACACACCCATTAACTCGGCCTTAGTATTGGTTCCCTTTCCACGGTTCCAATACCATTTATAAACTGTAAAAGCTACAAGTTTAATGATACCTCCAGCGCCACTGCATAAACCATTTACCTGGGCTGCTCCATCAAAACAGGCCACTGGAAACTCTAGTTGATGGTCAAGCATGTTTATACGAAGATCGGAAGTTATAAGTTTATCCACATGTTTCTGAAGGGCGCCAAGAGTTCTGATGAAAACCGATTGTACTGAAGGCACCTTTCCTTCAAATATCGTAACATTCCTTTTGAGCCATATATATCAGCACGTGAGAACAGCAAGACTTGTTGGAATAGTCTTATTTTTTGTCCAGTTTGAAAGGCAGTTATCAAGATCAAACCCATCCCAATTTTGACTGATATTTTTAATGGATTTGATTTTTTGCCAAATGAGTTTGGTGAAGGCACAATGAATGAATAGATGTTCATTTTCTTCACTCGCAACTTTGCATAAATGGCACCGCCCAGGCCCCATCCATCCTCTATGTTGTAATATTTGCCAAGTCAATATTTTGTTCTCTGTTGCGAGCCACATGAAAAGCTTAATTTTCAGTTGAATATCCCATTTCCATAAACCTTTACGCCAACATGTAATAGTCTACAAATTAAGTGTGGAATTTAAGGCCGCGTAGACATTCTTAGTCGATAGGTAACCTGAAGAGTCCCCTCCTGTCCAAATAAGTTCATCTTCATTATCGAATAAGGTTACTACTGATGCTTGAACCCGCCGGAAGCGATCCCACTCCTCTGCCAAGTTGCTTGTAAGTTCCAATTCCAAACTATTGTACCAAGTTGATAGTAAAGAATCATGTTCCTGGGGTCTCCAAGCATGTGCTAGAACCGAGACATGCTTTTGAATTAGAGCATTAATAAGCGAATTAGACAAATAGGGGTATGTGCCTAATCCCGGGATTTTTTCCCTGCCTATTGCCACATGGTGACCAGTACCAGGCTTCCAGCTTAGCCAATTTTTTATCAAAGGGATCACCTTTAAGAGACTATTCCAAATTTTTGAAGCCAAACTATTTTGAAAAGTAGTTGATCTAAGCCAATTTTTCACTATCGTAAACGGGAAGTACTTCTCCTTTAATACTTTTTGCCAAAGTCCTTGTTTAGTTAATACTCTCCAAAGGGTCGATGCTGCTAGAGCTTTACTGAAAGAAAAAATGTTACGAAAGCCCCATCCCCAAAATATTTTTGGACAAGCTAGAGTCTCCCAGCGACAGAGGTGGTAATGATTTGAATCAACATTCTCGTTCCAGAGAAAGTTAAATAATAATTTTCTTAATCGGTGGAGAATGGACTGCGGCACTAAAGCTAGAGAAGACCAATAAACTGGTTGGCTTTCCATAACAACATTGCATAATGTATACCTGCCACCCAATGACAGCCACCTATAGCACCAATGATTAATTTTATTTTCCACTTTGGTTAAGAGCCATAACCAATCTTCCGATTTATGGAGTCTCTCCTTTAAGTGGTACCCAAGATATTTAAAACCGACATAGAGATCAGTGAAAATATACGGGAGAAATAACTTGAAAGGAGTAAGTTCTGACTCCGAGAGGCCTGAAAAATGAATTGTCAATTTGAACGGATTCACCTTTAATCCTAAAACCGTACAGAATTTATTAAGGAGACTCACGATAACCTTTCATTCTTGCACAAAAGCATATGTCAACTATAAAACATCATCTACAAATAAAAGGTGAAGGATTTTCGTAAGTCTGCAAACTTTTAGTCCAGATAAGGATCCTTCTCTTTGGCTTTTTTTAAGAGCGGACTTAGGCTCTCCATCACCTATATAAAAAGTAAGGGTGACAGTGGACATCCTTGACGAAGTCCTATACCACTTCTAAAGAAATTTGTGGCCTCCCCATTTACTAGAACTGCAAGAGATGCAGAGCTCACACATGCCATAATCCAGTTTGTCAAAGTCACTCCAAATCCAACTTGGATTAAAATCAATCACAAGAAATCCCAGTGTACACAATCGTAGGCTTTTTGTAGATCTAGCTTTAGAATAAGATCTTTTTGGTTTTTCTTTTTTATATTGTGTATGCACTCATGTGCAGTACCTATAGCATCATGTATTTGGCGACCCTCCAGGAAGCCAAACTGTTATGCCGATAGAGCCCTTGAAAGTATCGATTTAATCTGGTTGGCTAAAACTTTTGAGATGACTTTATAAACCAGATTGCATAACGAAATAGGTCTGTAATCCCTAAATTTTTTTGGTTTATTCATTTTGGGTATCGGAGCTAAAAAGGTGGAATTTAAGCTCCCTACCATGCGCCCACCAGTCCGGACTTCCTCCACTAAAGCCAGAAGGTCATCTTTGACTAAATCAAAGAAATGTAAGTAAAATTCCATCGTCCAGCCATCCAGCCTTGGACTTTTGTCTTTTTTGAACAAAGATAGAATCGATTTCAATTCTAGTAATGTGACTGGCGAGTAAAGATCTCTCTCTTGATCCTCACTTGTCCATCTTGTAAATAACCCCGCCACCTCAACCTGCTCTATTGATGAAAAAGTATCTAAGGAATTGAAGAACCTCTTGAAATAATTTTATGCTTCCTCGATAATCATTTTTTTCCTTTATGTGTAAAACCGGAATCATCTCTGATCTCCCATAAATGTTTTCTATTTCTCCTGTGATTAGCAAACTGATGAAAAAACTTTGTATTAAGATCACCACTTTCAACCCAAATTGCTCGACTTTTGAGTCTCCATAGGTCCTCATGTGTTTTAAGGATCTTGTTCCTTTCTGATTCAAGTTTAATGAGGTTAGACTCTACCACTGGGATAAAAGAACCCTCTGCGAGCAGCTATAAATGTTTTTTGATATTATCTTCTAGTTTCTCCAAGACCAGTACATCCCGAGCCCTAGATTCTTTGGCCCATTTTTTTGTAATTACTTTCAGTTTCTTTAGTTTTTTGATGAAACGACGTTGTATATCTTCCTCTTGAAGATATTTTGGATCCGTCCAAAATTGATGCACCAAGTTGTTGAAGTCTTTATCTAGAAGCCACTGAGAATTAAACTTGAAGGGGTAAGCTTTGGAAAATGAAGTGTTCTCCGGCTGTAACAGAATTGGCGCATGATCTGACACAAAAGGAAATTCCACCCAGGAACAATACAATCTAACATTAAGGAGTAAATCCTCTGAAACCAAGAACTTGTCGAGTCTTTTAGCTATCAACTATGAACCTGAGTGACCATTACACAAAGTCGGGGCTAATTTATCAAGTTGGACATCTAACAATTTGTGTGTTTGAAATAGAGAAATGAAAAAACTTGCTAGTGGACCGGAAGAGGCAGAGCCTCCCCAAACTTCTCCATTAGAGACCATAAGATTTAAGTCCCCTGTAATCACTAGGCATTTTAAAGAAAGCAAGCCATTGTTTGCCAAAGTAGTCCAGAATTGTTTACACTCCAAGCATGGCCCATACACATTTAAGAAGTTGATCTTCCTTTTAGTAGCATAGATCGAACCTGCTAACAAAATCCCACCACTAGTAAGAAATGGAGTCAAACTAAAACAATGGAGATCCCACATCACCAACAGACCACCTGAAGTACCAACAGAACTCACTACACAAATAACCCAGGACGGGCGAAATCTATGCACAAAAGACCGGGCTTTTTGTTCGTTGACCATAGTTTCTTGTAGAAACACAATATTCGGTTGGGTTGTATTCAAAACATGTCGGATCGAAGTTGCTTTAAGGGAGCCTTCAATCCCTCTAAGATTTAGAGACAACAATATCATTATTTAGCCCTTGCTAGGGCCTTCACTGCTCTAAGTGCCCCACAGTCAGAAGAGTAGTGATCCATGACTAAGGGAGAAATAGACGTCGCCTGTAATTTCTTCCTCGTGCTTCTAGTTTTGATTAAAGAATGTTCTATTCCAAGTCCTCCTGACCAGGAATATTCTTTAGTAGACTCAGCCTGAGTAGAAACCGATGTATTAACCTCACCAGTAAAAGTAGACGGGTTGATAACTGCATTCCCGAAAAAAGTAGGTAATTGAGTCGGAGGATTGTTGAAATAATGTAACTACAAAGTGTATTCTAATTATTATTGTTGTATTATTCATTAGATCAATCCCCTATTGCGGATTGATCATGTCGGCTATTGTAAAAGACCAAATCCCCTTTTGTGGATTGGTCAAAACATAATTGTAATAGGAAGAATAAGAAGTCAACCCCAGAATATATTAAAGAGGCCACAGAATATATTAAAGGTGGTTATAACCACCCAGATTGAGAAGTCGGCCCTGCCAGTGAAAAGACACCTTCACATGTGCCAGAGTTGTATAAATAAGGAGGCTAGCGCCTCACTTAGACACACACTCACTTGTTCATTGAGAAGCAAGTTTCAGAGTTGTAGTTGGAGAAGGAAGAGAGAGAGAGAGAGAGAGAGAGAGAGAGAGAGAGAGAGAGAGGCGCATTCTTGGGAGAGGACTTTCTGTATTTGTTTGAGTTATCTTTTGGCATTGTATTGGCTATCTATAATAAGGAATTTTTGTTGGGTTTTCTCCCCCATGAGGGTTTCCCAGGATAAATGATGTGTCTCTTGTGATTGTGTATTTCTCGGTGATCCTATCTTATGCTATTGTTATCTA
>ML776593.1:1167540-1234403 GCA_009831015.1 Picea engelmannii | reverse complement strand
AGGAGACATTTTCATTTTGAATCATCTTGTACTTGAACATTTAAGTGGGGTAAAAGGAGGTTGCCCCCTTGAAGAGGCTTATTATCTGAAATTATCTCTTTTTCAAGGCGTTGAGTACTTTTTCTGAGGTTTTTCTATGCTATTTTGATATTTGGTTCTTAACATAATGGCTAAATTAATGGCGTAATAACAACGCCTAACGGAATCTGCAGAAGACTCAACCCCCGAGAAAATCCACTACCAATTCCCAAAAAAGGAAAAAACTGCCAACTCTTCACTAAACTAGTGAAGTAGGAAAGTTAGGGGACCCTTATACCATGTTACAGCTCTAAATCTAACAAAAAATGAGAAATCCGGGTCTCCAAACAGAAGGAAAGAGCTCCGCCATACTAGAAAGAGACCGATAGTAACAATGAGCTGATATCCAAGGCTAAAACTAAAATAACTAGGCCTCGAGGTTCTGAAACACAACAACTAAAATACCTTTGTCACATAATAAACAAGGACTAAATCTAGTGGTATGGGTAACGATAATGGTTCTACTCCAAGTATAACTAGACTAAGTTAAACTAAAACCCCACTCACAAATATTGCTACCAAAAGTCGATACCACCTCTCCTTTCCTCCGCCTCTATGGCTCGACCTTCCTCCTGGACACTGATCACCCACCATTGTCGTGGCTCTAATTCCTGCCCAATTGCAGAGTTCCTATTTTTTAATTTATGAATAAGCCATTGCTCATGGGCATTAGAGCTTACCATAACCCGAATCAACCTATCTTTATGTTCAATTATTTTGCCCAACGTTTTTGCTTCTATAAGGCCAGTTGTTTCAATTGGTGATTTTTTTATTTTATTTCTCTTTGACTATTTCTAATGTGTCCTCATCTTTTTGTTCTTATATACAAAAAAAATATGAAGTTCAAGGCTCTTTCTTTACATTCATGGTTTAACTCTATGAGCTTATTCATTTCCTATTTGATAGGTTTGATGTCCAAATTGTGTTCCATACTATTTAGGGTCAAAATGTTAATTAGTTTTTCTTCTAGTGCTTTCATCTTGTCCCTAAGATTATTATTTTCTTCCACCTCTTCTTCTTGCCTTATTTTTTTTGTTCTTGGTTGTTTTTTTCTATTTCTTGTAATCTAGCCTCCATTTTCTGGAGCTCAGTCTTAAACCCTAATAGTTTATTGTATATTTGTCTCTGAATATTATCTTCTAAAGATCTAAATTTATTATAAAGCATTGCTACTAATTCACTTTGAAGTTTGGCGTCTCTCTCTTCTCTATGTTTTTCTATTGATTGTATATATCCATGCACATTATCTAGGGTTAATTTGTTAGGTCTTCTTCTGTTAGATTTAGGTATCAATGGTGTATTACTTATATTGAAAAGAAAAATAAATAAATAAGAAACGTGTTTTACTGTGGGGTTTGAATAGTCATGAATTGGATTTAGTTACCACATCAATTCACCGCAGAGATAAATATTTAAGCATTATCCACATCAATTCATCGTAGATATATCAATCCACGCACTTCCCCTCATTTCGAGGATGGTACCCGGGGTAAACCAGATTTTGTAGAAAGTTGGGGCTTTTTCGATAGCTTCTTCATTTAAGAGCTCAACATGTCACTTGCGGGAATTGAACTTGGGTGGGGGGAAAACACCCCTCAGCACAAACCACACGAGCTAAACCCAATTGACATATTTTAATATTATATTATTTGATAATAATATTCATTTTTAGTAGTTTCAAGTTATTAAATATAATTTTGATATTCATAACATGAAAATGTAATATTGAAATTTTAAAGTCACAAAAAAAACAATACTTTCAAAGAATAAAGAAATGATAGGCAATATAATAAAAAATTAGTTATCATATAATAATAATAATAATAATAATAATAATAATAATAATAATAATAATCTATTTTTAAGGTCACAGCCAAGCCATACCAAATTAGTGTATGAGATCCCCTTGTTTGTGGGACAAGGGACCCCCTCCACCCAACGATTTGACTGGTAAAGTCTACGGAGGTATACATACCCTACCCCCCTCTGGATTTGAACTTGTGAGCTCTTAGGAGGAAACACATGTTCTTAACCATTAGGCCCACTTTGGCTGTACTAGGTATAAACTATATGAGATAAATAAATGGAGGTATAAACCAAGTATTCACCACAGTTATAAACATATAAATCTATGTTCAAATTTATCCAAGAGTAGAAACCCTTCATTGTTTAAATTCATGTTCAAATAAACCCTTCACATTCACCACAAAGTATAAACCTCACCGTGGGTATAAACCTCTATTCAAGTATAAAGTTCTTTGTTCACCACAAAGTAGAATTTGAATGTTGAAGGGTTTCTACTCTGCCATAAATTTAAAGGGAAGTATACTCTTGCGTGAATTTGAAGAGTTTATACTTATACCTACGGTGAATTGGAACAAAGGTATACTTTGGGTGAATTTAAACATAGAGGAGGTTTAAAATTTTAAAATTTGAACGGTGGTTTCTTGCGGTTGGTAACTTAGGTGCATAAGTTCTTTCTCTTACTTGTTTTATTTTCTTTTCAATATAAGCACTTTACCACATATTCCAAAATCTCAACATGTTAAGGGGAGGCCTAGCAAAGTCACCCTAGAGAGTCTTTATGAACATGTAGAATCCTTAGAGAAAAGGAGAATGGAGAAAGAAGTGAAACTCCAAATAGAGTTAGAGGCAATGTTTGATACCAAATTTAGCTTGTTAGAAGACAATATTCAAACACAGATAAAGAATAAAATATTAAAGTTCAAGACTCAGTTGCATAAAATGGAGGCTGGAATACAAGAAATGGAAAAACAAAAACAATCAACCCAAGAAGGAGAGGTCGAAGCAAATCTCAACATGAGAGATAAGATTAAAGAGTTGGAAGAAAAACTAACTAACAATTTGGCCCTAATTAGTTTGGAAAATAAATTGGATATCAAACCCACCAAAGAGGAAAAGAATAATCTAATTGTGTTGGATCATGAGCATAACAAAAGAGCCTTGATCACACGTTGAGGTTGGGAAAGTCCACGTGACGGTATAGATGATCGACGAGACAGTAAAAATAGATGGCACCTCGGGCTAGTGCAACGAGGACATGAATTTGATCCAGGTGGGAATCATTGGCCACCCACCGATCCCATTGGCTCAAAACATGGGTTTCTACATTGCTAGTTTTTCTACGGTTTTTCAGGTCCTGAACTTTCGGGGTTGTTTTGAGGCCCTAAACGAAATTTTTGGGCACGACAACAGTTGGACAGAAGCCAAAGCCATGGTCTAAGCTGAATGTAATTTTCACTCCTCAACTAGACCTTTCTGACAAGGTATTGAGCACCCCAAACAGAGATCATATGCAAAAGTTATGCCCTCAGGAAGTTGACATATCAACTACCCCCATCGGGGCCCGCAAACCTTTTGGAGTTTCATATTTCGGGGTTAGTGTTTTGGATTTTCTTTATGTTAAAAAAACATTTGGAGCCTCATTGTAAACATCATCTTCTTGCGAATGAATGTAGCCATCACATCTCTTCACAGAGATAAGCTGCCACCATTCTAGCAAGTCAATCACTTTATAATTTTACAAATTTTATACAGTTCTCTCATTGACAAAAATTGTGCATTAATGTATCTTTGTGTTTATTGCAATATCTCTATATATTTCATTGCTATATCTACACCTTCATTTCATTCTCAAAATAATCCGGATTAATGGTATCAGAGCAAGTTGCTCCTTGTCGTTTCTTAGTGCAATTCCCCGACGAGGCTAGGATATAGAGAGTTGGGTCTCAAGCTAGTTTCTCTTGAGGACAACCACTCTTTCCAGCCCAAGCAGCCTCCCATGGAGGAAGAAAAGAGAGATGCAAGAGTAGAAGATCCTATCAAGTTGTTATTCGTGGAAGCCCTCGCGCAACAGAGGAACGAGATGTTGGAGATTTTTTCCCAAATCCTTCAACGTCTGCCGACAATAGAAAGCGTGTCTTTGTCAAGCAGTCGCTTTGGAGACGTTGTCCCATTCAAGGTACAAGTTAATTTTGATATTCTCGTATTTGAAGGTTAGATCGATGCAGATGCTTTGGAAAAGTGGTTAAATTTGCTAGAAGGTTATTTCTCTGTTCACAATTTTTTCGATAGAGAAAATATCACCTTTGCACTCCTTAAGGCTCTCCCTCATGTCAAACATTGGTGGGAAACTTACTAGGAGTGAAATTCCATAGAGGAGTCTGGAATATTTGGGGCCGAGCCCACTTGGAATTTTTTTATGGATTCGGTCAAGGAGCAATATTACCCTGTGGGAAATTATGATGATCAATACATGAGATGGACCATGTTGCATCAAGAGAGGGGCCAAACAATGTTAGAGTTCATAAATACCTTCCATACCTTGCGCACCAAGCTAAGTATCAGAGACTCTGATCGACATCTGGTTCTAAAATACCACGGGGCTTTACATAGGTAAATCCAAACTGAAATGGAGTTTCTGGATATCTCATCATTGGGAGCCACTTATCGATATGTTGTCAAAATCAAGCAGAAATTTAAGCAACAAAATAAGCGGGAATTTGGGTTTGCAAATCCACAATAACCAAAGTATGGTAAAGGCAACCCTAACTCACAGTACAATCAACCTCAAGACAACTAGTCCAAACCATAGGAAAAGAAGGATAACAGGAAGACGAATAAGGAAACTGCAACCACTGTAGCCTCATCCCAAGACCTTTTTGTCCAACAAAATCATATTGAAAAGATTGTAGAAGAGCACAAAGACATTCTGGATTCACCTACAAGGGTGCCTCCACACTGCCCAATCAAGCAAAATTATAACATAACCCTTCATATTCTTCATGTTGCATCTTCACCGACAGCGTCCTCCCACACTCAGGTAGATCATGCAGCTATATTGGTTGAACGGGTCCAACCCCTCCAACAACAGGTTCATAACAACCTTCAACAAGCTAAGCAAGACAACTTCTTCAGCAAGGCAAGCACTTCACCAAGGTTCAGATTCAACAAAAGATTCCCCATCTTCCACGAGCACTTGACGCAATGGGGACCATTGATTCATAAGGGGTAAGAATGATCCAGGTGGGAATCGGTGGCCACCCACCTATCCCACTGGCTCAAAACACGGGTTTCCACATTGGTAGTTTTTCTACGGTTTTTCGGGTCCTAAACTTCTGGGGTCGTTTTGAGGCCCTGAACAACATTTTGTTGGCACGACAACGCACAAAAAAATCTAAATCCATAGTTTAGGTCGAACGGAATGTGTACTCCTTAGCTAGACCTTTCGGATGAGGTATCGAGCGCCCCAAACATAGATTGTATGCAAAATTTACGACCTCAAGAAGTTGACGTATCAACTACCCCCATTGGGGCCTGCAAACCTTTTGGCGTTTCATCTTCCGGGGTCAGGGTTTTGAATTTTCTTTATGATAAAAAGGAATTTGGAGCCTCATTGTAAACACCATTTTCTTGTGAATGAGCATAGTCATCACATCTCTTCTCAAAGATAAGCTGCCACCATTCTAGCGAGTCATTCACTCTATAATTTTACTGTTTTTGTACAGTTCTCTCACTAATAAAAATTGTGCATTACTGTGTCTTTGTGTTTATTGCAATATTTATGTATATTTTGTTGTTATATCTCCGCCTTCATTTCGTTCTCAAAATAATCTGGATCAGAATTGATGAGGGCAACACTACAAGGAGAACACCTTCTAGCGGAGGTTTTTAGTGTTACAAAGATTGGCAAAAATTTCAAAAAAATCTCCACTACAACCTCCTTTATTGAATGCAGAGGTTTTAACTGATGTTCCATATAACTAAATAAATTTGGGTGGGCGGAGGTTTTTTTATTTTTATTTTTTTCGGTGTTGTTCTTATCAAAACTCACTGGTGGAATATTGACAAATACACACTAGTGCATTAATGAAATACAAACGCCCTGACACATTAATATAATAAAAAAAATGCCCTGGTGCATCTATAACTATTGCGCACCAATTTCGCCTTTTTTGTTGTACGCATAGCACCGATGCACTTATAATTTCTATGCATTGGTTCCACCTTGTTTGCATATCAAGCACCAATGATTTTTAGGTTTTGCACACCTCAACACGTTTAAGTTATAGTGAGCATCAATGCAATCATGTTATCCTGAGACCCTATGCATTTAATATAGCATCCCCCCCCCCCGGAATGGGGTGTCATCGTGATTGCATGTTCACGTGGCGGATAAGATGCAAGCACTTCATCCCATGCCACAAGTGGTTGGCGTACATCATATTGACGTAGGAAGACTAGTCCTTCACTGGGATCAAAACGTCATTGCAGGTTATGGTGAATGTGTAGAGGAAGGTAGGCATGATGGTTCGCACAGGGTTGGTACTTTGGCAACAAGAGAGCTCGTTATTATTGTTAATGGTGGAGACATATAGGACTGTAGGGTTGATATCTCATTCGAGCCTGAGGCTTCGACCACATCCACACATCATGATGATATTCATTTCCATACCAAGCTATGAAGAGCGAGTATGCTCACAAATGAAAAAAAATTCAAGATATTAAGAGGAATATCCATTAGAGGGAAGGTATGATAATTTTTTCATTGTGGGTTTTGGTTCAAGAGAGTTTTGCTTTTATCGGTTCTGTATTTGATTCTCTTGTTCTGTTGGTCCCCTTTCTCATGGTGCCTCGTGGTCGTACCTCACTCCTCCACTAGTGGTATGTAGCAAGCAGCCCAAGTTGTTGTTAATGTTGTCGATTTTTATCACGATTATGTGCATGGGGACTACAAGGCAACAATGCCAGCACTGGAAGCTGAAGTTAGGCTTGTCTGGGAGTTCAAAGATTATGAGGAAATTTGAGCAGCAGGTGGGGGGTTTAATTCTCAATCCGGGTTGTACCAGAACAAGAAATTCTAGGTTTTTCCAGACCTTAGAGCTCTATTGGCACACCAAAACCATGGTGGCCCTTGGAATGTTACCCAAGGAGGATGAATTTCGTCGGCTAAAACACAGAATGAAGACCCTGGAACATGGGGTATTCACTTTGTGAACCTATGACATAGCACCTTCATTCATGGGATATTAAAGAATACCCCTAATTTCAATAGACATTGGTAAATATCTTCCAAAATTCTTTTGTCAAACCCCCCTCCCAATACATCTTTTCAATAAAAGAAACCCTTATTTTCACTAGATACCCCTTTTTATACCCCCCAATACCTATAAACCCCTTGAGACCCCACATCCCCCACGATACCTACAATATATTGACTTTGTTTTTTACAATTAAAAAAACCCCTTTAAGAATGAACGTGATAAGATATTGGTCAACAAGGTTGACACCCCCGTGCCCTAGAAGAACATAATGCATATCTCCTCTTGGTGGTTACTTGAATTTCTGAGAGTCATATAAGCATCTTCCATCCCCCTGCTGCAACTCGACCTTGGACTGGACCCTAAGATGTTGCTACTGAACTGGTAGAAGGAGGCCCATCCTTCCTGGAGGTTTCTCAAGCCAAAAGTTAAAATGTTTCTCAGTTTTTTAGTCCTCTTTGATCATATTTTTTGTTGTTGTCATGAACAACCCTAGTAATCTTAGTAATGGGTTCTTTAATATTTAGACTTTCAAACATAATATGTTTATTATGGCATGGTTTCCCCTCTGGGGAAGGCTGGCCTTTCAATTTATTTTTTACTATAGGAGACTGTCATGGTCTCTCTAGAAACTGACATAGCTCATGCATAGTTGTACATCTTGTTTATATTAATATAGTATTTTATTACTTACAAAAAAAAATATATAGTGTGCCCTCATGCTTGTGTAATTATTACGCACCAGTGTCTATTTTACCATGCACTGAAAGGTAGTGAAATTTCAAATATTCGAGGTGAGATGTCGACGCAATTATTTTACTAAGCATCAATGTGTATATTATAGTAAAGGCACTAGTACGTAAATAATATTTAAAACCCCAGTGCGTATAATAAACTTAATGCACCGGTATGTAGATTACTGTAGTGCCCTGGTGTATGTTTTAAACATGAGCACCATACAATTTTGAAACAATAAATATTATTCTATGTTATATCGTTTATAGAATTGTGTATTTTCCCAATAGTTTGTACTGGTGCGTTATTATAATTAATGTGCATCGGTATGTATGACTCCTCAAAATGCACCGCTTTCTATATTATGGCACACATCGTTTAGTGAGTTCAAAAGGATACAATGCATTGATATGCATATATTTTAATTCAATGTTTTTTATGAATTTTCAATTAATCATTTCAAATCAAATATTTTTTTATAATAATATTTTTTATATTTTTGTTATTGCATTTCAATATAATGATTGAATTAATGCATTATCCAACGAATTACACCTCTGTTATTTATAACAATGTAAATCATCCACATATTAATTATTTAGGAACACAACATTTTACAACATTCGACAATGCAATGAAATAAGAAACTCATTTTATTATATATGAATAAGAGACCCATTGTCATACAAAAAGGGACAACGTAAAGGTCCACAATAATGAAATTACAACCAATTTGTAATTGATACACTTATTGGTAACATGTCCTCATGCAATTGGGACAATATATCCAATATATTAAACAAAATCAGTGATTTCCATAGACAAATATTCCAAAACATACAACTTGCAGTAACATTCAATTATATTGATTGTCATTCATTAGTTGAACTATTGTCGTCGCTCAAGTTGCGTGCATGCCTAATTTCTTCTTCATTTGTAGGTGATAATGTATTTTGGTTTTTTAACATAATGTTTTTTTGATCGGCTTGTTTTTGTGTTCCGCTCATTCATCTTTTGTAACACCTTTTTTTCCCCAATCTGTAAATATAATTACAATTGGCCAAGAGACTATGGAAGACTAGATATGTGTGAATGACTGATTTGATGAACCTTCGTATAAAAAGGTCAATGTATGTATTGTATGCTATTAATAGAAAATGGATAAGTGTTGCATAATTGTTGAAAGGGGGGGGGGTTGCCAAGATAGACCATGGATGTTATGAGAGAGATGGTGAGGGGAACCAAGAATGGTTGAGATGACCCCCACCAAACCAATACCCTACTGGAATTAATGACTCACAACAGTCCTCTGACCCAGATAATGAATTACCAGTCAGTGTGGTAGATGAGAGAGTCCTCCTCAAGAGTTAATGAGGAGATGGGTCAGAGTACCCACTTGTAAGACTCTAGACCTGACCATGAGCTGGGGATTCAGACCTGTGCAACCTTGATGAGAAAGTCAAGGTAGAGGTAATTCATGGGTAGAGGCGAAAGAGAGGAGCAAGTGATCTACGAAGAGAGTAGAGTCGCAAGAGAAATCTCAAGAAGAGAAAAAGAACAATTACAATGCTCTGGTTCGAGGAAGAACTGGGGGATAAGCTCGTTCTGAACGTAAGAAGTTGTTGGCAAGGTTTTTCATTACAAGCTGATAAACGAGGCTGATGAGTGACTTTGGAAGTGCTTGGGCATACCTCCTTGTAGTACAAAGAAAACCCGCTTCCAGGATCCTGTGGGAGGAGGAGGGTAACCTTCGTCCTTGACTGTTGCTGAGCAAGAAGAAAGAGTCTCTCTCAGAGCATCATGGTCTAGCTCGGGGGTGGCCAGCAGTAAATCTATCAGGAGTGGTTGTGCCTATGGTTGGGTGGAAACATGCACCCGTTTTAGTAATCGCTTCACGAACTCTGGTTTTCTAATAAGTATCTTCATACTTTGTGTACTAAAATATGAATAGTGATTGAATATATTTATGCATCTATGAATGAGTTCGATGTTGAATGGTTAAGTTAGATATATGCATTATCTCTCTGTGAACTCGTGCTTTTAAATGGGCATATACTTGACTCAACTGAGCAATTAGAGTTGTAAGATGTGAGCCCGTAATGGTGTTGGTCTCTAAAACCTTCCCCCTTGTGGGAAACTTCCAAGTTCAAACCCCGTGGAAGAAGGATTTCTCCTTCAGATCTCTCACCCATCTGATCGAGGAATAATGCCCATGTCCTTAACCCATTTGCTACTAAAGGGATTAACGCTTAGCCCAGAAGAATTTACAAAGGACCCATATGACCAAGGTCTTGGGACCCTGTGTTGGTCGAAAGGAGCTAAGCCTTTCTGGCTTCGGAACTCCGAGAGTTCAGAGTTCTGGGGGTGTTGTGACCTTAACCAAATCTCAGCTAAGAGTAGAGATTACAGCCCAAGATTCATTAGAGGATCCACATGACCAGGGTTTGGGAACCCTACGATAGTTCGAAAGGAGCTAGCTCTTATTGGCTTCAAAACTTCGGGAGCTCGAAGCTCCGAGATGTTAAAACTTCACAACCACCAAAACTCTTGAATGATAGAGTCATGAAGCAACGTTGGTCGTAGATCTGAGGATGGCCAAAGATTATTCCCCTCGTCGGATCTACGCTGTAGTCAACCCGACGTTGACCACTTCAGGAGAACATAGGTGTCGTAACACCAAAACTCCCAAAGGCTAGAGTTGTGAAGTATTGTGGATCGTCGATCCTCGAATCCTTCAGGATCCTTCTCAGTCGTTGATCTCGAGACTTTGTTGAGAACCCCACTTAACTGTCCATCAACTAGGACACGTGTCCACGGATCAAGTATCTCCAGGAGGTTTTACCCTATTGGTGAAAGGGTACATCGTCGGAGTGTTGAACGCCGGAGTCCATCTCATCCGTCCATCATTAAGGATGTGTGTCGCTAAATTATGTAGTCCAAAGACTTGGCACTTCGGGAGGAAGCTGGAAGCTACAGGACTAAACTCCTAAATGTCAGAGTCATGAATTAACGAGACCCATCAACCTAAAGGAACTTTAGGACCACTCGTGATCATTTGATTTAGATGGTGGTTAGTTCAATGCTGACCTACTCCGGGATCAAACTGGAGACTACACGATCGAACCCCCCGAAGGCCGAAGTGACGGGGACCGTTGATTCGAGGACACTCTAGATCCCTCTCTGATCGTCAGATTTACCACATGGTCAATTCGGCATTGACTCCTCCAGGAGAAAGGATAAGTTTACACGACCAACGCCCCTGAAGGCCAAAGTTGTGAAGCAAAGAAGGCTGTCGATCTATGGATCTACGTGGATGGATCTCCACTGTTAGATATGAGGGATGTTAGAGGGTCGTCTCTCTGGGGTGACATGGCTCGCTGATGTAACCCAGGGTGATGTGGACCAACGTACCATGTGTCACTTGGATTCGTATATTTCGCAGACCCTATAGGCCCATTAACATGTGACATGTGTCACCCACTAAAGGGCCACGTGTCATCCCAGCCTTGCCACGTATCACACCTAGCACTCACCACTTGGTCCATTTGGTGAGAGGAGTAGGCTGGACCCACCTACTTTTGCCTTCGTTTCAAGTATGTTTCCATGTGCGAGGGTGGACTAGTGATAACCTCCTATCGAGGATCGATGGTCGTGCTTGAACCAACGTGGAGATCTACGATCAGGGATGACTACAGAGTCCGAACTAGCCAGATGTTTATTTCCTTTCCCGAGTTCCGTAATGGAAATTGCTTGCCTGTGGTGGAATTGATGCCAACCGTTGATCCTACAGGTATACATATCAATGGTCTAGGAAGATTGCAGAAGTTCAACCCACGCAGATGATAATCTTGCCCCCGATCTCCACAATTCTTCTCCATCATAGATTCATGGATCTACGTGGACACCCCTCGACTGTGGGATCCAAGGGGTATTGGGAGAGAGTTGGCGGAAACTTCAGACTTCGGAGCTCCGGGAGGTTCGGCAGGTAGGTGAAGCTAGGAATCCGGGAGGCTGCCAAGTCCCGAACTTATGTGGCCCGCCGACGTCACTTGGGGTGACGTGGACCCCTGTCATGTATGTCGCGTGTCATCTAGACTTGTACTTCTCACGGATCCTAAAAGACCCTTAGAACATGACATGTGTCACCCCCTGACAAGGACACGTGTCACTCCTGGCCCTGTCGCATGTCATCCCCCTGGCACATGAATGCTTGATCAAAGGTTAGTGGGGACCCTTCGGGAGTCCGAATCTTCGGCACTCCAGAGGTTTGAGGTGTAGGGTTAAGAACAAGCCAAAGGTTAGAGCTACGTGGCAGCACCTAGGGAGTTCGACATTTCGAGACTCCGGAGAATTCGTGCGTAGAAAGAAAAAGGGGCGTTCAGAGATGAACACCAAACACCCCTCTAGCCTATGTGTTGACTAAGGAATAAGCCCCATCGTTGGATTGGGCAGTGGGTGGACTTCCACTATAGATGTCAAAATAGTGGAAATAATATGAATGAGATGGTCTCACATGATCCATGAGTAATAGTGCCCGAAGAGCTACGAGAGGCAATAACTTGCGATTCAGAATTCATATTTATGTATGATTATAACCGTGGAGAAGCTCATGATGAGCAGAATTCCGGTGGAGAGCTCAGAGTTGGGATCAAGATAGTTTAAGGAAAGACAAAATTATGATGCCCCATCCCTTAAAAGAGTACTTAGGGGTCGGGTGTGTTACAAATTGGTATCAGAGCATGGAAACAACACTTGGCCTGCTTGGGCTCATGCATGAGTCACATAAAAATATTATGGGGTAACACCCTACTTCCCCCCCCTTATATAAGAAAATTGTCTAAACCTTTGTTGAAGAGAGGAATGAAACCTTCTACTATTGATATATGTTTTGGAAATATGCACTAGATATTGCTAATGTTATCCAAATAAAAAAGCTGACTTCATTTTGCAATGATACATATTGTTCATAAATTAATAGATCATTAACTAACAGAAAATGTTTTATCAGCACTCAAGCAACCAGTAAACAACAGGAAAATTATAGCGTAAGGGATGGTGACACACCATGAGTTGGGATAAAGATCCCACAATAGAGAGGAATAATCTGATGAATGGAGGGTGGTGGAAACCCCTCCAGATTTGGTTGAAACTGTAAGAAGCCTCATGGTAGAAGTATAGAGTTGTAAGGATGACAATGAAAGGTTGATAAAGGAACATAAAAAGCAGACCAAAATTAATGCATTCTTACTGCAAAGTCTATCTGACATACAAAGGCAACTGCAACATGGTCCAGCTGCCAGTCATGTGGACAAACATCACACTAAGAAAACTCCCAGGGTCCTGAAAGTGGCCACACCAGGAGGTGCACCTCAAGGAATTCCCAACATGGAGCCAAGAGACACTCACCAGAAGATTCCTCTGAGGACATTGACCACTCCAAGGGATCTTCTAGTGGCAAAGCTAGTTCCCATTCCCAGATGAGAAGAAAGAAGAGGAAACATTCCAAGAGTCATGACCCTGAAGAATTCAAGAAAGCCAAACCACCCACCTTCGATGGACATATTAAGAAGGGGGAAGAAGCAAAAGTTTGACTACTCGGCTTGAAGAAGTACTTCAAAGTCCATGACTACTCTGAAAACTTAAAGGCTCGGATAACCATTTTCAACTTAAATGGGAAAGCTTCCATTTGGTGGAAGGACCTTAGGAATGTGAAAGGAATCCACGGGAAAATCTCTAGAATGAGCCTTCCTACTAGAAGTGTGTATCAACAAAAATTTCCACTTCAGAGTGGAAATAAACCATTCAGAGCAGTCCCAAGTAAGACTGATAACACAAAGAGAGAGCCCTTGAAATGTTGGGGTTGTGGAGAAGAACATCTGTTGAGGGACTGTCCACATAGGCAACAAAATAATAGGAAGAGATACAATGTCCAAGAGGCTACCACAATCAATGATGTTGTTGGGAGCATGCCACGAATTTATGCATCCTTGGATAATAGACAAGATGACCACCAATCTTCAGTGGTGGATATGGAAGGTATGCTTTCCAACCATCCTATTTCCATTTTAATTGACCCTGGTTCTATTTTGAGTTATGTTTCCCACCAAATTGTTGAGAAATGTAAATTGCAACAAGTAAACATGTTAAATCATGGCTGGTACAACTAGCCATTGGAACCAAAAGAAAAGTAACAGAGGTCATACTAACATGCCAATTAATTATTAATGGATTACCCACCCGAGCAACCCTAAACATGCTCCCTTTAGGATCTTATGACCTGTTGATTGGCATGGATTGGTTGGGTACCCATAAAACCAAGTTGGAATGTTACAATAAAACTTTGGAGTGTGAAGATGGAGAAGGGAGAAGGATAACCCTACAAGGGATTCAAAATCCTGTCTCAGTGAGACAAATATCAGCCCTCAAAGTGAAGAAGTACTACAGAAAGGGATGTCCCTTGTATGCAATAATAGTGCTGAACTTTGTTGAGAACAACAAACTCGGCCTAGAGGACCATCCCATATTAAGAGAGTATAAATATGTATTCCCAGAAAAGTTGCGAGGTCTACCTCCAAGAAGGGACATTGACTTTTCAATAGAGCTTGTACCAGGAGCAGTGCCAATGTCTAGAACACCCTATAGAATGAGTACACCAGAGTTAGTTTATCTCAAAATACAACTAAAAGAGATGTGGGACAAAGGCTACATTCATCCTAGTGTGTCTCCATGGGGAGCACCAGCCTTGTTTGTGAAAAATAAGGATGGCACACTTAGATTGTGCATAGATTATAGACAACTCAATAAGGTGACAATCAAGAATAAGTATCCCTTACCAAGGATCGATGACTACTCGACCAATTAAGGGGTGCTACAATGTTATCCAAGATTGACTTGAGATCTGTGTACCATTAGGTCTAAATTAAGGATGAAGACATCCACAAAACAACCTTTAGAACAAGGTATGGTCACTATGAATTTGTGGTGGTGCCATTCAGGGTAACCAATGCACCGACCACTTTTTTGTGCTTAATGAATAATGTACTCAGTAAACTATTAGATAGATTTGTATTAGTTTTCATTGATGATATCCTAATATATTCTAAGAATAGGGAAGAGCATGAAGAACATCTCAAGTTAGTGCTCCAAGTACTAAGAGAACATCAACTCTATGCTAAGTTTGGTAAGTCTGACTTTTTTCTAGAAACAAGTCCATTACCTAGGCCATGTTATTTCTGAAGAAGGGGTGGCAGTTGATCCTGACAAAATCAAAGCTATTATGGATTGGCCTACCCCAAAGGATGTATATGAGGCCTAGTAGGGTACTACAGGAGGTTTATAAAAGGATTTTCCAGGATTGGTTGCCCAATCACTTCCCTTCAGAAAATGGGGGTTAAATTCATTTGGACATCAAAATGTGTTGAAATATTTCAAGAGCTGAAATACCTTCTAACCAATGCACCTGTGTTGAAGATTGCAGACCCAAACAAGGACTTTCTTGTGTGTACATATGCCTGTAAGGAAGGACTCGGAGGAGTCCTTATGCAAGAAGGACATGTGATTTTCTACGAATCCAGAAAATTGAATGAGCATGAAGTCAACTATGCGACCCACGATGTGGAATTGGCTTATATAGTACACGCTTAAAAAATGTGGAGGCATTATCTCTTAGGAAGAAGATTTGTGCTTATGACATACCATAATGGGTTGATATATTTGTTTGACCAACCAAAACTCAATGTTAGACAAGCTAGGTGGATGACTCTCCTTAGCGAGTTTGATTTTGAAATCAAACATATCAAAGGAAAGGAGAACATGGTGGTTGATTCCCTTAGTAGAAGTATGAAAGTGATTCACTTGGCAGCTGTAAGCGCCAGTGAATCAAACATCAAAGAGAGAGTCAAAAGTGCACAAGAAACATATGTATTTTTCAAGACCGTGACATCATACCTAAAACAAGAGCCCACAAGGTTGAAGTATGAAGGCTATTAGATGTTTAATGATGGCCTGCTAACTTACAAAGGTAGATTGTATATTATGAATTGTGATGACTTATAGAGCTTCATAATGTATGAACTACACAAAAGACCATATATTGGCCATCTTGGTTATGAGAAAATGATCACGACCACTAGGAGATTATTTTATTGGCCCAGACTGAAAAAGGACATAGTTGATTACTTAGCTAAGTGTCTAGAATGTCAATAGGTTAAGGCAAAGCACCGACACCCAGCAAGGCTGTTGCAGCCTCTACCAATTCCAGAATGGAAATGGAAAACAATCTCCATGGATTTCATTACATGGCTACCAAAATCAACCAAGAAAAATGACGCCATCATGGTAGTTGTGGAAAAAATCAGCAAGACTGCTCACTTCATTCCTATCAAGTCAACTTGCAAGGAAATAGATATTGCCATTATTTTCATGAAAGATATATTTAGACTGCATGGCATACCTAAGGAAATTACATCCAACAGAGATACAAAATTTACTTCAAAATTTTGGAATTCTTTGTTCGTTGGATTTGAAACAAAATTGCTCTTTAGTACAGCCTATCACCCTCAAACTGATGGACATACAGAGAAGGTAAAACAAGTGTTAGAAGACATGTTGAGGATGCATGTAATGCATCAACCCAAGAAGTGGGAAGACTACCCACCACTGGTAGAATTTGCCTACAACAATGGCTATCAAGAGTCGTTGAAAATGAGCTCTTTTGAATCCCTCTATGGAAGGCAATGTAATATTCCAATCAACTAGAATAACCCAGTGGATAGAATCACAATTGGGCCAGATATGCTAAAGGAAATGGAACAACAAGTAATTTAGATTAGATAGAATCTAAAAATAGCCCAGGATAGATAGAAGAGTTATGCAAACAGAGAAAGAACTCCTAGAGAATTCAAAGCTGGGGATTGTGTGTATCTCCGAGTTAAACCTAGGAAAATCTCTATGAAGATGGGAGCTTGTGCCAAGCTGGCACCTCGGTATTGTGGACCCTTTGAAATCTTGGATAGAGTGGGACCTGTAGCCTATAGGCTAGCACTCCCTCCCATAATGAAGGCACACGGTGTTTTACATGTTTCGTTATTAAATAAATATGTACATGATTCTAATCATATTATTGACTGGTCTGTGATTCAGGTGGAACCAGAGGGAGAATTCCTGCTAGAACCTCAATGCATAATAGATAGGAAGGAGACCCTACTCAGGAAAAAAACCATTGCACAGGTCAAGGTGCAGTGGAAACACTTTGGCCTAGATGAGGCCACATGGGAAATGGAGGATGCCATGAGAGATGCAATTTACTTCTATATATACAGAGCATATAGGCAGATAGAACATCGAGGACGATGTTCCTTTAAGGAGAGGGGATTGTAACACCCTGTTTTCCCCAGTCTGTAAACATAACTATAACTGGCCAAGAGACTATGGCAGAATATATATATGTGAATGGTTGATTTGATGAACCTTCATATAAAAAGGTTAATGTATGTATTTTCTTCTATTAATAGGAAATGGATAAGTGTTGCATAACTGCTGAAAGGGGTGGGTTTGCCAAGATAGACCATGGATGTTATGAGAGAGACGGTGAGAGGAACCAGGAATGGTTAAGATGACCCCCACCAAACCAGCACCCTACTGGAATTTGTTAGGGACCTAACCTACCTAACCCCTCAAGTGGGTAGAATAATATATTTCCATGTAATAAAGGTCAATATTAATAAGGCCTAGCAATAAGGAGGAATAAGTCAAATGTAAGAAGACCTAATAGAAGCTTCCACTTCTAGAAGGATCTTCCTCTATATTGTTCTTTTGGATAGATAGATTTAGTATAAATAGGAATATAGGGTATGGAAAGTTTTGTCTTGGATATTATTGTAATAGAGCTTTGCTCTACAGGAGGTTGCCCCCTCAAAGAGGCAAGTGAACATTTCTCTCAGTAATCAAAGTGCTCTTTCTGGTGTTATTCTGGTATTATTCTGGTATTATTATGGTATCGTTCTAGTTATATCATTGTTTCTCTGCCATTTATAGCTAAATATTTTTGTTTTGCATGCTGATTTATATCTTGAATACTACAAGTGGTATCAGAGCACCTTGGCAAAAAATTGTGGGTTAAATTTTTTCAGGGTAGAGACGTATTCCAGTTTCTTTAAGCTACAAAGATATGTCATTACGCGCATAAACCCGCGATCAAGGATTCATACACGTAGGAAACACAAGTGGTACTTAAGCGCACATTTGTTGGCCACCCTTGTAACCCTTGTTGGTACCCCTTCAAGTGGTAGTGCATCAGAAAACACCTGTATACGGATCGACCTAGATCTCCTGAAGCCCTACATAGATAAATCGATCAACTGTCTGACTTCTATAGTGCCATCGAGAATAACACTCGTGAAGATACTCTCTAGTACCTGGGTAGTCGGGTAGTACGACTAAGGGCACGGTCTAGACTTTTTAGTTGGTGCCCTGAGATATTGGGCTGAGTACTACTGTTGGACCCTGCACGTATATCAAAGAGATATAACACAAGGAAAACCCTTGTCTGTAGAACCCTTGAATACCCTAACCCTTGGGAAGGAAACATAAATATAACCAACAAGATCTATTGTCATGCTACATTGTCTTCTACATTCTGGTTGTGAAATTACTACACATTTCTTCTTGTTAAGCATTTGGGCATTTCGTCACTGTAGTATTCTTCAGGTTGGAGTATAAATCGACAAGAGTAAAAAAAAAAAGAGTATAGTGGTCCCCCCGACTCACTTATTTGGGACCTATTCCACTGGATTCCCCTTTTCTCCCTTATCGCAGTCATACCCTTCATTTTTCATCCTTTTTTGTTTTAGTGGACCGAACCCCTTTCCAGTTTCCCTATTTTGCCGCCTATTTCATTATATTTCCCTTCATGCACTGATCGTCGTGATACCTATAACTTCTACGTCTTTTTTTTTTCTTTTATGGTCCCACCCACACATTTTTTTTTCTTACCCGCACTTCCCCTCTCCAAATGGCCACCACTCGCAACCAAGAACTCCAAGCTTCCATCAATCAAGCCCATGTCTCCATCGAACATATCACATCTCAGATGGATTCTACCCATTCCCACATTGAAAAATTAGAGCACAAATTTAACAACATGGAAGCCAACCTCACAAACCAATTTACTTCCCTCCAGTCTACTGTCAATCAATTGTTGAACCGCCCTACGAGTCCTTCCTCATCAGACCAACCTGATGTTGTTGATTCCTCTCAGTCTCTGCATTTTCAATCCAATTCCTTTCATCGTGAACCCCATCTTCCCCACGTAGAGGTCAATAAATTTGATGGCTCTGATCCTACAAGTTGGGTCACTCAAATGGAGCATTATTTTTCTCTACATGGTATTACTAACGAGTTGGCCAAACTTCACTATGTTGTCCTCTATCTAGATCCTAAACGTTGGCAATGGTGGCAATGGATAAAAAATTCACGTCAGGGGTATATTGCCTGGACCCAGTTTGTTGCTGAGCTCTATGCCCACTTTGATACTGATATCGACTATCTCGGTCGTTTGACCAAGTTGAAACAGTCAGACACAGTGGAATAATTCATCATTGCTTTTGAGCATTTGGCCTTTCGAACAAAGGGCATGTAAGATGTGTTCTTCTGTGAATGCTTTATCAGTGGTCTCAAGGATGAAATCCGATCCCAGGTTCTCATGGCCCACCCCTCAACTTGGTTGGAAGTTACTCAATGTGATAAAGAGGCTCAACAAGTTGTTTTTTCCTAGAACAAAAAACCCCCTTTTGTTCCTCTCTCTCAACCCACTAATCCTAACCCCCCAGTCACTCCCCTCAAGGTCCAGAAACTAACTAGGGTTGAAATGGCTGAACTCCAACTGAAAGGGTCTTTGCTATAATTGTGATGAAAAATATTTTTCGGGGCACAAGTGTAAGGAACAAAAACTATTTATGGCCATTTCTGACGATGTTCCTGAAGAGGATATGATAGTTCCCCTTGTTGAAGAACCCTCCCTCCCCGATGCCACCCAGGAGCCTGCTGACCCACCTGAAGTTGACCCACTTATTTTCTTGCATGCCCTCACTGGCTTCTCACCCCCACAAATGCTCATGCTCATTGACTACATTAAGCACAAGAATGTCATTATCCTTGTTGACAGTGGTAGCACCCACAATTTTATTCATCATCGCATTGCCCAAGAAACTAATTTCTATATCCGTGTTGTCAATAATTTTCAAATCATGATAGCCAATGGTGGGTCCATGAAATGTGGTGGGAGTTGTGAAAATGTTTGTCTTAAAATTGGACATTACCAACTGAAATCTCATATGTTTTCCATTGACATGGCAGGTTGTGACATTGTGCTAGGTTGAATGGTTATGCACTTTGGGTCCCATTCTTATGGATTTTAAGGAATTAACCATGCAATTCCAACAAGAAGGACAAATGTATCAATTCCAAGGTCTCACAACTGGTTCTCCTGATATCATTAGTTCCCATCATATGAAAAAGCTCCTCAAGAAAGGCCACTCTGGTATCATTGCTCAACTCCATTCTATTCAAGCCATTGAGACACCCTCTGTGCATCCTGACCTCCAAGCTATCCTTTCCACACATCATTTTTCCACCCCTCGGGGACTTCCTCCTTCTTGTAGTATTCATGATCATTCCATTCCCATTGTTCCTGGAAGTCTTCCTCCCAATGTTTGCCCTTATCATCAGCCCTTTGCCCAAAAGAATGAAAATGAGAAAATAGTGCAGGAATTGCTCCAAGCATGTGTTATCCACCCCAATGCAAACCCTTATTCTTCCCCTGTGGTCATGGTACTTAAGAAAGAAGGTACTTGGTGCATGTGTTCTGACTTTCATGCCCTCAATAAGCTCACCATCAAGGACAAGTTCCCCATTCCTGTCATTGATGATCTCTTGGATGAGCTGAGTGGTGCTCAGTACTTCTCTAAACTTGATCTGCGTTCTTGCTACCACCAGATACGTATGTAGGAAACTCACATACCCAAGACTTCCTTTCAAACTCACGAGGGTCACTATGAGTTTTTGGTCATGCTCTTTGGCCCATGCAATGCCCCCTCCACCTTCCAAAGCCTCATGAATCATGTCTTCTGTCCTTTTCTCTGTCATTTTGTCTTAGTTTTCTTTGATGATATTCTCATCTATAGTAAAACTTGGCAATCTCATCTTTCCCATGTGGATCAAATTCTCCATCTACTCTCACAGCACAAACTTTTCCTTAAATGCTCTAAATATGCCTTTGGAGCCTCATAAGTAGAGTACTTGGGTCATATTGTTGGAAAGGTTGGTGTTGGGGTGGATCCTAAAAAGATTGAAGCAATGCAGGATTGGACTCGCCCCAAGACTATCAAAAGCTTGCGTGGTTTTTTGGGTTTAACCAGATATTATCGCAAGTTTGTTCAAAATTATGGGAAGATTGCGGCCCCTCTCACTACTCTCCTTAAAAATAATTCTTTCACTTGGACTCTCGCAGTGGATCAAGATTTTCAAGCTTTGAAGGCAACTATGTGTACTACTCCGGTCTTGGCCCTTCCAGATTTCACAAAAACCTTTGTCCTCGAATGTGATGCCTCAAGCAGAGGAATTGAAGATGTCCTTATGCAAGAAGGCACACCTTAGGCATTTACTAGAAAACATTTATCCGAACTCCATCAGGGCCAATCAATTTATGAAAAGGAAATGTTGGTTATTCTGCATGCAGTGGATCTCTGACGCCCTTATCTCCTGGGGAAACACTTCCAAATTAAGACAGATCATCAAAGCCTCAAGTATTTTCTGGAGCAATGACCTTCCTCCCCTAAGCAACAAAAATGGGTAACTAAGCTTTTTGGTTATGATTATGAGATCATTTACAAGAAAGGCAAAGAAAATGTGGTTGCTGATGCTATTTCTCGAAAATATGAAGATGAAGCGTCCCTTTTTTCCCTCTCCTTCATTGTACCAGATTGGCTCCAAGCTGTGTGCCAAGAATGGGTACATGATCCTAAAATATCACATATGATCCAACAATTGAAATCCAACTCTGTAGTTTCTCCATGGTACTCTTAGCACAACGATGAACTTTGCTACAAAGGCCATTTGTATTTAAGTAAACAGTCACAACTTAAATCCATGGTGCTTTCTGAGCTTCATGCTACTCCCACAGCTGGACATTCAGGGTTTACCAGAAATTATGACTGGGTCAAACATTCTTTTTTCTAGGATGGTATGAAAAAGGACGTTTGCACTTTTGTAGTAGAATGTGATGTTTGCCAACGCAACAAAGGCGAAACCATCAAACCTCCTGGCACAATCCAACCGCTTTTGATTCCACCCGCTATTTGGAGGGACATCTCTATGGATTTTATTGTAGGATTACCTAAATCATGAAATAAGTCTGTCATCATTGTGGTTGTGGATCGTCTTTCCAAGTATGCTCATTTCTGTTCTCTTCAACACCCATTTACCGCATCAACCATGTCTCAACTTTTCATGGATCATATCTTCAAGCTTCATGGCATGCCTCATTCTATTGTTTCTGATCGAGATCCAACTTTCACTGGCAATTTTTGGCAAGAAATGTTCAGACTCCAGGGCACCCAATTGCATCTCAGCATTGCCTATCATCCCTAGACTGATGGTCAAACTGAAGTCGTCAATAAGTGTTTGGACTTATTTGAGGTGTTTTGCCTCTAAAAGGAAAAATCAATGGGCTCAATGGTTACCATTAGCTGAATGGTGGTACAACACTTCTTACCATACAACTACTCGCATGACTCCTTTTGAAGCAGTATATGGCCAAAAACCACCTTCAGTTCCCTCCTACATGCCAGGTGTATCGAAGGTCCAGGCGGTTGACCAAACACTTATAGTTCATGAGGATATTCTCCGTACCCTCAAAGAGAATTTGGTCATGGCTCAGAATCACATGAAGCAACAAGCTGATCAAGGCCATTCAGAATGACAATTTGATGAAGGAGATCAGGCATTTCTTCGGCTGCAACCTTATAAGGAAACTTCACTCAAGGCCGAACATTGTCAGAAATTGGCACCCAAATTTTATGGTCCTTATACAATTCTCAAGCGCATTGGACAGGTGGCCTATTAGTTAGCTTTACCCAATCATTCTAAGCTCCATCCTGTTTTTCATGTCTCTTTCTTAAAGAAGGTGATTGGAACTAAGTTCCAAACTCAAACCAACCTTCCCGAGATGGATGAAGAAGGATCCATTTGGTTGCAGCCACAAGTAATTTTGGACTAGTGAGAGCATCGTCTTCGTCAGCGTACCATCAAGGAAGTGTTAGTTTAGTGGAAAGATACAACTCCAGCATATGCCACCTGAGATCCCACTAACATTCTACAACAATTTCCTCATCTCAAGCCTTGAGGACAAGGTTGAATCTAAGTGGGAGGGAATGTTAGGGACCTAACCTACCTAACCCCTCAAGTGGGTAGAATAATATATTTCTATGTAATAAAGTTCAATATTAATAAGGCCTAACAATAAGGAGGAATAAGTCAAATGTAAGAAGACCTAATAGAATCTTCTGCTTCTAGAAAGATATTCCTCTATATTGTTCTTTTTGATAGATAGATTTAGTATAAATAGGAATAGAGGGTATGAGAAGTTTTGTCTTGGATATTATTGTAATAGAGCTCTACTCTGGTAGAGGTTTCCCCCTCAAAGAGGCAAGTGGAAATTTCTCTCAGTAATCAAAGTGCTCTTTCTGGTGTTATTCTGGTATTATTCTGGTATCGTTTTGGTTATATCATTGTTTCTCTACCATTTCTAGCTAATTATTTCTATTTCGCATACTGATTTATATCTGGAATACTACAGAATTAATGACTCAGAATAGTCCTCTGACCCATATAATGAATTAACTAGTCAACGTGGTAGCCGGGAGAGTCCTCCTCAAGAGTTAATGAGGAGATGGGGCAACGTACCAATTTGTAAGACTCCAGACCTGACCACGAGTTGGGGATTCAGACCCACACAACCTTATTGAGAAAGGTAAGGAAGAGGTAATTCATGGGTAGAGGCGAAAGAAAAGAGCAAGTGATTTGCGAAGAGAGCAGAGTCGCAAGAGAAATCTCGAGAATAGAAAAAGAATGGTTACAATGATCTGGTTCAAGGAAGAACTGGGGAATAAGCTCGTTCTGAACCTAAGAAGTTGCTGGAAAGGTTTTTCATTACAAGTTGATAAACAAGGATTATGGGTGACTGTGGAAGTCCTTGGGCAGACCTCGTTGCTTGGTATAGAGAAAAATCGCTGCCAGGATCCTGTGGGAGGAGGAGGGTAACCTTCATCCCTGGTTGTTGTTGAGCAAGAAGAAACAGTCTCTCTCAGAGCATCATGGTCTAGCTTGGAGGTGGCCAATGATAAATCCGTCAGGAGTGGCTGTGCCTATGGTTGGGTGGAAACATGCACCCCTTTCAGCAGTTGCTTTATGAACTCTGGTTTTATGATAAGTATCTTCATACTCTGTGTACTAAAATAAGAATAGTGATTGAATATATTTATGCATCTATGATTGAATTCGATGTTGAATGGTTAAGTTAGATATATGCATTATCTCTTGGTGAACTTGTGCTTTTAAATGTGTGTATACTTGACTCAAATGAGCAATTAGAGTTGTAAGATGTGAGCCCATAATGGTGTCGGTCTCTAAAACCTTCCCCCTCGCGTGAAAGTTCCAAGTTCAAACCCTGTGGAAGAAGGATGCCTCCTTCAGATCTCTCACACATCTGACCGAGGGATAATTCCCATGTCCTTAACCCATTTGTTTCTAAAGGGATTAGCGCTCATCCCACAAGAATTTCCAAAGGACCCATATGACCAAGGTCTGGGTACCCTGCGCTAGCCGAAAGGAGCTAAGCCTTTCTGGCTTTGAAACTCCGAGAGTTCAGAGTTCTGGAGGTGTTGTGACTTTAACCAAATCTCGGCTAAGAGTAGAGCTTATAGCCCGAGATTCATTAGAGGATCCACATGACCAGGGTCTGGGAACCCTGCGCTAGTCCGAAAGGAGCTAGCTCCTATTGGCTTCGGAACTCTGGGAGCTCAAAGCTCCGGGATGTTCAAACTTCACCACCACTAAAACTCCTGAATGATGAAGTCATGAAGCGACATTGGCCGTAGATCTGAGGATGGCCGAAAATTATCCCCCTCATCGGATCTACGCTGTAGTCAGCCCGATGTTGACCACTTCAGGAGAATAGAGGTGTCGTAACACCAAAACTCTCGAATGTCGAAGTTGCAAAGTATTGTGGACTGTCAATCCTCAGATCCTTCTTAGTTGTTGATTTGTAAACTCTGTTTAGAACCTCGCTTAACTGTCCATCAACCAGGACACATGTCCATGGATCGAGTATCTCCAAGAGGTTTTTCCTTGTTGGTGAAAGGGTACATCGCTGGAGTGTCGAAGGCTAGAATCCATCTCAGTCATCCATGGTTAAGGACGTGTGTCGCTAAATTCTATAGTCCGAAGACTTGACACTCTCGGAGGAAGCTGGAAACTACACGCCTAAACTCCCGAATGTCGGAGTCACAAATTAACGAGAGTTGTTGATCCAAAGGAACTTCGGGACCACTCGTGACTGTTTGATCTAGATGGTAGTCAGTTCGGCACTGACCTACTGCGAGAGCAAACTGGAGATAACACAGCTGAACCCCCCGAAGGCCGAAGTGACGGGGACTGTTGATTCGAGGACACTCTGGATCCCTCTCTGATTGTCATATTTACCACATGGTCAATTCAACATTGACTACTATGGGAGAAAGGATAAGTTTACACGTCCAAAACCCCCCCTGAAGGCCAAAGTTGCGAAGCAACGAAGGCCGTAGATCTATGGATCTATGTGGAAAGATCTCTACTGTGAGATCTGAGGGATGTTAAAGGGTCATTTGTCTGAGGTATGTTAGAGTCCCAAGTAGCCAGATGTTTATTTCCTTTTCTAAGTTCTGTAATAGAAACTGCTCACATGTGGTGGAACTGATGCCAACCATTGATCCCGCGGGTATACAAATCAAAGGTCTAGGAGGATTGCAAAAGTTCAACCCATGTGGATGATAATCCTGCCCCCAATCTCTGCAATTCCTCTCCATCGTAGATTCATGGATCTACATGGATACCCCTCGACCATGGGATCCAAGGGGTATTGGGAGAAAGTTGGTGGAAACTTCAGACTTCAGAGCTCCAGGAGGTTCAACAGGTAGGTGAAGCTAGGAACCCCAGAGGCTGCCAGGTCCCAGACTGATGTGGACCCCTGTCATGTATGCCACGTGTCATCCAGACTTGTACTTCTCATAGATCCTAAAATACCCTTAGAACATGACATGTGTCACTCCTGGCCCTCGCGCATGTCATCCCCTGGCGCATGAATGCTCAGTCAAAGGTTAGTGGGCACCCTTTGGGAGTTCGAGTCTCCGGGACTCCAGAGGTTTGAGGTCTAGGGTCAAGAACAAGCCGGAAGGCCGAAGGTTAGAGATATGTGGCAACACCTAGGGAGTTCATGATTTTGGGACTCTGGTGAATGCGTGTGTAGAAAGAAAAAGGGGCGTTCAGAGTTGAATGTCGAACACCCCTCTAGCCTATGTGTTTACTAAGGAATAAGCCCTGCTGTTGGATTGGGAGATGAGTGGACTTCCACTATAGATGTCAAAACAGTGGAAACAATATGAATGAGATGGTCTCACGCGATCCTAAACTAATTGTGCCCGAAGAGCTATGGGAGGCAATAACTTGCGATTCAGAACTTAGATTTTGGTATGATGGTAACCATGGGGAATGTCGTGACGAGCATAATTTTGGTGGAGAGCCTGGAGTTGGGATCGAATTGGTTTAAGGAAAGACAAAATTATGATGCCCCATCCCTTAAAAGAGTACTTAGGGGTCGAGTGTGTTACATCTTCCATCTACAAACATAGAAATAAAATGTGATAAGTATATCTACATTTATATATAGTAGAATATACATGATTGCATAATTAAAAAAACATGCCTTAGCACCAAGTCTTTCATAAACAAACACATTCTTTCGAAGCCATGTTTCATGCATTTTCTGAAAATCCCCTACGTTTGTTGCATTCCATACATTGTTTCCTATGTGTTTAATACGACATGACAAAGCACAATTGATATAATCTATATAAAGTTTACTTGTTTTTTCATTAATTCTGAAACAAGGGAAGTTAAACAACATACCTACTTACAAATTGTTCAATTAAACTTTCATTATTCAACATATACTCGCAACCCATACTTAATTATGTAATTTTAAAAAATTACGTAATTTAAAAAAACATAAGATCATGGTGCGTACAATAACTTAATATGCACCAAGATGTCAACCATATTTATACGCATCGGTGCATCAACCATATATATATAGCCGTAGGCTAAATATTCTACGAAATGAATATTTTTTCTAGGGATATTTACCTAAAATCCGGCGAAAAATTGTTGGATTCGTAGATTTAAATGATTATTTATGTAGAATCCGAGTGCCTTGGGAGTTTTTCAGCATGTTGAATCCATTTCTGCATTCAAAAACAAATTTTGAACAACAAAAAATAATGATTCCTGTAAATTTATATCGCCGGATTCCGGTGAAAAAAACCATTTTGTAGAACAACTAGCCAACGCCTATATATATATATATATATTTATTTTATTTTTCCCAAGGAAAAAAAGATTAATTTTATTTCATCATTGAGAACAAAATTACATTTTGTATATACACCTCTTAAGTGTATTATGTTATATTAGAGTGTGTAGCTGATTGCTATATTTGTAGTTCATGAATGCTTCTTCATTTTGTAACTTCCAAAATAGCTTTTGTTTCTTTAGATTTTCTGTACATAGGTGTTGTTGTATGAAAAAACGTTCGGTCCTCATTAAAGACTAATTTTTGCAAGTATTTTCATTGCAATAAGGATACAAAAAACTTTTGATGTTGTATGATGTCAATCCAAAAAGGGTTCATGCATATATTCATATTCTTGATCATTTTGATATTCGATTACTTTCCATTGGCCCATAGCCAAATAAATCCCCTCTTTCGACCACTGGTTATCGCTTCTTTATTGTTTTCCCTGTAGACATCTTGACAAACAAAAGTGTCAAAATAGGTCTATAATTGAGCAATGTCTTCCACTAAGGCAACAAGTCTTGTGTTTAAGCATATTTGAGTGCCTTTTATCCAGTTTATGACATTTAAAGAGTCCCCAAAAACTTTTAAAGAGTGAAAACCCTTTTCAATGGCGAAGGAAATGAGTAGTCTAAGGCTCATAAGTTCTTCAAAATTGTTTGTTCCTGGCCCAATACCAAAGGTCAGAGCATAATAGTGTGAAGTTGAAAGAAACAGGAGGCCTCCTCCTCCACATTTGTTTTGTTGAGAAGCTCCATCGAAGAAGCCCTAGGGGGAAGAATTGTCGATCTCAACCTCTTGTGGTTGTCTAGAAGTGAGTCTTGGGTTCTGTGAGAGAAAGGAGGACAATAGAGCTACACTTTTGGCTATTGTGATTTCTGGAGATGAAGGGACTCCATTGAAGATGAAAGAATTCTAAGCGAGCCAAACACCCCAGATGACCAATAAAGGGAGTGCTCTTAAATGTTTGAAAGCTCTTGTTCTCCAACAAGAATCCCAGGTGTGTTCCAAGTCCCGATCTTCCCAAACACAATGCAAATCTATCAGTCTGGAGACTTCAATCCAAAATTTGGTGATAAAACTACACTTTAGAAAGAGATATGAAGTATTCTCTCCAAATTTGCAAAGAGTGCACCAACCAAGGCCAAATAAATTTCTCTTCTTAAGGTTATCCCAAGTCGGGACTTTATTGAGCAGGACATTCCACATAAACAATCTTGTTTTTGCAGGACTTTTGATCTTCCAAAGTTTTCTCCACCACCAAACAGGCTCTATTAGGCCTAAATATGAGTTATATTTTAGATAGCCCAGTTTTGGAGTATAAATCCTTGTGTGAGTCGAGTTCCAAATCAATTCGTCCTTGCAATCCCTGAGTCTTAATTGAGAGGAATTTAAATAAAAAATGTATCTTTCCAGCTCTAGAGTTTCTTCTTCCCCTAAACCCATCCTTTTTACATCTGTCCATCCCTATGACCAAAGGGTGGAGCGGCTTGGGTTAGCCAGGTTGTTTAGATGAGCAAAACCCAAAGTATGCAGGTCTTGTATTAACTGCTCTGAAAGTATATGTTTACCCTCACTCCCTGGCGTGGGGTCTTTCCTTACTCTGAACCGGTGTCCATTACCGAGTTTCCAAGATAGTCCAATTTCAATGATTGGGAAATCATTTAGAATTGCTTTCCAGATCACCGAGGCACACTTTTTGGATTTATGTTGACTTCTGATCCAAATATCCAAGGGAACTGGTTCAATATTATTTTGAATGACTACCTTTGTCCAAAGGCTGGTAGTATTTATAATATGCCATCCACCCTTGGTCGCCAGTGCTTTGGAGAAGAGAAAGATATTTTTTAGGCCCCAGCCTCCCATTGCCTTTGGTATGACAATTTTATCCCAGTGGACCCAGGGAATTACATGAGCTTCCTTTTTACCACTCCACAGAAATTTTGAGGTGAGTTTTCTCGCTGCTTCCAAAATTCCTTTAGGGATCCAAGAGAGGGACATCCAATAAACTAGGATGGCTTCCAAAATTGATTTCACTAGTACCAGTCTCCCTACGTGTGAAATCCACCGATGGCTCCAGGTGTTTAGTATTTTGTCGATTTTCTTCAAAATCCACTTCCAATCCTCTTTCCTATAATCATTGGGTTTAAGTAGAAAACCCAAATACTTTAGTCCATCATCTAAAGTCTTCTTTTCAAAAGGGAAATTAACCCTAAGGGCTTGCTCTTCTTCTTTAGATAAAAGATGTGTGGAGAGCGTCGATTTCCTGTCATTGATTTACATCCCTGTTGCTTTGGAGAAAATAGAAAGAATATTCTTGAAGACCTCGGCCTCCCTTCTAGAACCTCCACTGAAGATTAAAACATCGTCCACGAAGAGAAGGTGAGTGAGATACAAAACTTGGGAAATTTTGATTCTAGAGAAAGTGCCATCACTTTTTGCTTGCGAGATTACTCTGTTGAGTCCTTCGGCTACTAAGAGGAAAATAAGTGGTGATAAGGGGCACCCTTGTCTGAGACCTCTTTCTGAGGTAAAGAAGGAAGATGCTGAGCCATTTATTAAGACAACAAAGGAGGTCGAGGTGAGATAGTTCATGACCCAATTTATGAAGGGAACATCAAAACCCAAATGAGTAAGTAATAAACGAATGTTCAACCAACTTACTCTATCATATGCTTTGGAAAGGTCAATCTTTAACACTGCTCCTTTTAAACTCCTTATCTTCATGCTGTGAAGTCCTTCTTGTGCTATACCTATGGCTTCATGAATTTGTCTTCCGTCCAGAAAGCTAAACTGTTCTTCCAATTTTTTTTCAGAGAGGATTCTTTTCATCCTTCTAGCGATTACGTTTGAAATGATTTAATAGGCACATTTACAAAGAGAGACTGGTCGGAAGTCATCCAGAGTCTGTAGTTTATCAGTGTTTGGGATAAGTGCTAGAAAGGTAGAGTTAAGACTTTGAGGTATTCGACTTGAAGTTCTAGTATCCTCTATCATCTTCAGAAAATCTGGTCCCAAAATCTCATAACAACCCAAGAAAAATTCAATAGTCCATCCATCTGGGCCTGGGATTTTGTCGTTTTGGAAGCTGTGAAGCACTTCCAGGAGTTCTTTTTTCTGTAACTTATCCCATCAGAAGTCGATTGTCTACTTCATCAACAAATCTGGGAAAATATTGTGCCACTTGTACCACTTCTTCTATAGAAGCTTGAGTCTCTACTTTGAACAGTTTTTGGAAGTAATTTTTCCCCAATTTTGACTTTCCTTCAAAAGTGTTTTCCAGGTTTCCTGTAGAGTCCTTCAATTGCCAAATAGTATTGATATTTTTTCTTCCTTTGGAAAAATCTTAGAAGAACTTTGTATTCTCATCTCCACTCTCCAACCAAATAGATCTACTCTTTAATCTCCAGGATTCTTCCTTCTCCTTGATTAGTTTGTTCCTCCTTTTCTCTAGAATTAATAGGTTGATTTTTGACTCCGGTGTGGTGAAACCCCCCCCCCCCCTTCTTCTTCAGAGAATTTTTGTAATTCAAGTTAGATTTCTTTTAGTTCCTTGTCCTCATTTTTCCTTTTTTGAGAGGCCCAACGTTTTACCACTTCTTTGATCTTTTTCACGTTTTAAACAAACTGGAAAGCTGCTGACTGTGGATGATCATGTTGAAAAGGTATCCAATGTTCTTTTATCAATCCAAGAAAGGAGTCATCTTCTAGCCAAGTTTTGTTAAATTTGAAAGGGTTGGCTAGATTTTTTTATCCCTGTTTGTATTCCAGGAAGATTGGATAGTGATCTGAAAAGCCTCCTAAACCGATCCATTGCTTTATAGTTAAATATTTATCCAAAAGAGAGTCGGTTATCAGGAAGCGGTCTAGTATTTTTGCAACTCCTTCTATTCCTACCCTGTTATTTTTCCATGTAGCCTTGAGAAAAATAGGGTCAAGGTTCGTTAAGCTGTACTCCACAAATTTTTGACTGAAAAAATCTACCAAAGGGTCGGGCCTGGCATTGTCCCCCCCACACTTCTGAAGGTCCCAGAGAGAGGTTTAAGTCTCCTCCTAAGATTAACATTTCTTTAAAGAAGGACTTTGTGAGAAGAGAGTCCCATAAAGGTTTTCTTCTCCGGTAGGGTCCATAGATGTTTAGAATATGTATAACTTCCTTTATAACTAGAGCCAAAAACGTAATACCAAGTCCAGACTCCAAACCCCAAGAGTTAATGACTTGAATGGTATGTGTGTTCCATCCTATGTCCAAACCCCCAGACCTGCCCATGACATCCATCGTTTTAAACTTCCATCCAGGGAGGAGGTGTTCCAGGATAGTCTTTACCTCTTCACCTACTCCCATTGTTTCTTGAAGGAATAAAACATCCGGGTGTTCTGTCAAAATAACCCTTTTCAAGGAAGGTTTTTTGAGGGCACCTGCCAAACCCTTGCAATTGGAAAACATGATCTTCATCCTAGAACCCTACCCCGGGGCCTCAATGCTCTAAGTGCACGTTCAATAGATTGTTGTTTTCCAGCCAGAAGATCTATCCTGGCTTTGGATTGTGCTTTTGAAAACATGGATTTTCTCTCGTGACCTCCTTTGTCCAAGGAAGAGATTACCTCCTTTCCCAGCCCTCTTGTGGAAGGGGCACCCTTTTGGGATCTTAAAAAGTAGCGAGAAGATGCAGTCTAGATAGAGTGGGAGGAAGGTGAAGAGGCTTCTTCGGTAAGGAAAAGTCGCTTGGGAGAGGGTGGGTCATCTGAGAGGGAAGTTTCTTTGTAAGAGTTTGAGTTTCTCTCAAGAAACGACGTAGTATCAATGTTTAAAGACAGATTTTTTAGAGCCTCCAACCACTCATTTCTCTCTAGAGTCAAATTTTTAATTAAAACAATAATAGGAGGAGAAGAAAGTACAGGGTTACTTGAGACCAGAGTCCTTGAGCTTCCTTAATCAAGAGTAGTGAGGCTTGTAATCCCGTGTCCTTCCTCTTCTTGTGGTTCAGGAGAAGGAGATAATTCCTTTTGACACGTTTCCTTTGTGGCTTATGTGGACTGCACTGGAACCTATGAAAATTGTGTTGCCTTATCTGTACCAATTTCGGGCCTACTACTATCATTCTAAGTCACTGTCTTTTTTTTTTACTCTGTAAAAAGTGCATCCTTTAGTTCTTAAAGGAAGATGACAATTTAACACCAGTTGCCCATATTGATGGCATTGTCAACATCTAAAAGGGATGTTTCCATAGTCTAGGATTTGGGAGTGTGTGAAGTTTCCCCAACTTAAATCGATTTCTTCTCCAAGCCCTTCTCTAACATTTAAATTGACTAAAATTCTTGTGACTTTCCTTTGTTTTGTCTCCTCAAAAGATAAATTTGCTTCAATAAAATCATCCAAGAAATTTCCGATGGCTTTGAAATAATCCAAAGTCCAAAACTGTAGGGGAAGAGTTGGAAGGTAGACCCACACAGGGATTTTGTCTAGTTTCCTTCTGCTGGCATTGAAGAGGGGGTTCCAGGGATTTAGAAAGAGGGGGGAATTGTTAATGCTCCAATTTTTTCTCAAAGCCCATTTTGCATGATTTGGTTGAAGGAAATTGAAGGCAAACCAATTTCTACTTAATTCTATAACCTCTGGGACGTATCCAAGGTGTTCTTCCCAGATCGAATGAGTCCACTCGATGATAGTTTTGAGAGAAAAGGACATGTCACTGGCCCTCCCAACTAGTGTCTGGTTTGTCATCTGCACAACCTGGTTCATACCTACCTCTTCCCCGAGCACAAGGTTCCCCACTTTACCTTTGGACTTTAGTCCTTTCCTTTTCTGTTTTTGTCATGCACTAAGAAATCGCTATTATCTTAGGGGTCCTGCACTCTGACTGGAGAATTAAGGGAGAATGGTGAAGCAACCCTTCTCTCCTGAGTGAAACACCTCTACTCTTCAACGTTAAGGAGAGAAAAAATAAAACCTTTGGAGGAAATTGGAACCTCTAGTGAGTCTGATCGACTATATGCCTCGCTACCTTGAACAAACCCTGTGACAGGGCAGGCCTTTGAGCCACCAGGTGAAAAATCACTTATTTCGAGGTCTGGGCTGACATGGGATGGAGAAAGAAAAAAAAACCCTTCCACTTGAGAGAGCCAGTCCAGGGCTAGGTCATCTGAAGGACTAAGAGAGGAGGGAAGGCCTCCTTCAGAGACAAGGCGGTCTGAAGCCAAAAAATCTGAGAAAGTCCCGAAACAACCAGTATAGGAATCATTCCTGGAAGGTGAAGAGGAGGCAAACTACTTACCAGAAAGGGGAGGAGGAGACTCGACGGGGGGAGGAAACAGAACCCGATTGAGAGGCGAAATTTCATCTACTAGGAGCCCTAGTCCTGAATCTTCCCCGCTCGAAGGATGTGGAGAGGCTGCGTGTTCTGGCACCTTCTCCATGGTGTCTTCCCAAAGTTCCATGTCTGATAATTCCAAGTTGGAACGCAGTGTGGCGACCGCAGCTACAGACAATGTGAAAACTAAGAAAAAGACCACCTGTGCCTCCGTCGAAAAAACTCCAGTAAAAAAAACTTGGAAAGGTTTCGTTCTTTGCCAGATCAGTTTGATAAGAATGACTGAAAAAAGGTTAACTATATATATATATATATATATATATATATATATATATATATATATATGCATTGGTACAATATAACAGTTTCGTTGCCAAATTAAAAACGTTTTACAAATTTGTGTATTCATTTGGTGCTTTATGAATTAAGAAAAGCACAACTTCCTAAGTACTGTTTATTACGCACCGTCAACCTATGAACAAATTTAAGACATGGCGATTTCCATACAAAATTAGTGATTTTTCCATTTTAAACTTAATAGTGCACTTTGTAAAAAAATGTGCCTCGATGCTTATCTAGGTAAAATGTGCATCGCCGACCGTGAAAATGATTTTTTAATATTATTTCTATTTTAAATTAAGCAGTGTTATTTACATAAAAATATGCATGAGTGCTCTTACTATGTATAGAGTGCATTGGTCACCGCAAAGGCATTTCAAAAAACAAAGAAAACGACAACTACATGATGGTTTGGGATCCAATGCAATGAGTGGTTTCATTGGAATGGATAGGAAACACCCATATATAAATAAACAAACCGTATAAAAAAATTGCTTAAAAAAATTTCTCCCTGTGAAATATAGAAAGAGAAAGCAAAAAAAAATTGAAGAATTTAGGGCTTTTGATACTGAATGTAACTATGAAACCCTTTTTTTCTTTTCGGAATGTACTAAAAATTGTTTTAATCAAATAGGAGAATGATTAAGACGATTAATATAATGAAATCATGTACTTGAAATTTCTTCTCTACAAATTTCTGTATGATCTATAGTAATCCCCCTAGAATTTGGTTCTTAAAAAAAAATCCTCCCACTCTAAAGTCTTTGTTGATAAATCTATGTTGCACAATTCTATTTTCTTAATTTTGGCAAACAAATAAAATAATGAATAGGGTTTTCCTTTATAAACACAAAAACTCAAATCCCTACTCATTTTTTCGTTGTATATTTTGGTGCATTGATGATAAACGCGCGTGCTTTTTTTCTTCGGAAGTTACATTTTTAGTGTGCTATACTGTGAGTAGCGCACCTGTGCGGTGTACGTATAACACACCAATTTACTTTTGTAATTGGTTTCAAAGTATTGATATTAAGCGCGGGCTATTTTTCTAACTTGCTTGAGTCAGTGCGTTATACAGTTTGAAATGCACTTGTGCAATGTGTAAATAATAACGCACCGTAAGACAAATAAATTTGCATAATGCAAATGGAAACATCTGCATTTAAATTTTGTGGAGGTTTTGCTTTGTGAAGGAAATGTGCATCGCCGACCGCAAAAATGTTTTTTTAATATTTTTTCTAATTTAAATTAAGCGGTGTTATTTACATAAAAATATGCATCAGTGCTCTTACGATGTATAGAGCGCATTGGTCATCGCAAAGGCATTTAAAAAACAAAGAAAATGATAGCTACATGATGGTTTTGGATCCAATGCAATGAGTGGTTTCATTGCAATGAATAGGAAACACCCATATATAAATAAACAAACCCTACAAAAAAGTTTGCTTAAAAAAATTTCTCCTTGTGAAATATAGAAAGAGAAAGCAAAAAAATAATGAAGAAATTAGGGCTTCTGATACTGAATGTAACTATGAAACCCTTTTTTTTGTTTGGGAATGTACTAAAAATTGTTTGAATCAAATAGGAGAATGATTTAGTCAATTAATATAATGAAATCATGTACCTGAAATTTCTCCTCTACAAATTTCTGTATGATCTATAGTAATCCCCCTTGAATTTGGTTCTCCAAAAAAAAATCCACCCACTTTGAAGTCTTTGTTGATAAATCTCTGTTGCACAATTCTTTTTTCTTAATTTTGGCAAACAAATAAAATAATGAATAGGGTTTTCCTTTATAAACAAAAAAACTCAAATCCCTACTCATTTTTTCGTTGTATATTTCGGTGCATTGATGATAAACGAGCATGTGTTTTTTCTTCGAAAGTTACATTTTTAGTGTGCTATACCGTGAGAAGCGCATCGACGCGGTGTACGTATAATGCACCAATTTACTTTTGTAATAAGTTTCAAAGTATTGATATTAAGCGCGCGCTATTTTTATGACTTGCTTCAGTCGGTGCGTTATACAGTTTGAAATGCACTAGTGCAATGTGTAAATAATAACGCACCGTACGACATATAAATCTGCATAATGCAAATGGAAACACCTGCATTTAAATTTTGTGGAGGTTTTGCTTTGTGGAGGAAATAACGAAGGTCAGTCTTCGATGCTTCGCTCAATTACACGCACCATTGTGTTTGGTTTATCCATACACATCGATATGTCTTTATATGATGAAGCACATCGTCAAGTTATAAAAATTATTCAAAGTTATTTTTGAAGTTAGAATGTTGTATGCTACCCAAGATGTCGATTTTGGCTCAAATGCAGGAAAAAATGAATTATGATATCAAATGGCTAATTCTTCAGATTTCATCTAATTTTGTATCTTTGGAAGTCCTTCAAGTTCTCTCATGTCGATTGCAGTATGTCTAGATTTTATTGATAATTCATTTATCTCATTGAATTTTTGTTATGTATGCAGGTGCAGTTGAATAATTGTTCAGTGAATTTTGCAGGATCAAAATTCATGATAAAGTTCAAATGCTCAAGATATTCCCGTAGTCCCAAAATTTTGCAAGTTGTTATCAGGAGAAAGATAACACAACCAGATGTTTGATGAAAATGGACAACTTCTTTACCCTACCAATCCTAACATACCATCTTCTAGCAACCAGCCTGGGTCAATGGTATTACACCATGAATTGCATCTCTTTTATGTAGACAACCCCGTAGGGTGTAAGAAAAAGATGATTGAGTAATTGTATTTTTGGATTTTCAATGGAACTGATGTAAATGTATTGTTTAATTCGACATTTTTTTATAAAGTGGTTGGTTTCATGTTTATTATTGGGAAAAAAATATCTATGCTTCTAATAAGTGTTTGGTATAATGTTTGAACATATTAAATGCAATTTGTTACTAATATTATCGTTGTGATGTTCAATATTTTTACAATCAAGATTCTAATGATGAGCGACCTGTCCACCATCTACCGTTGCACCCCACTACGATGTCAAGTCGCGAGCTTGTTGATAAACTAAAACAACTCGAAGAGGAAGCATACCGAGAATGGTTGAAACAACCATCTATTCAATTCCCACTATGTCCTGAGTCACCAATTCAAAACCTCGACAATAACACTAGTTCTTCACATGTTGGGGATGAAGGCAAGGATATAGAGGGTGGTATGGATGATTTCCTGTGAGATACCCAAGCCATGGAGGGAATGTTGTTAGATGCATTCCAACAAAATGAACTAGGGGATGATGTTGATGTCATAGATACCTTCTTCAAAAGCCTCAAATATGCTTCCACTACTCCTCTATTTGGTCGAGTACAGGGGTCTACAAGGTCTACCTAGATAGGGACAACAATGTTACTGTACAACTCAAAAGCAATGTATGATATGTCAGATGTGTGTTTCTCGACACTTTTGAGGTAACTAACCATTAAGTCCCCTAAATTTTTAAGGAATCTTGTCACACAATGAAGGAAGAAAAGCGTTGATTTTATTCATGCTTAATGACACTGTACATTTGTATTTCCCACTAATTGTAGGTTACTCAAATATAAGTACTTCCGAGTGATAATCTCTTTCCTGATCGCTGCACAAAGGCAAAGTGAATGCTAAAAATGTTGGGTGTTGAGTACATATCATACCACACACATGATCTGAATGATTGTATTCTATACAAAAACGAATATGTGGACAATAAGATATGTCTAGAATGTGGGCATGATAGGTACCATAAATAAAAAAACAAGGGTAAGGCACATGGTCCTCCTCATAAGATATTGATGCACATGCCTATAATTCCAAGGATTCAAAGGCTCTTTTGTTGCAAACAATTGGCCATGTTACAAGGGTGGCATGCCTCACATATAAGTGATCCATGAGTTATGTGAATCCCAACAGATTCAATAGCCATGAAGCATATAGAGGATACATGTCCCAATAAATTCAAGGATGAAGTATGAAGTATGAAGCCTACGATTGAGCGTATCTATGGATGGAGTTAACCCGTATTCCCTCCAAAACACCAATTATTCTGTTTGGCCAGTGGTAGTGATCAATAACAATATCCCCCCATGGTTGTCTATGAAGAATTAACATCTTATGTTGGCTCCTATAGTCATGGATAGAAGAAAAGTGAGGAGAATGGATGTCTACCTCCAACCACTAATCAATGAATTTAAGCAATTATGGGAAGGGATACATGTATATGATGTATCAAGACCCATCCCAATGGAGAGGTCTTTTATGTTGTATGGCATATGTGCATACACCACACATGATTATTTAGGACTATGAGTTTGCTCCGGTTAGCATGTTCATTAATTTGTTTATATCTATAATGTTATTTGGCATACTTCATTTGGTGCGGCTATATTTTTGACACTAACATGCTATGTATATGATAACATTGCAAGTTTTGTAACAAAAGGGTACCATGAATGTAAATGTTGTGGACTTTCTATAAAGGATAGGTGGTCCAACCACCTACAAAAGCCAGTGTACGACTGTTTAAGGGTATTCCTCCTAGAAGATTAGTCTTATAGAAGAGCTGCATCTACTTTCAATGGCAAACCAAAGAGAACCCGAAGACCTAGAATAATGACACCAACAGATTGGAATAGAGAATATGACATAGAGAAGGAGAAGGAAATGGATTTTTTTATTTATTAAAATGGGGAACCTATGTTAGATGATCTTAAATTTTTTAACACCTATGTGGAGAGAATTCCCATTGGGATGAAAAGGAAATTTGTATTTTATGAGTTTTCATATTGGGAGCATCTTAAGATTGACCACTTACTAGATCCCATGCATATATTCAAAAGTGTTTCATATTCTTTATGGAGGCACATATCATGGAATAAAAGAGACACATTAGCTGTTAGGAGATATCTTATTGCTTCAAATACTAAAAAGACTCATTGGCCAAAAAAATAAACTAGAGGAGAGGTTGGTCCCTCTTGGTCTTTTAAAGAAGGTGATGTCCCATGGATTTTGAAGAAAGATGATCTTTCTATGGTGAAGGATGTTATATTGGGTTTGAAGGCACCTTATTTATATGGGTCGACTCTATGACATTGATTCATTGTAGAAGAGAATTTTTCAAGTTTGTAATCACATGACCATCTAAACCTTCTAAGGGTATGTATGTTGAATACATGATTCTTATTCTATATTGACGTTGGTAAAAATATGCTATGCACTCACAGTTTTATGGAAATTAATGATGTGTGTGTCTATTTTGTAGTGTCATTATCCTTTTCTCATGCGTTGTTGTGTGAACCATGACTTCTCCCAGGACCCGCGACGTGCCATATCAAAATTATCTGCATTTGTACATTGGATCAGTTCAAGGGAGATTCATATGGCTAACATTCCACGGTGGCGTCGAGAGATAATTGAGATTGTTTGTATGTTTGAGAGGGAACTGCCCACAAGTTTTGTGGACTTGCAAGTCCATATTCCAATTCAACTACCCGATGAGGTTGAATTAGCTAGGGCATTGTCATGTCGTTGGATGCTATTTTTAGACAGGTACATGAAAAAATTGAAGGGTTTTGTTCGACAAAGGGAAAAACAAGAGGGATCTATGGAAGAGGGGTAGATAGAATATGAGTCCTTCTATTATGCCAAAGAGTACATAAAGAAATTTGACGACACAACAGGGGCAGTGGTTTGGGACGACCATGAAGATGAGGACAAAGGGGAATGGGAGCTACTCCAAACGAACGAAAAAAGCGCTTGATAAAGAGTAAGTTAGTTATATTTTGTCAATTTAGTACACATAAATTGTTTACATTGAAGTTGTAATATATATTTGATCCAAGTGGATATCGGTGGCCACCCACCTATTTCAATTAGCTCATCTTGGAATTTTTTTAGTTTGGCAATTTTTTCCTAGTTTTCGGGTCTTAAACTTCTAGGGCCATTTTGAGGCTCTAAACAACGTTTTTAGGGATCACCACAGTCAAATTGTAGATGAAGTCGGATTTTGATGGCATAATGTGTAGTCCTCGTATAAAATTTTCCAACCAGCTACCGTGCGCCTAAAACAAAGATCGTATGCAAAAGTTACGACGCTGAGAAGTTGATGTACCAACTTACCCCAACGGGGCCCACATAACTTTTGGCGCTTCATCTTCTAGGGTTAGGTTATTGGATATATAGGGTTTTGGCATTCATGTTTATTGTAAAAAAGGCTTTCAGAGACTCATTGTAATCATCTTCTTGCGAATGAGCATAAACGTCACATCTCTTCTTAGAGATAAGCCGCCACCATTCTAGCAAGCTTGTTTTCAGTCTGCATTTTACAATTTTAGCATATTTCTTTATTAAATAGAAGTTGATTTTACTGTATCTCTATTATTGTTCATTGTGTCTCTATGTTAATAATAATAATAATAATTTGTGTTCATTTCATTCTGTTCATAAAATCCGGATTAATGGTATCATAATGGTTTGCTCCTTGTCGTTCTTAGTGCATGTCCTTGATGAGGTCAGGGTATAAAGAGTTGGGTCTCGAGCTTTTTTCTATTGAGGATAAGAGCTCTTGCATGCCCAAGTGACATTCCATGGTAGGAGAAAAGAAAGACGATGGGATAGGATATCCTTTCAAAATGTTGCTCGAGGAAGGCCTCGCGCAACAGAGGAACAAGATGATGGATAATTTTGCGCAAATCCTTCGACGACTACCAACAGGTGACACATCTTCCTTGAGCAGAGATGCTGCCCCATTCAAGGTACATATCAACTTTGATATTCCTATATTTGAAGGTTAGATAGAAGCAGATGTTGTAGACAAATGGTTGAATTTGCTAGAAGTGTATTTTTCTGTCCATAACTTTTTCGAATAGAGAAAATATTACTTTTGTGCTCCTCAAAGCCGTCTCCCATGTCAAATATTGGTGGGAGAATTTTCGTGAGCAAAAGGCAACAGAGAAAACCTCATTATTTACAATCACACTCACCTAGGAGTCCTTTAGGGATGTTGTTAAGTAACAATACTACCCCGTTGGAAGTTATGACGACCTGTATACAAAATGGACCACATTGCGGCAGGAAAGGGACCAAGTAGTGGTAGAATTCACAAATATTTTCCATACCTTGCGCACCAATATGGGTATCAAATATTATGAGTGACATCTGGTGCTCAAGTATTGCAATGGTATGCATAGATACATCTAGGGAGAAATGGAGTTTCTGGACATCTCGTCCTTAGGCGTGGCCTATCGATATGCTGTCAAAATCGAACAAAATCTTAAACAAAAGACATGACAGTTTGGGTTTGCGAACCCTCACAGTAGAAGCATGGAAAATGTAGTCCCAACCCATAGAACAAAGGATAGAGAAAATATGGATAGCCTTAGGACAACTAGTCTAAGTCATAAACAAATAAGGACAATGGAAAGACGAATAAAGATACTAGGAAGTGGTGCGACTTCCATAAGAGTCCCTGGAATAACAATGTTGATTGTCGCTCAAATTAGTCATTGGGGGCTGAGGCGAAAACATATGAATTAAATGCGGCTTCCGATTCTGATTTAGAACCAGAAAAAGGGGAGACAAATCATTGACACATAACCCAGTGCCACTGTTGGTACCACCAAGATCCATCCTGGTGAACCTGATGAGTCGGAGGAAGGAGAGTACCTCTTTCATTCACAGATGTCGATGAAAGGTGCCCCATTTCACTTCATCATTGATAGCGGTAGCTAGAAGAACCTCATCTCAGCGGAGGGCGTCAAGTGGCTGGTCCTGCCGACAATGCCGCACCTATAGCCCTACACCATCAGATGGCTCCACCAAGGAAGAAATCTTCACGTCATCCAACATTCTCGCATGTCCTACGGAATCAAGCCCTTCAAAGATGAGGTATTGTGTGATGTCTCTCCCCTTGAAGTTTGTGATGTTCTTTTGGGCCAACCTTATTTATGGAAATGTCATGTTGTATATGATTCTAGGCCTCACAGTGTTATTATTACTTTCGACATGAAATTGTACAGGATACCCGAGGTAGTCCCACCTAGTGCCATTTCCTTGATCTCTTCCAAGCAATGCAGGAAGGTCATCTTTCAAGCCGAGAGGTTTTTCTTCTTTGTGATTCTCTCTCAGAGCAATCGAAAGATTGCAGCCACATCCATGGCCTTTGCGACCGACCTCTCCTCGCAGCAGAAGTAAGTGGATAAGGTCATGGAAGAATACAAAGACATCTTCTCCTCACCTACCAGGGTACCTCTGCACTATCAAGTCAATCATTCCATCGATCTTACCCCCGATGCACCGCTTCCCAATGGGATAGTCTATCGTCGCTCTCTATTAGAAAATGAGGAGATCAAGCGTCAGATCCAAGAACTGCTCCAAAAGGGGCACATCTGACCTATCTCATCACCTTGTGGAAGCCCAATCCTACTTGTACAAAAGAAAGACAAGACTTGGTGACTCTGCATTGATTATCGAGCTCTAAATAAAATCACAGTCAGGAACCAGTACTTGATTCCCCGAATCGACGATCTCCTTGATCAACTCAAGGGGGACAAATACTTCAGTAAGATTGATTTGAAGTATGGCTACCATTAGGTCCCAATAGAGCAGAAAAATGTATGGAAGACTGCCTTTAAGTCAAAATAAGGTCTTTTTGAATGGCTAGTCATGCCCTTTGGTTTGACAAATGCCCCAACAACTTTCATGAGGATGATGGAAAATATCTTGCGCCCTTTCACCAATTATTTTTTAGTGGTGCATCTAGATGACATCCTCATCTACAACTAGACTTGGGCGGAACACTTGCAGCATATTCAACAGATTTTGCACACTCTGCGGTAGCACAAGCTATATTCCAACTTGGAAAAATGCTCCTTTGGCATGGACATGGTCCAATACCTAGGTTACATTGTTGATGAACATGGTGTGCATGTGGATCCAGCCAAGATCCATGTCATCCGTGATTGGCCAGCCCCAACCATGCTCTCTGAGCTTCAGAGCTTTTTAGGCCTTGCCAATTTCTATCGCAGGTTCATGTTGGGATTATCCCATATTGCATGGGCCCTCAACCAAGTAACCATGGGTGGTGGTAAGGAAAAGTTTGTATGGAGCCTGTCCCAACAACAAGCATTCGATTATTTGAAGTAGTGCTTGTGCTCATCCCTAGGTTTTCATTACTCGACCTGCAACAACCCTTTGAGATCGAGACATATGCTTCAAACTATGTTGTGGGCGCAATTCTCACTCAACATGACCACCCCGTGGCCTTTCATAGTGAGACACTATAAGATGTCGTCCATAAGTGCCCTAATTATGACAAAGAAATGTACTCCATTATGCCAGCCTTCTACCAGTGGAGGCATTACATTCTCGGGAAGGAGACAATCATCCAAACTGATCATAATCCGTTGCAGTTCATGCAGACACAAGGAAAATTGCAGAATGAACACCATAAGAAGTGGTCCACATACTTGCAATAGTTCCACCTCAACATCAAGTATAAGACATGAAGTACCAACCTCATCCCTATTTGCCTTAGTTGACCTCCAGTCGTGAAACTCACCACAGTGGTAGACTCTTGTGGCCATGAGACTTCCAGATGGCCCCAACTCTAAGAGAAAGATCTTGACTTCACCACCACCTACCAGATGTTGGGCTCAAACAAAATTGTCACTAATTTCCATCTTCATGGTGGGATGTTGTGCCATCTAGGCCATCTCTTTATTCCATCAAGCGAGCGAGCGAAGCTGATTTGGGAAGCCCACTACGGTTGGGTGGTAGGACACTTCGACGTAGAAAAGACAGTGGCAGTGCTGCAACAACATTTCTACTGGCTGAAACTTTGATAGGATGTCAACAAGTATATCAGGTCCTGCACTGCCCGCATTATTACCAAACTGACCACTAAGAAATAAGGCATGTACACCCCTTTGCCTACTCTTGACAAGCCCTAAGAATCCATCTCAATGGACTACATGTTGGGCCTTCCATCCACCAAGCGAGAAAATGATTGTGTTTTTTTGGTTGTTGATCACTTTTCCAAGATGACGACTTTGGTCGCTTGCAAGAAGAGCATCACAACGAAGGCCACTGCCAAGCTCTTATTTGATCGAGTGTGGGTACATTTTGGGATACCACAAACCATTATCTCATATTGGGGTAGTCGGTTCCTCAACACATTCTAATCAAGCCTTTGGTCACTGTTGGAGACCAAGCTCACCAAATCCACTGCCTTCCACCCCCAGATGGATGGCCAAACTGAGGTCGTCAACCAGATGATCGTGCATATCCTACACATGTACAATTCCAATCACCCCACACATGGTATGAGAGTCTTCCCTATGTTCAACACAACTACAAAAGAGCCATACATAGCTCAACCAACCACAACCACTTTCATGTGGGGTTGATATTTAAACCATTGGGTCCCATGGATGTTGTACTACCCTGTATGGCCACCTAGGAAGACTCCTCCAATGCTCAAAATGAAGTTGACAAATCCACTCGGTTCATTGAGAGGATCCAATAAATCCGCCAATAGGTTCAAGATATTTTACAGAAGTTCAATGCCAAGTACAAGCAACGCCATGATGAACACCAAGTGCCACACATGTTTTAGGTGGGAGAGAAAGTTTGGTTGCACTTGTAGAAAGAACGCCTTACAAGGCCCCATCAGAAGATTCATCCACTTTGCTATGGACCTTATACCATTACCAAGGTTGTGGGAGACAATGATTTTGAGCTCAACATTCCCCCCTTCCTTGGCTTTCACCTAATGTTCAATGTGGATCTCCTTCGACCATATTTTCCAACATTATTGGAAACCTCATAGATAGCAGAAAAATTGATGCCAACAGAGCTCAACCATGACTACATGGAACAATAATCCACTGATCATATCATGGAAACAAAGGTCAAGGGAACTCACTAGCAGAGGATCCAACTTTATCGGGTTGTCAAAGCAGGGCAGCTCCTGCACCAAGGAAAGTGGCTCACCCGGGGTCAAATTCAAAAGAAATTTCCTCATTTGATGGGGGAACTCAACGCAATGGATACCATTTCTTCCTAAGCGGGGAGGATTGATCTAGGTGGATATTGGTGGCCACCCACCTATTTCAATTGGCTCATCTTGGCAGTTTTTCAGTTTGGCAATTTTGAGGCCCTAACCTACATTTTTAGGGCTCGTCATAGTAAAAATCTAGATGGAGCCACATTTTGATGGCATAATGTGTATTCCTCGGATAGACCTTTCCAACGAGCTATCATGCACCCAAAACGAATATCGTATGCAAACGTTACGACCCCTGGAAGTTGATGTACCAACGTACCCCAATGGGGTCCATGAGACTTTTGGCGCTTCATCTACTAGGGTTAAGGTTTTGGATGTCTAGGGTTTTTGAATTCACCTTTATTGTAAAAAAGGATTTCAGAGCCTCATTGTAATCATCTTATTGTGAATGAGCGCAACTGTCACATCTCTTCTCAAAGATAAGCAACCACCATTATAGCAAGCTTGTTTTCAGTCTGCATTTTATAGTTTCCACATATTTGTTTATTGAATAGAAGCCAATTTTGCGATATCTTTGTTATTGTTCATTGTGTCTTTGTGTTAATAATAATAATTTATGTTCATTTCGTTCTGGTCATAAAATACAGATCAATATTTCATCCCATGCTACTTGTTTTGAATTCTTGTGTACATCAACGAATTTAGAAATTGATGCCATCAATAAATTTGTTCTTTAAGTTGATAATATATAGTCGATCTCATGCTATTCCTTTTGAATTTTTGTATACATCAACGAATTTAGAAATTAATGCCATCAATAATTTCGTTTTTTACAACGTGGAGGGAATGCGACTGTTAAGACCAGAAATTGAATCCATTTTTACTTCATTTTTATAATGTTTTGGACCTCTAAGGAGCCTAATTAATCCCCATACATGTCATTTCTTGCCTCTAAGGGTGGGAATAATCATAATTACCAGAGGGGTAGGGAAAAATATAAGAGGAAGAAGAAGGTACAACCATGAATACACAACCAAGTTTCTGATCAAAGAAAAGAGATCTCCATCTTCTCCACTCTTTCTATTCTACTACACCATTTCTCATTGTGGCGTACCTTTTTCCTACCCAGAGCTTATAACTCACTAGGTAACATTTTGATACCAATTTGTAGCACACCCATTTCGAAAATCTGGGCTTATAAACGCTCTGATACCCATTTAACTCACTTTCACATAATTCGTACAGGCATTATATAATCACATGCGTTCCAGTAAAGAAATACATTTAACTCATAGTAAAACGTATAATTTATGGCTACAATGAAACAATCCATAGGATTTAACAGTAATTCATATACACAGCGGAAGACATGATACATAATATATACAACACAGTCATGCCAAAATGTGATAAGAACATAGTTAGATACTTATCTTGTGACAGTGGTGAAATCCACCAACCAAGTGCAGGCCTTCCATGAACCTCCCAGCCTTAGACCACACTGCTCATCATCTCAAAAGTGGATCACCCCCGAGCTGGGACTGAGCTCCACCCCAAGGCAAGGAATCCTAGGCTAGGCTGAGGTTATAGGGACAACAACATAGAAATATCTAGAAGGATTCTTCCCAAAGATGCCATCTTACGCCCACTACTACCAGACTCTCATTCCCCACATGCCTGTTCCCCCCAGGGAGTATACACCTTCACACGCACAGTCCATCAGTGCTAACCTCCCTCTCTGGGTCTTGGCAACAGGCCGGATCAGGAAGTCTCAGAGCCCATAGCTAGTGCTGGGCACTCTCTGGAAGAACCACTTCCCAGTAAACTCTTTCATCGGAACAGAGTTGCTCACAGGCCTGACAACCTGCCTCTTCCAACCACAGTCACCTCCCTCACCAGAAGAGAGGTCATACACAATCTCAGCACGAGCTTACTCTGGCCAGTATGCCACGCGCAGTCCTGCACTGCGTGGCCGCAACAACCAATTGGGAAAAACAGACACGCGCTTCCCAAACAGGTCTAGTAATCACGGGAAAGTCTCACGGTCTTGGTTTCGGGATGGTACCAGGGTATTCTTGCAGAGGTCGGATGGGATCCTCTTCAGACAGTCGGGTCGAATGGAGAAGAATCCCCTCCACAGTTCATCTGGGCTATTATATTTGCATGCACCAGGGTTGACACTTGTCACCCTGGAAACTGCATGCGTTCCCACAACATGCATCCTTTTTGCACGTTTTTCCCCTTGCCAGGAACTTCGGATAAAAATAAAATACACATGTCTTTTGGGAAATAATATTAAAATATTATACTAGGGCTTAAGCCCCCTAGGCTTAGCCCCTAGGCTCAACACTTAGCCCCTTTTTCCACCTTCTAGCCCGTAATCCCTTGCCCACTCTGTGGACGCTCAGTCCCCCTTCACTCATTCATCGTGGTCGGTCTGCACCTGGCGGTGTATATATATTATTAATCATTCTGCATACATACAAGTACAACATCAGGATCCTGGCCTTCAATACTTAGGCTCCCTGGCCTAACAAACACATAAGCCTACCAGCTTATACAAAACTTGGCTCACCAGCCTATAGAACATGTTTACAATTCATTTCATATATCATGATTTGCAATGGGGCTCAGCCTTGGGGACACTACACTCATAACTTTATGCTTGAGTCTTTGAATTGGGCACAAGGCTGCATTTTTGAGTGTTCTTCTTGTATTCTTCCAAAATATTTTTCTTCTATGATCATGGAGTATTTACAACTATATACATGACTGTCAAAGCTTTGGTAATGAAGAATATTTTTCATGAATAAACTCCACAAAGAATTGCTTCGAAGTTGATTTTGACTATATCTTGTAACTTTGAGTCTTAAGTATGAGGTATTTGAGATTGACCTATCAAATTATCTTTTGATCTTGATAGTAGTACTCTTTTAAAATTCTTTGAGATGATCAAATTATTCTCTTCTATTTTTCGTGAAGAAGACATGGATGCATTTATATATGAATAAGAATATTGTATATGTGATGCTGATAATGAAGAAATTATGATGTTGAAGCCCTCCTTCATTCTTTTCTTATTGTAAAGAGACTTCTTGCTATACATAAAGATTATATCAGGTCATTGAATACCATATCATTTCATAAATTCAACCAACAAAGACAAAGGGTTTTCTTCCTAAGCATTCTCCTAATCCAAGATATTCAAGTTATATATTTTAGTCAAAGAGGAGTACCACCTCTTTGAAAATGCAGGGGTATTCATATCCTAGTGAGGTTGTCATTTCGGTCCTGACGGATTCAAGCATCAACACCTCCTTAGTTGGTGCCCTGAGATATTGGGCCGAGTACTATTGTTGGACCCCACACATATATAAGAGAGCTATAACACAGGGCAAATCCTTGATTGTAGACACCCTACATACCCTAACCCTTGGGAGGACAACAATTGATTTATTGCATTGCAAATTGGCCCCTATCACATTTTTTCGCTGCAGAAACAATCCATGTCGACATTTTTTACTATTGAGAATTTGGGAATTCTGCCACTGCAAAAGTATTCAAGGCGAAGTATAACTCCGCAAGAGTAAAAAAAAGAAAAAAGTTTGGGGCCTATTGGCACAGGGGCAGAGCTAGGGTTCAACGCTTCAACAACGCACCAACAAAACCCTAACTACCAACCCTTTCGGCAACACCTGCGAAGCAGATGAAGTCTCACCCGAGGTAGAGGCAGGGGTGATTGTAGGACTCAAGTGTCTACAACCTAGCTTGGACACATATCTGTGATTACAATACCTTAACAAAGTACTTAGCAGTTAACATTCATCACTATTTAACCCTTATTCACATCGCAGGTCGAAACCCTAATTACATAACAACACAATATTCAACAAGATCACATACATCCAACACTTAGCACATCATATCTAGCATTCATTCGCATTATTAAGCACTGAGCTATTATATCAGATGTATCTAGCATATATGACTATACTAAGCACAAATCACATCAATAACATAACAACTAAAATGCACAAAGCAACCACAACACAGGATCTACGTGGTTCACCCCAGTGTGGGGCTATGTCCACCAACTCTTCTCTGATTTATTGTCTTCCTTCAATATTCTACAAGCACAGAGCCACAAGAACCCACTACGCATATGATAGGATATCTGCGCGCACCTCGCCATATCCTCCTTCCCCGAGCTAGGTTTAAGCACAAAGCCTTCTTATGATCTGCACACAAGCTTCTTACAATCACTTTCACTTAGCTCTTCAAGTTCTTAACACACAATATGCACAAAGCCTCTAGCTCCGCACTAAGCCACAAATATTCACTACTACTTCACTTAGCACACTGGCCTCATTACCCCTTACTTATATCACCTAGCTATCTATTTACACATTACAAAGTGGGCCTAAACATGGGTAAACCCATGGGCCAACATCCCATAACCCGATACATAAACCCTAAACCCAAAAATCCCTAAAAAGGGGGCCAAGATCTCGTGATCTCTACTTTTCTCGGTGCTCTATCTTCGACCAACCTGTCGAAGTCCCAAAATCGGTCAAACGTGACCCAAGTTCTTCAAAACTTGGTCAAGGGCCAACATGCCCCCAACACTCACTTGTGACTTGTCCCAAGTCACTCTGATCTAGGAAACTCTGCCTTAAATGCCTCGATCTTGGCTCGATCTGCTTCGACCTATTGCTTTGCCAGAGTCTCCTGCTCAATGAACTCTTGAATGGTCTTCTACATCATAGGTCCTTCCAAGTGTTGTTCCACTGTGGTGACCATTTGTTCTAGTTCTGCACCTCATCCTTCAATCTCCTCAAAAAGTATGCAAGCTGCATCCTACATTGGCTGGAGTTGTTGGGTCACTTCCACGACCTTACTCTGTATGGCTTGGACTTGTTGTTTAAATGTACACTGTTCCTAGGATCATTTCATCCTCTTGATTGATGATAGTAGCTTCACATGTACTTGCACCGTTGCTTCTTGCTGCTTGGTCTCCTGAAGCTGTGACTCTAGTGTCCTTAGTTCATGGTCCTCTGCAAGGCGGTCGTAAGTCTACACACTTCGACTACTGAGCTATTTACATTCTTTTCCTTGTGGTCCCACCCCTTTCCAAAAGGTATCTCTAGCATAAATGGCGGAACGTCGCAAGTAAGGACTTTGCTACTATTGTGATGAAAAGTGTTCCCCATGGCAGACATATAGAGAATAGATGTTATTCCAGATTGATGCATCCACTTCCTCTCCCTATGAAGACAACCCATTCGATGAGGCTCTTGACCCAAAGGAGGCTCAACCAAGTGATCATGCTGAAGCTCCATTTGTAACCCCTGTGGAACCACAGGAACTCGCCATATCGCTTCATGTACTCTTGGGTATTTCAGCCCTGCAAGCATTGAAGATCAAGGGATACATCAAACATAGTTCGATGGTGGCATTGATTGATAGTGGTATCACCCATAATTTTATTCATTGCAAGCTTGTTGATGAGATCCATTTATTTGTATTCCATGTTTCTAATTTTCAAATCCTCATCGCTAATTGTGGTACTATGAAGTGTGGGGGTTGTTGTGAGAATGTCAAACTCCAAATGGGTGATTATCATCTGAAAACCAACATGTTCTCTATTTCCATTGGTGGTTGTGATATTTTATTAGGAGTGGAATGGATTTTCACTATGGGGCCAATCACAATGGATTATCAAGAATTATATATGAGCTTCACCCAAGATGCTCGCCCCTATAACCTTCGAGGTCTCGAAGCAGGCTCTCCTGAAATCATCAATTCTCACAGGATGGAAAAACTATTGAAGAAAGGCCACCATGGTGTGATTACTCAATTTAATGCCATCCAGGATACTGAACATGCCTCTCAGGTAGTTCCTCCTAGCCTACAACTCATCTTGGACAAGTACCCCAAGGTATTTGAGGTTCCCACATCCTTACCTCCTTCCAGGGGTGAGCATGATCATAGCATCACTCTCCTTCTGGATAATCAACCCCCCAATGTGCGTCCCTACAGATCAATTTTCTCAAAAAAATGAAGTAGAAAATATGGTACAAGAATTACTGGAGGCGGGGGTAATTCACCCTAGTACCAGCCCATATTCTTCACCAGTGGTGATGGTCGTAAAGAAAGAAGGTACTTGGTGCCTGTGCCCTGAATAAACTAATCATCAAAGATAAGTTTCCCATTCCTATCATTGATGATCTATTGGTTGAACTCAAAGGTGCCCGTGTATTCACCAAATTAGACCTTCACTCCGACTATCACCAGATCCAGATGGAGGAAGTAGATATTCCAAAGACTGCTTTCAAAACTTATGAAGGAAATTATGAGTTCCTGCTCATGCATTTTGGACTTTGCAATGCCCCATCCACCTTTCAAAGTATCATGAATAAATTATTGAAACCTTACCTTAATAAGTTTGTCTTGGTTTTCTTTGATGACATCCATTACAACCACACTTGGTATAGCCACCTTCTTCATGTGTACAAAGTCCTTCACTTGCTGCAGGAAAATCGATTGTTTTTCAAAAAGATCAAATGTTCATTTGGAGCCAACAAAGTGGAATACTTGGGACACATTGTCAGTTGTAAAGGGGTAAAAGTGGACCCCAAAAAGATACAATCTATGCATGAGTGGCCATGACCCATGACCTTAAAAATCCTAAGGGGTTTTCTTGGTATCACATGAGATTACAGGAAAATTTTCCACCATTATGGAAAAATTGCTAAGCCCTTGACCAACCTTCTTAAGTAGAATTCATTTCATTGGACACCTGCTGTTGATCAAGCCTTCATAGGGTTAAAGAGGGCCATGTGCACTACTCCTATCCTAGCAGCTCATGACTTCAACAAAACCTTTGTGGTGGAATCAAATGCTTCTGGCACTAGTATAGGCGTAATGCTCACACAAGATGGTCGACCTTTTGCCTTTACTAGACAAGCATTGAGTGGTCGTAATTTGGGCATATCTATGTATGAAAAATAAATGATGGCCATTATCCATGTGGTGCACACATGATGACCATATCTCTTGGGATGTCTTTTTCAGATAAAAACTGATCACCATAGTATGAAATATTTTTTGGAGCAACGACTATCCTCCCCAGAACAAAATAAGTGGCTAACCAAAATGTTGGGTTATGATTATGAAATCATATACAAAAGGGCAAAGATAATATAATAGCCGATGCATTGTCAAGACAACATGAGGAGGACAACTCCCTCGTTTCCTTATTCTTACCAATCCCTCATTGGATTGAAGAAGCACACCAAGAGTGGCTAACACACCCGACTATCTCCAAGTTAATCCAACGCCTTCACGAGGATCCTAATCCTCCCATCGCCTACACTTGGCAGGAAAATATTCTCATATATAAGAATCGTCTGGTTCTATCACCCTCTTTAGCACTCAAGCCGAGGCTCTTAAATGAGTTGCACTCATCAACTATTGCGGATCACTCAGGGTTCCAAAAGACATATGCTCGTGTCAGTGGTTCTTTTTTCTAGGTAGGCATGAAGAAGGATATCCTTCACTTTGTCACAAAATGTGAGGTGTGTGAACATAATAAAGGTGAAACTATCAAGTCTCCAGGCACCCTACAACCGCTACCCATTCCAACTTCAATGTGGACAAAAATCTCCATGGTTTTTTAGTGGGCCTTCCTAAAGCTAGGAACAAGTTTGTCATCATGGTGGTGGTTGATCGCCTCTCCATGTATGCTCATTTTTGTGCATTACCCCACCCTTTCGCACCGACACTAGCAACACAAGTTTTCCTTGATCGGATTTTCAAGTTACATGGCATGCCCACCTCTATTGTATCTGATTGTGACCCAACTTTCACCAACACATTTTGGAAAGAGCAGTTTAAATTGTAGGGCACCCAACTGAACATGAGTATAGCCTATCACCCCAGTCTGACGACCAAACAGAAGTGGTCAACACATGTTTGGAAACCTACTTGCGATATTTTTCTTCAGACAAACAACACCAGTGGGTGCAATGGCTCCCCTTAGAAAAATGGCGATACAATACTTCCTATCATACGATCACTGAAATGACCCCATATGAAGCAATGTATGGCCAACGACCACCTACAATCACCACCTATCTTCCAGGAACATCAAAGGTCAAATCTATTGATTCAATGTTGCAAGGTCACACAACCACCCTAGCGGCTCTTAAGAATAACCTCCACATGGCCCAAAATTGCATGAAGAAACAAGCAGACCAACATCATTTAGAAATGTTTTTTCAAGAAGGTGATTAATAAGTGTTTCTCCGGCTCTAAATTTACAAGCAAACATCTCTCAAAGCCCAGGGAAATCACAAGTTGGCACCCAAGTTTTATGGACCCTACCAGATCATGAAGCGTATTGGTTTAGTGGCCTAAAAATTGGCCCTTCCTACTACTTCCAAAATCCATTCGGTGTTCCATGTTTCCTGTCTGAAAAAAGTGGTGGGACATAATTGTAGGGTCCAAACCATCCTTCCAAAATTAGATGAAGAAGGCTCCCTTTGGCTCCAACCAAAAGCAGTCCTCAATCACCGTGAAAGTCAAATGCATGGAAGAACTATCAAGGAAGCGTTGATTAAGTGGAAGGACACATCACCAGAGGATGTGACCTGGGGACCAAAAACCATACTCTAGCAGTGTCCACACCTGCAACCTTGAGGACAAGCCTTTTATTGAAGGGGGAGGGCATGTTAGGATCCGATCCTAACCCCTCTCCATGGGTCATTAGTCAGTATGATATGTTTTCTATGTAATAAAGGCTGGCATTAGTTAATAATTCCTAATAAATAAAGGATAATAAGTCAATGTAGGAAGACCTAATAGAAGCTCCTGCTTCTAGAAATATCTTCCTCTAGAAGTTTCCTTAGAATGTAGAATTAGTATAAATAAGAGTAGGAGGCATTGGATATTTTTTTCTTGGAGATTATTGTAATAGAGCTTTGCTCTGCTAGATGTTTCCCCCTAGAAGAGGCAAGTGAACATTGCTATCATTAATAAAGGTGCTCTTTCTGGTGTTATTCTGGTATTATTCTGTTATTTTTATGGATGTATCATTGTTGTTCTACCATTGCTTGCTAAATATTTCTGTTCTGCATACTATATTATATCTGTAATATCGCAATGATGGAGTTAGTGATTGTCATCATCATTGTCGGCGTGAACACATGTCCTTTCATATTTTCCATACATGTTACGCACAATGAAATGGATCACTAGCTTCGAGAATGAGACACGTAGCTGCATGTTGTGACATTAATTGCTTCAAAACCCGCCCTGCCATTAATTGCTTCAATACATGCCCTTCCAAGTCCATTGTGAGAAGTTAGAAAACGTGTTATCTTAATGAGTAACCATTAATCAAACAACGTGATTTCCAAGATTTCCTCTGCCACAATTGGCAGGGACTTGCTGCCCTTTGCAACTCCTCTTGTTACTCTTTGCAATCTCTTATTTTCCATCTATCAATTATTACAAAGTGTTTGTGTTGAGTTGAACTTTATTAATAATGTGCTTGATAGGTTATGTAGTTAACATTAGATATATTCTTCCATTGTTTCAAAAGGGCAAAAAATTATTTCATTCAAATGCCAAGGAAAGTTATCTTTTACCTAGTCTCATAAAAGCTAATTGAAATTTAATGCTCGATAAGTTTCATGTATTTCTAAAAAGGGTAACCATGGATGACAAAAAGGCAATGTTGTGTTGTTGCTTGATGTTAGTTCTAGGTGACTAATCTTAAGAGTCTAATGCTCTATTTTAGTTTGAGCACATGTAAAAAGTGAGCATCGTTAAAAAATTGACCAGTTGTAGCTCTATTACAGTCTCTGATGGGAAAAGAAAGTTCAGACAGGTTAAATGGCTAATTAAATATCTACTACCCATGGAAACATTAGATATGAAATCTTAGAAAATATATTATCACACACAAATGAAAACAATGCTCAACATGAAAGGAGAGACAAAATGACAACTGAGGGAGAGGACAAAATGATATAGTTGATGAAAACAAGAAAGAAACATATATATTTTAGGGTTTTTTTTGCCAATTGTGTGTTTAAGATAGCAAATGCATCAAAAGTAGAAAATAACAACAATGACCATAAAAAGATGCTATTATCATCAATTTTTTTTTTATTATGCCAAGAGCAACTCAACATATTTATTGCTTCCAAGTTTCAGCTAAGGACACACAACATACAAGACCGATGAATACATTGCACAAGAAATTTGAATCATAGTATCAACTTACTAACAATTAGTATATTCATATACCAATAGTGCAACTTACTAATAGTTGGAGTATTCAAATGCTTGATAATACATCGATCAAGTTAATGTGGAAAAATTCCAAATCAATATTAATCAAAGATACCTTTTAGCACAATTTTTAGAAGACACAGTTTGAAGTTACAAATAAAACACAAATAAATTTAAGCTATTTAAATAAACAATACTTACCTATATGTTAAGGCAACAAAAGAGATAACATGAGAACAAATCATAATCTCGAACTACAATTTGTAAATATCTGCTTTAATTACCATCACATATTGTACGGTGGGCAAGGGCACAAGAAGATTGAATTTGTTTTAATTTCTTTATTAACTTTTGGGTCATGACACATCATAATACCATGGACATTGCTATAATTGATCATATGGTGGGAATAGTCGAACATGCAAAGGGAAGAAAATTGAAGGAAAGAAATTAAATGGAGATGAATAGTAACACTATGGAGATGAATAGTAACATAGACGCCGTTATTGTTGAGTAACACCGTGAGGTGATCGAGCATACAAGCTCCTCCCTCATTTATTTATTTTAATAGAAATTGGGTAATTTAAAATGGATGTAGCGTAGCTAATAACACTATTAAAGAATACGGTGAAGCGCGTTAGGGTTTTTCTCTAAAACCTGCATCATCCGCTGCCCTTCTTCGATAGACACGACCATGGAGTCTGAAGGAGGGGCGCCCTCAACTCCCTTCTACAACGTTGTTACAGGGAAGGAACACGACTCCAACCACTTCAAGTGTCCAACGTTCGAACTCTCGGACGGCATGCCGAAACTAATTTGGGAAGATGAAATGCCGAAGGAAAAACCAATGGATATAGACCCAGAAACCAACCAACCAAGAACCAAATGCACTTGGGAACCTAGAAAATGCATTCCAAAAGCTCCAATCACTCCCAAATACACCATTAGCTCACCGAGAATGGAGGATCAGAAACAATATATGCGTGATTTTGCTTTGATCGACAAATTCCCGGGGTTATGGCCCTCAGAAAAAGACCTGGTCAAATGGATTCACCATTGGTGGAAACCCAAGGGCCATTACGACCTCCAACTAGGATCAAAAGGCTTCTTTATGATTATATTGCACAATCTGGAGGACAAAAATCGAATCTTCGAAGGGGGGGCATACTTCTACAACTCGGTAGGCCTGTTTCTTCGATTCTGGACGAAGAGATTCAACCCAGAAAAATAAGACTTCACCCATGCTCCAGTCTGGCTAAGGCTATATTCACTTCCATAGGAATTTTAGCTGGAGGAGATCCTCGCAGGGATTGGAAACACCATCGGCAACTATGTCAAAGCCTCAGAGGCAATAAAACAAAGAGGGTACACTACTTATGCCTGCATATGTGTCTATTTAAATATTTCAAAACCGCTCTCGGGAACCATTATCCTAGATTATCGAGACAAGGAATGGTCCCAAACCTTGGACTATTATCATATCCCCTTCCGATGTCCCAAGTGTCATGAGCATGGCCATATTTTCCGAGAATGTCCTTTAAATATCCCCTCCAAGACAACTCAAGAAGACTCTGACAAACCCAAGGACGACTTCACCCAGGTCACAGGTCGACGAAAGCATCAGATGAAGAGGGCATCCCCCCAAGCCCCTATTGGACCCCCTACTAAGAACTCGTTTGACACCCTCCAAATCCCAGTGGATACCCCCTCATATTCTACCAACCCCCTGACAACCCCTGCAACCGACCAAATATCTGTCACACAAGATCCCCTTGTTCTCTCTTCCTCACAACCACTAGTTATGGAGGCATCCCTCCCTAATACTCTCGGGCCGAAAATGGGAGATCCAGACACAGATCTAGAGGATCAAGAGCTAGCAGGAATTTATATGGTGCATCTAGAACAATCCTATTGTAAGCAGTAGTTGTATACCATACCACCCAACTAGCTACGCAAGGTGCACAAAGTCTTCGTTAACTCTTCTGCAGGAGGTAAAGCCCGAGCTAGCACAAACCTGGGAATACAAAAAAAAACCACCAAGGAACAACGAAAAATCACAAAGGAGGAGAAAAAAAGAGGCAGAAAACTGAAACACCAGCTCATCCAGGACGTCGACAACTTCCTTGTCAACTCAGGTCAAATTCAACTGATCTTGGACAACTTCCGCCCCCTTGTAACACACCCACCACGGGGCTAGAATTTTTTTGGCTTTCTTTCCTTATTCTCGAGGGACAACGCTCCCCGAGATCCTAAGGAGCCTAGCGCAGACCTAACCGCTTACAAAGATTAACAGTAAGCCAGAATAAGTTTGGTACTCTACCCTTCAGGGTTTCCTCCATCGGGATTTCGGGATGTGCGACAACAAGAGGTCTCGCACCTGGGTTCCCCGGGGGCTGAAACTCCGAAACCTGCACACACACACACACACACACACACACACATATATATGTCGCTCAGCCTATTTTGGGAATTCGCAAACCGGGTTTTCGGGTCTGGCGAGTACAAGAGAACTTGCTTATAGGTATCTTGGGTGTCAAAACACCGAAACACCATATCTATCCTTGCTAAGCCATTTCAACATTTCTCCTTTCGGGATTTCGCGTTATGTGAGAACAAGGGATCTTGCTCTTAGGTTTCCCGTGATTCAAAACTCTGGAACACCAAACTTTAAACATGCTCCCCTATTTTGGGATTTCCTCCATCGGGATTTCGGGATATGCGATGACAAGAGGTCTCGCACTTGGGTTTCCTAGAAGTCGAAACTCCGAAACACCAAACTCTAAACATGCTCCCTTGTTTCGGGATTTCCTCCATCGGGATTTCGCGGGTCGGGTTTTCGAGACTAGCGAATACCTGGGGCCCACACTTAGGTACCCCGGGTGCCGAAATACCAAAGTATATTAACTTCTCCACACTCTATCTTTTCGGGACTTAACTACACGCTATCATTTCGGGATTTCGTGAGTCGGGGTTTCGGGTCTTGCGGGTACAAGGAAACTCACACTTAGGTACCCCAGGTGCCAAAACACTGAAGTATATTAACTTCTCCACACTCTATCTTTTTGGGACTTAGCTACACGCTATCATTTCGGGATTTCGCGAGTCAGGGTTTCAAGACTTGTGGGTACAAGGAAACTCACACTTAAGTACCCCAGGTGCCGAAACACCGAAGTATATTAACTTCTCCACACTCTATCTTTTCAGGACTTAGCTACACGCTATCATTTCGAGATTTCGCGAGTCAGGGTTTCGGGACTTGCGGGTACAAGGAAACTCACACTTAGGTACCCCAGGTGCCGAAACACCGAAGTATATTAACTTCTCTACACTCTATCTTTTCAAGACTTAGCTACACGCTATCATTTTGGGATTTCGTGAGTCGGGGTTTCGAGACTTGCGGGTACAAGGAAATTCACACTTAGGTACCCCAGGTGCCGAAACACTGAAATGTCCTAACCCATCCAACCCCTGTCATTTTGGGACTTCGCGAATCGGGGTTTTGGGACTTGCGAGTACAAGGGAACTCGTACTTAGGTACCCTGGGTGCCGAAATACCGAAATGTCGAAGTCTAAGAGGACCATTCTCTCTCATGCAGGGTTTTAAGACTTATGCCATAAAATCCTCCAACAGATCCTTGGATAAACTTTCAAAAAGGGTGTCCCTGTGGGGAGATCTATCCAGGGCATTACTTGGGACAATTAGGGGAATAAATTTCTTGAGAACAGACTTGAAAACTGAATCTGTTCAATATCAATATATATATATATATATATATATATATATATATATTTACATAAGCCATAGGTGGACTCGAGAACAGACTTGAAAACTGAACTTGTTCAATCTCTCTCTCTCTCTCTCTATATATATATATATATATATATATATTTATGTAAGCCATAGGGGGTCTTTCCAATATAAGCATACAACCACCATTTCGGATCAAAACACCATACAGACAGTCTTATACTGAAACCATTCATAACTGCATAAACCAAGAGCATACATGTCAAAATATTAATTTTCAAGATACGAGATATAACACTTATCGGAAAAACACTTGGTTTGATGCAACTGCTGAGAGGGGTGCTCGTTTCCACCCAATTGTAGGCTTAGCGATTCCGAATGGATTTACCACTAGCCACCCCCGAGCTTAGACCACGATGCTGTGAGACTAAGTCTCTGTTCGTCAGAAGTTGAGAACGAAGGTTACTCTCCTTCTTCTCTGCTTATCAATCACTCTATATATTTTTCCAGAGTCCTTCTTATTTCTCCCTCTCACGATCTCTGTCGCGACTGCTCCCTACCACACCTCTTTCCTGCCTTTTCTTTTCTGGTGATGTTGCGTGTGGCATGAACTTCCCTGCGATGGTCAGGTCTGAGGCTTCCACGGATGGGCGATTGACCCCCATCCCTCATTAACTCATGAGGAGCCTCTTCACCTACCAACCTGGCGAGTAATTCATTTCGGGGCCAACGAGCCGCTCTTGATCTTCGAGCCAGTGAAGACCAAATACGGTATTGGTTTCGGTGGAAGTTAACGCCACCATTCTAGGTGCCTTCCACCACCTTTCATCCATCATCGTGGTCTCTTTTTAGCACATCCCCCTCCCAACAATCCTGCAACATATATTCATAACAATATTTACATTTGTTGACCTTTTATACTAAGGTCCATTCAAAATCACACATTCACATCTTTGAGTCTACCATAGTTTCTTGGCCAGTATAGTTATTTTTACAGACTGGGGGAAACAGGGTGTTACAATTCCCTCCCCCTTAAAGGAACATCATCCTCGATGTTCTATTAATCAATATGACATGTATGTACAGAGGTAAACAAAATCGGATATGCCTGTTTCATGGCATCCTCCATTTCCCATGTAGCCTCATCTGGGCCAAACTACACTGCACCTTGACCTGTGCAATGGTTTGGTTCCGGAGTGGGGTTTCCTTTTTGTCCAGTATGCATTGAGGTTCTGGTAGGAATTCTCCCTCCGGTTCCACTTGGATCACAGACCAGTCAATTATATGATTAGAATCATGTACATATTTCTTCAATAATGAAACATGGAAAACATTATGTGCTTTTACTGTGGGAGGAAGTGCTAGCCTATAGGCTACAGGTCCCACTCTATCTAGAACCTCAAAGGGTCCACAATACCGAGGTGCCAACTTGGCACAAGCTCCCATTTTTAGGGAACTCTTCCTGGGCCTAACTCTGAGATATACATGGTCTCCCGTCTTGAACTCCCTTGGGGTTCTCTTTTGGTCGGCATAACTTTTCTGTTGATTTTGAGCGACCTTCAGGTTTTGTTTTATCTGAGTCACTTGCTGTTCCATTTCTTTCAACATGTCAAGTCCAAAAGAAATTGTATTTACGGGATTACTCCAACTGATAGGAGTGTTGCACGACCTACCATAGAGGACTTCGAAGGGACTCATCTTTAAGGATTCTTGGTAGCCATTGTTGTAGGAGAACTCCACCAGTGGCAGGTAGTCTTCCCACTTCTTGGGTTGATGCATTACATACATTCTTAGCATGTCTTCTAGTATTTGGTTCACTCTTTCTGTCTATCCATCAGTTTAAGGGTGATAGGCTGTGCTAAATAGTAACTTGGTCTCCAAACCAGCCATCAGTGATTTCCAAAAGTTGGAAGTAAATTTCGTGTCTCTGTCAGACACGATCTCTTTCGACATACCATGCAGTTTAAATATCTCCTTCATGAATACGTTGGCGATGTCTATTGCCTTACAAGTTGACTTGACGGGGATAAAATGAGTGGACTTGCTCAATTTATCCACCACTACCATGATGGCATCATTCTGTTTGGTCGAGGTTGGTAATCCGGTGATGAAATCCATGGAGATGGTTTCCCATTTCCATTCCGGGATTGGTAGAGGTTGTAATAATMTTGTTGGGTGTCGGTGTTCTGCTTTTACCTTTTGGCATTCTATGCATTTGGCTAGGTACCCGACTATGTCTTTCTTCAACCCAGGCCAGTAGGATTGTTGCCTAGTGGCTGTGATCATTTTCTGGTATACTGGATGATCAAAATAGGGTCTTTTATGTAGTTCGTCCAGTATGAACCTCTTCAAGTCATCACAATCCGGAATGTAGAGTCTACTTTGGTAAGTGAGAAAACCTCTTTCCATCATCTGGTAGTCTCCATACTTTATCCCCGTGGGTTCTTGCTGCAGGTACGAGGTCACGGTCTGGAAGAATGTGTTTGTCTCTTGTGCATTCCTGACTCTTTCCTTGACATCTGTCTCGCAGGTGCTCACCGCGGCTAGGTGAATTGTTTTCATGCTCCTGCTAAGGGCATCAACCACCCTATTTTCCCTTCCCTTAATATGTTTGATTTCAAAATCAAACTCGCTGAGGAGGGCCATCCACCTAGCTTGTCTAGCATTGAGATTTGGTTGGTCAAACAGATATCGCAATCCACAGTGGTCTGTCATAAGTACAAATTTTCTTCCCAGGAGGTAATGCCTCCACATTTTCAAGGCGTGCACTATGGAAACCAACTCTAGATTATGGGTCACATAGTTGACTTCGTGCTCATTCAATTTTCGAGATTCATAGCAGACCACACTTCCTCCTTGCATAAGGACTCCTCCGAGCCCTTCCTTACAAGCATCTGTGCACACGAGGAAGTCAGCTTTGAGATCGATGATCTTCAACACGGGTGCGTGGGTCAGTAGATGTTTTAGGGTTTGAAATATTTCTTCACATTTTTGTGTCCATGTGAATTTTGTCCCCTTCTTCTAGTGGGTAGTGATTGCACAACCAATCTTGGAGAATCCTTTTATAAATCTCCTATAGTATCCTGCTAATCCCATAAAGGATTTGATATCAGAAACGTCCTTTGGGGTAGGCCATTCCATGATAGACCTGATTTTGTCAGGGTCTACTGCTACTCCTTCTTCAGATAGGACATGGCCTAAGTAAAGTATTTGCTTCTGGAAGAATTCACATTTGCTGAATTTGGCATAGAGCTGATATTCTCTTAGCACTTGCAGCACAAGTCTAAGATGCTCTTCATGCTCTTCTCCATTCTTGGAGTAAATTAATATGTCGTCGATAAAAACCAACACAAATTTGTCTAGGAATTTGCTAAGTACATTGTTTGTCAAGCACATGAAAGTGGCAGGGGCATTGGTTAACCCAAATGACACTACCACAAACTCATAGTGACCATACCTCGTCCGGAAGGTATTTTTATGGATGTCTTCACCCTTGATTTGGACTTGATGGTATCCCAACCTTAAGTCAATCTTTGAGAAAATAAACGCACCCCCCAATTGATCGAACATGTCATCAATCCTGGGCAAGGGGTAGTTGTTCTTTATGGTTACCTTATTGAGTTGTCTATAATCTATACACAGTCTAAGGGTACCATCCTTCTTTTTCACAAATAGGACTGGTGCTCCCCATGGAGACACGCTAGGATGAATATAGCCCTTATCCATCATTTCTCTCAATTGCAATTTGAGTTCAACTAGTTCAGGTGTGCTCATCCGGTAGGGTGTCCTAGACACCAGCACCGTTCCTGGTGCAAGTTCTATCTAGAAGTCAATGTCCCTTCTCAGAGGTAGACCCGATACCTCTTCCATAAATACATCTCTGTATTCTCTCAGGGTAGGGTGGTCTTCGAGGCTTGGTTTTTTGCCTTCAATTGTTTTCAACACCTRTATTGCATATAGGGGACATCCTTTTCGGAAATACCTTCTCATTTGTAGAGCTGATATTTGTCTCACCGAGACAGGTTTTCGAATCCCTTGAAGGGTTATCCTTTTTCCTTCTTTACTTACACATTCTAAGGTTTTATGGTAACAGTCCAATCTGGCTTTATGGGTGGCTAGCCAGTCCATACCAATCAACAGATCATACGATCCCAGGGGTAATATGTTAAGGGTTGCTTGGGTGGGGAATTCACCCAACATTAAATGGCAGGCTGGTATGACCTCTGCTACCCTTCTTTTGGTGCCATTGGCTAACTGTACCAACCATGGCTTGGTAGGTTCATGTGGCTATAGTTTACACTTATTAACAGTCTTAGGGGATATATAACTCAAGTTTGAACTAGGGTGAATCAGAATAGACACTAGATGGTTGGAAATCATACCTTCTATTTCCACCACTGAAGCTTGGTGGTCGGCTTGGTTATTATCCAAGGCTGCATAAATTTGCGGCACACTTCTGGCCACATCATTGATGGTGGTAGCTTCCTAAATGCTGTAAATTCTCCGACTATTCTATTGTCGGTGTGGACAGTCTCTCAGTAGGTGTTCTTCTCCACAACCCCAACATTTCAATAGTTCTCTCTTTGGGTTATCAGCCTTCACTGGTATAGATCCAGAAGTTTTATTTCCACCCAAGGAGGGAAAGTTCTGCTGGTCTACACTCTGGGCTGGGAAGCTCATCCTTGAGTTCTTCTTATAGTTCTTAAATCTTGGGAATTTAATCCCCTTTCTCTGAAATCCTGAACTATTCTTCGGTTTCGAGCCTTCGCAAGGTTCTGTCCGATGTCCAAACTGTTCATGACAATATCTTGCCTTTTGGATAGTGCCTTCTAGGGTCTTTGGCTCATCAAATTCAATTCTGTTTCGATAGTCCTTAGGTAGTCTGCTGATGAAACGTTGCACCTTGGCCTTTTCTACTTTTATATAAGGTACATACCTCAGCAACTCGAGGAATCTGTTGACATATTCCTCTATAGTGAGTTTCCCCAATTTGAGTTCATAGAATTCTTTGGTATTTTCGTTGAAATATTTTTCCGACAGATACTTCTTCCATAAGTATTTCTCAAACCGTTCCCACAACAGGTCCTCTTCACAAACCCCTTTCACATTCTTAAGTTCTTCCCACCAAATGGAAGCCTTTCCGTTCAAGTTGAAGGTGGCCACTTGGGCCTTCAAATTTTCTGAGAAGTCATGGACTCTAAAATACTTCTTTAGTCCAAGCAGCCAGGCCTCTGCTTCCTCTCCCTTCTTTATTTCACCGTCGAAGGAGGGTGGTGTGGCCTTCCTGAATTATTCGAATTTATGATCCTTGGAATGCTTTTGCTTCTTCTTTCTTCTTTAGGAACAAGAACTAGTTCTGTTGCTAGAAGAGCCCTCCGAACCACCAGCGTCCTTCCCAGAGGAATCATCTGTCGCTTGTCCTTTACCTCTGGGATGGACCTTTTTCGAGGTGCTCCTCTTAGTGTGGCCACTGATATGACCATGTTTCTGTACCTCAGGTTCATGTTGCATTTGTCTTTGTAGGTCGGATAAGCTATGCAGTAAAACTGCGTTAATTTCTGTTTGCTTCTCTTGTTCTTTCATCATCTTCTCATTGTCAGCCTTGTAGCTTTGTAATTCGACCATGAGGCTCCTCATAGTCCCGGCTAGATCTGGAGGGGTCCCTACCGCCCTCCTTTCGTCAGACTCTTCGTCTCTATTGTGGGAGCCTTCCCCCACTTCATGGTGAGTCACCATTCTCTACGTCTGCAATTTTCCGTGGTTGATCTTCCGCTTTGTGTGCAAAAGAAAAACGCTGGTTGTTAGTCAATATTTATATTCATTTATAACCAGTACATAATTCATATTTTTCACATGCACACACACAATAGGAGTTTTTCATTCTTAACTTTGACATTTGATTAAGAAGGTTAAGACAGGGGGTTACTCCTTTTAGGAGTGTTTTGAACGAATCTCCTGTGCAACTCGTTCATGAGCCCAAGTAGGCCAAGTGTTGTAACCATGCTCTGATACCAATTTGTAACACACCCACCATGGGGCTAGAAAATTTTGGGCTTTCTTTCCTTATTCTCGAGGGAGAATTCTCCCCGAGATCCTAAGGATCCTAGCACAGGCCTAACTGCTTACAGAGATTAACAACAAGCCAGAGTAAGTTTGGTACTCTACCCTTCGGGGTTTCCTCCATCAGGGTTTCAGGATGTGCGACGACAGGAGGTCTTGCACCTGGGTTACCCGGGGGCCAAAACTCCGAAACCTGCACACACACACACACATATATATATATATATATATATGTCGCTCAACCTATTTCGGGAATTCACAAACTAGGTTTTCGGGTTTGGCGAGTACAAGAGAACTTGCCGATAGGTATCTCGGGTGCCGAAACACCGAAACACCATATCTATCCATGCTAAGCCATTTCGGCATTTCTCCTTTCGGGATTTCGCCTTATGTGAGAACAAGGGGTCTCGCTCCTAGGTTTCCCGGAATTCAAAAATCTGGAACACCAAGCTTTAAACATGCTCCCCTATTTCGGGATTTCGTACATCGGTATTTCGGGATATGCGACGACAGGAGGTCTCGCACCTGGGTTTCCTAGGAGCTGAAACTACGAAACACCAAACTCTAAACATACTCCCTTGTTTCAGGATTTCCTCCATCAGGATTTCGCGGGTCGGGTTTTCGAGACTGGTGAATACCTGGGGCCTGCACTTAGGTACCCTGGGTGCCGAAATACTGAAGTATATTAACTTCTCCACACTCTATCTTTTCGGGACTTATCTACACACTATCATTTTGGGATTTCGCGAGTTGGGGTTTCGAGACTTGCAGGTACAAGGAAACTCACACTTAGGTACCCCAGGTGCCGAAACACTGAAGTATATTAACTTCTCCACACTCTATCTTTTCGGGACTTAGCTACACGCTATCATTTCGGGATTTCGCGAGTCGGGGTTTCAGGTACAAGGAAACTCACACTTAGGTACCCCAGGTGCCGAAACACTAAAGTATATTAACTTCTCCACACTCTGTCTTTTCGGGACTTAGCTACATGCTATCATTTCGGGATTTCGCGAGTCAGGGTTTCGAGACTTACGGGTACAAGGAAACTCACACTTAGGTACCCTAGGTGCCGAAACACCGAAGTATATTAACTTCTCCACACTCTATCTTTTCAGGACTTAGCTACACGCTATCATTTTGGGATTTCATGAGTCAGGGTTTCGAGACTTGCGGGTACAAGGAAACTCACACTTAGGTACCCCAGGTGCCGAAACATTGAAATGTCCTAACCCATCCAACCGCTGTCATTTCAGGACTTCGCGAGTTGGGGTTTCGGGACTTGCGAGTACAAGGGAACTCCTACTTAGGTACCCCGGGTGTCGAAATACCGAAATGTCGAAGTCTAAGAGGACCATTCTCTCTCGTTCAGGGTTTTAAGACTTACACCATAAAATCCTCCAGTAGATCCTTGGATAAACTTTCAAAAAGGATGTCCCTGTGGGGAGATCTGTCCAGGGCATTACTTGGGACAATTAGGGGAATAAATTTCTCGAGAACAGACTTGAAAACTGAATCTGTTCAATATATATATATATATATATATATATATATATATA
>ML776593.1:1124700-1143453 GCA_009831015.1 Picea engelmannii | reverse complement strand
TGCTGCAATTTGGTGGAAATCACTTGATTATAAGGAGATGATGACACTCTCCAATGGAGAATTTGGAAAAAATATTGTTAGACAAGTGGTCTCATGGAGAAAATAAGGATAAACAGAGAACCAAGAGATTATTTTCATGTGAAAAATCTATATTACAGGTTCATGGTTGTATTCATAAAGAAAATATCGTTGTTTCTATTAACCCTAGTTGCATGCATAATTTTATCAATGTTCAGTTGGTTAATAGATTGCAAGTTCCAATAAAGAATATTCAAAGCACATATGTTGAGGGTGAAAATGTTCAAATTTTTAAAGATTTGAAGAATACCATGGATAAATATGTGTTGCATTCATATTTTTATGCTATGGATATGGATGAAGTGGATATTGTTTTGGGATATCCTTGGATAGAATCAGTGGGTACCATTAATATTAATGTGCAAAAGAAGTTTTTAAAATTGTGGTACAAGAAAAATAAAATCACATTGTAGGATGTGTCTCTTATTAAGAAAGACAAACCCATGGAAGCTAGCAAAGAAGTTATTGCCCAGTTTGAAGTTGAATCAGAGGCAGAGTCTACAGAGGGAGATGAAGCAAAACTACAAGAAGGACATAATCAGGAAGCTAAGGAGGTCATTGACTCAAAGGCAGAAAGTGTTGCAGATTTGAAGAAAAAAGAACAAATTCCTACAGTTGTTGTATATCGCCATCCACATCATATAGAGATGCAAAATTCATCAAGGCAAGGGCATGTGCATCAACACATTTATGCACCAGCAGGGCACCAGACAGGAAACCGATCAAGAGGTGCATGGAGGACTACCGACACTACGGGAAGAGCTCAAGCTACAGAAACAATCCCATGGCAACCCTGACATGATGCAGAGAAAGATCAAGAAGAAAATGTAGCAAATAGAGATCATGTTCGACTTCCATTGGGATGGATGGATGGTCGTACTTGGTACTAGTTGGCTACATTACTTAGCCAATCATATTGTATGGTTTCTTCTCATGTTTCGAGGATGAAACATGTGAAGGGGGATGGAATGTAATATACCTAAGGAGGTAATATGGGGTACCTAGGGAGGTACCCAATGGGAATTTAGTTGTGTGTTATTAATGGAAGTCATTTAATGTATGAGAATGTGGTCATTCAATCTAAGGTGGACTAGATCCACTATATTAGTAAAGGCTCACTATGGTAGTTGGAGGTAATAAATGTGAGAAGGCTCTCTAGAAGGTTCCTAGGAGATAGGGAGAGCTATATAAAGAAGTGTAGGCAATGTAATGAAACATAGTGAAGAATGTTGTGATTGTACAAGCAATGATTGCTTGAGGAGTTTTATCCTTCCATAAGGATTAATATATGGTGTTACCCTACCTCAAGGGATTTCTCTATTTCTTGTGTTCATGTTATGGTGAATGGTTTATGGTTTATTCTTGGTTATTTCTGAAGTATATTTGCAGATTTGGTTTAGGTACTTAATAGAGTACGTAGCATTGGGTCGTGACTTCCATAAGGACATGACCCTAGTCGAGTACTGTGGACTCAGACTCAGGAACTTCCCTAGAGAGCCGCAGAGGGGAGGACCACAACAGTAGCAGGGGCATAACCTTGATTTCATCCGAAAAATTGGGAAACTCACTATCCCTTCTTTCGACGGATCATCCAAATACATCGCCAGAGCTTGGGTACAGAAGCTAGACACATATTACAAGCGCAACCAGATGACTGAGATAGAGGCCATCAGTTTCGCGACCTTACACTTGGAGGGTGAGGCACACGAGTGGTGGTATCATGGACTGGTGACATTGGGTCACAGTCGCATAACCTCCTATAGGGAGTTTATAGATAGGCTCATGGATAGGTTTGACAGGAAGGATCCCGAGATACATGTCAGGGATCTAGCCCAGTTGAGACAAACTAGCACAGCAGAGGCATTCATCACAGAGTTTTAGCGAGTATCCATGGCAGTGACAGATATATCAGAACCCAGGCTGATCATGCTATTCACAGAAGGACTCATAGAGCCTTTGAGAGGATGGGTGAAGGCATACAGGCCTCCCACTTTGCAGGATGCCATCCTTCACACTCGAGATCTGGCAGACTCAGTGCCAAAGACTAAAACTTTCTCCAAACAATTTTTTCCCCAGAGGGATCAAGATAGGAAGCCATTCCAGAGAGAATGGAAGGGCAAGGAGAAGTTGGACGATGAGACTAGGCGAGAGCTTATGAGGAAGAAGATYTGCTTTAGCTGCAGAGATCCTTGGATCCCAGGCCACAGGTGCATGGGCAAGGGAGAGATTCATTATATTGAGGTAGCAACAGACAACGTGGACAATGACGAGGAGGAGCAGGAGAGTGGATCCACTAGTTCATAGGAGGAGTCAACACTAGCAGAGGAGCAGCTTCCCCATAGACCACCGACACCGGCAGGAGCCCATCCTTCAGTAGTCCCACAACCGCCAGAGCAGGCTAACAGGAGGAAACCAGCAAAGGGAGGAGTCATAGCGACCCTTTCCGGTGTTCCCAGGTATGATACCCTTCGTATTAGAGGGATTATTCAGGGGAAACAGGCAATCACCCTGATAGATGGTGGGGCCACCCACAACTTCATCAATGCTTCACTAGTATCGAGACAGGCACTTCAGACAGAGGAGTTTAAGAGTTTTATGTTGCGGTAGCAGATGGCCACACAGTGGAGTGTCTAGAAAAAATTCCAAACTTAGAGATGAAGTTAGGAAACTACACAGTGAGAGACACATTTTATGTGGTTGACCTATCGGAAACAGACGTGGTGTTAGGAGTTCAGTGGATGATTACCTTGGGAAAAATCACTACCAACTACCAAACCTTGGAAATGGGATTCAGAGATCAGGATGGGAAGAAGGTTTTTCTAAGAGGTATGTCGACAGGAGCACCCAGGACAATTTTAGCCAAGAGGATGGAGAGGATATTCAGACATGGGGAGGTAGCATATGCTGCAGAATGCTTGATCACTACTCAGAAGGATTCAGAAGGTTGACAACAATACCACACAGAGATCAAGAATTTATTGGGATGACATCAATAGGTCTTTGAGGCAATCCCACCAGGGAGACCACCTGATAGGGGGTTTGAGCACACCATTCAGTTAGAGGAGGGGGCCAAACCTATGATCACCCCCCCCCTATCGTCATCCTAGGAGGTTCAAGGATGAGATAGAGAAGGCAATCAAGGAATTGTTAGCGATGGGACACATTAGACCGAGCAACAACCCATTTTCTTCTTCAGTTGTGTTAGTTCTGAAGAAGGATGGCACCATGAGGATGTGCATTGATTACCGAGCCTTGAACAAGAAAACCATAAAAAATCGGTACCCTATCCCACGCATTGACGAGTTGATGGATGAACTGCATGGGGCAGTTTTCTTCTAAAAAATTGATCTACGCTCTGGATATCACCAGATCAACATCCGAGAGCAGGACATAGAGAAGATGACATTTCGATGTCATTTTGGACACTTTGAGTTCCTGGTTATGCCATTTGGGCTAACTAATGCACCCGCTACATTCTGGTCTTGCATGAACCATATATTCAGGGATCAGTTAAGGAAATTAGTCTTGGTTTTCTTCGATGACATCTTGATCTATAGCCGGTCATGGCAAGAGCATATGAGGCACCTGGATGAGGTATTGAGCATCATGGAGGCACAATCATTATATGCCAAAGAGTCCAAGTGCGAGTTCAGTATGACATAGCTACTTTACTTAGGCCACATCATCAGTGCACAGGGGTACATGTGCACCAAGAGAAGATTAGGGCCATTCTGGATTGGCCGACGCCCAAGAACGTGACAGGATTGAGGAGCTTCTTTGGGCTTTGTAGCTATTACAGGCAGTTTGTCTGGGGTTTTTCTCAACTTGGAGCACTGCTGAAAAATCTCACCAAGCATGGGGCCTTCATATGGACCGAGAAATCACAGGAATCCTTTGATCACATGAAGGAAGTCATGAGCACTTGTCCAGTGTTGGCACTACCAGACTTCACCCTGCCATTTGTACTAGAGTGTGACGCATCCGGCGAAGGGATCGGTGCAATTTTGATGCAGGGAGGACACCCCATTGTATTCGAGAGCCAGAAGATTAGTCAACCTGAGAGGTTGTACTCCATTTATGACAAGGAAATGTTGGCAATCATGCATGCCTTGACCAAGTTCATACAATATTTGGAGGGCAACAAATTCGTGGTCAAGACCGATCACAACAGTTTGAAGTATTTCCTTGAGCAGAAGGACCTCAGTGAGCGCCAACATAAATGGGTGACGAAGGTATAGGCATTCGACTTTGACATATAGTATGTCAAGGGGAAGAAGACCATTGTGGCCAATGCACTATCGAGGAGACCTGTGGCATGTTCTTTGATGGAGATTTTAGTAGATTGGAAATCCCACTTGTTAGTGGAATATTCCAAGAACAAGTTTGCTTGTGAGGTGATGGATGGGCAGATATAGGATGACCGGTATAGAGTCATTGGCGATGTCATATTTTACAAGGATAGAGTATACTTGGTGCCATATTCAGGGCTTAAGAAGAAAATCCTCACCGCAGTTCATGATTCACCTCTAGCAGGCCATCAGGGGTTTTTCAAAACCTACAGACAGATCAGAGAGAGGTTCTCATGGAAAGGCCTCAAACAAGACATTATGAGACACGTCAGTGAGTGTGTGACTTGCCAACAGAACAAGCCAGAGCATGCTCTTCCAGCAGAGCTACTTCAACCACTCCCCATTCTAGAGCAGAAATGGGAGAGTATATCTATGGACTTCATCATCGGTCTACCCAAGGTCTAGGGTAAGGAATGTATCTATGTAGTGGTCGACATATTGACCAAGTTTACTCACTTCTACGCCATACCGATAGAGTACATCACAGTTTAGGCAGCTGATCTTTTCTTCAGGGAGGTCTTCAGACTTCATGGGTTGCCGAAGAACATCATCAGTGACAGGGATAGTTGGTTCATAAGGACATTTTGGAGAGAGTTGTTTCGGTTGGTGGGGACAGAGTTGACACCTAGCACCAACTATCACCTTCAGACAGATGGGCAGACCGAGATTGTCAACAAGTGGGTTGAATGGTATTTGAGGAACTATGTAGGAGAACAATAGAGAACGTGGGTAAAGTGGTTACATTTAGGGGAACATTGCTACAACACCACCTTCCACATGTCCATTGGTATGACACCCTTCCGAGCATTGTACGGATATGGTGCTCCCACTTTGGTAGACTTGGTCTTTGGGGAGAGCAGAGCTCTCAAGGCCAAGGATTGGATCATAGAGAGTCAGGAGATTCTCAAATTTTTGAAAGAGAACCTGCAGACGGCGCAAAACCGACAGAAGATAAGCGCGGACAGGCACATGATAGAGCGCAGCTTTGAGGTTGGAGATTTGGTTTTCTTGAGACTCCAACCCTATAGATAGTCATCTCTGAAGAAGAGTGGAGCCAAAAAGCTCAAGCCTAGATTTTATGGTCCTTACAGGATCATGCGCCGAGTAGGCGAGGTTGCTTACGAGCTAGAGCTTCTAGAGGGGAGCAAGATTCATAACGTGTTCCACGTGTCTTGCCTAAAAAAGGCAGTGGGACAATTCATTAACACATCAGAGGAGCTTCCCTCGTTGGATGAGGAGGGACAGTTGGAGTTAGTTCCCGAGGAGGTTTTGGAGTTCTGGGAGCGGAAACTAAGGAGCAGGGTCATAAGAGAGTGTTTGATCAGATGGAGAGGGCTTCCAGTTGCTTATTTATATTCTGGCTAAGATCCTTTGTATGTTGATCTAGTCGAGTATTGTCAGTTATTCAGCCACATTCGACCATTTTGCAATCCATAGAGATATCATAATACAAACTTTGCAGTCCTTTGTCACGTTTATTATTTGTATGATCATTTATATGCTGTAAACCTTTGATCCTACACACACATTAGCAACATTTCCTAGACTAGACAAGTCAGGAACATTACAGGCGAGTCTTGTATCAGGTGGGTGATAGCTGGAGCCAACTCCCATCCTTAATGCTGAGGGGATGGGAGTCGACCAACCTCATTTATTTCCAGACCCGGCTCCACACCTTGTGTCTCGGATGGTCTACGTGGCACCCCATCTAGGAAATTGTAATATCATCATTAACATCACCTCTTAGTGTATTAAAAAAAAAAATGAAGAAAAGGTAACACATATATGACACAACTTATAACCTCATGATTTGTATCAAAATTGCATCATTCCCATGTCTAGTGATTTGATGTATAATATGAAAGAGAAAAGGACATAGCATCATCGTTGCATCAATGGTGTGTCTTGTCTATGTTTATTGCATCAAAGTAGCATCTATTTACGTCAATATGTGCATGTTTTTTCATATATGTGTTGTATCTACATCATTACATCTTTTTTCATATATGTGTGTTGATATTAGGAACATTTAAGCCATCGTGTATTGTGTTTAATGTTGATTTAAAGCTGAGTTTATGTTGTTTCTTTTCATTTTGTTTTGTAATAGTATTTTATCATGTCATTTTAATGTCATAGTTGCATGTTATTATTAGTAATGGTCTAGTTATTTTTTTATTAATTTCATTATTATTGTTTATTTGTTTATTTTATTTTTTTAATTGATATTTTTAATTAATTTAATAATAATTATTATTATCATCGTCATCTTTGTATATTTTTAGGGTATGGAGTGCATTTGAGAAACACACTTCATCCCACTTCCTTGTAGTACCTTTTTTACTTTGATTTTCTTTGAATAATATGCTATTATTATTTGAGGACATTATGCTTACAAGAATAACTTGATTGGTTGACAAACACACTATGGATAATGTGATCTAGAATTTTGATTAGTCACGATTTAATGTTTTCTTGATGTGTACATATACCTTTTATGGTTTATGCTTCAATATCCTTGTGATGTACAAAATATTGAAAATGAACACATAGTTACATGATGAAATATAATATGTTATATGATGTTATTGATGGTTTGTCAAGTGCGACAGGAAGAAACAAAGGTGCATATGGACTCTGGATTAAGTCAAGATATGTGGACTCGGGATGGGGTTAGGTTATCTATAATTGACATATATATGACATTGCTCATTGTTTATTGATGACTATTAGAAAGTGCTATTTGATATGTTTGTCTCTAGATGTGTGCAAAGATAGGGAAATTTTTTCTAAATAAGCTTACACACGGGCAACAAGTTGTATGAAAAGTTGTGACATGATGAGTACCATCAAGGAGAGGAGGTCTACATTTCCTATTCCTTCCTACTACCATCCCTACCATCTAATAGGTTGAAAAATATATGTTTTATGTTTTTTCTTGGAGGTTACATGTTGCCATAAGGGTAGGCCATGAATTCAACCACTTGCAAAGTCCTACTAAGGGGCACATGATAAGGTGTTGATCTATTCCTCAGTGACCATTATTCTCTCACCACTGGTGAATGAGTTGGGCTAGTTAATTCCCAACCTTGACATTGTCCCCCACCATTGAAAAATGATCTTGAAGGGCATTTGTGGACATGACACCCTTGATACATACTAGTAGGCAATACTTTAAGGGCATGCGGGGGAATAGCACTCTTAGTATCACTTGAAGAGTTGTAGAAGTTATGCCTAACTCTTGGTGCAAGGTACTTGAAGAGTTGTAGTGGTCAAGTCTAGCTCTTGGTATCGAATACAAGCTCTAAGTTAACTTGGTCTCGCCCTTGGTATTGACTTTGATTTGGTTTATCTATACTTTGGAGAAAAGTATCCTTGGCATATGCATTTTATTTTAGCATGGGAAATCAAATGAATTTGCATAAATGGTTTGATTGATCATATAGACTTATGCACATTTTTGTAAAAGGGAAATATAATTTACTTTTATAATTGGAAATGAAAATGCATTTAGAAAAGGGTGAGTTAAATAGAAAGCAAATGATTTTATTGAAATAGAAAATAACAATTTCATGTGCACCCATTCAATGAGGAAAAAGACAAGGGATCCAAGGAACATATATGAGTAAAAATAGGGAAGAGGTTGGGATGTGATGAATAATCTCTATTTTTCATTTTAGATAAAATAATAACTTGTGTGTGGACTAACACATGGGTGGATGAATAATATGCAATTAGTAATTAAAATAATTAGTATTTTTCATGAGATGGAAAAATGACATGAACCTCAAAGGCTATATAAGAAAGGAGGATTGGGCTTGAGAGCTCACCTTTTTACACCCTAATGCTGGATGGATGTCGTAATGTTTAATTTTTTCTAGGTGAATTAGTGTTGAGTTCGGTCTCAAGATTGTGGTAGTACCACAGAGGTGGGGACCTCAAATGCTTTAGAGGAACCACACATTATACATGCTTGTTTTTGTACTCTTCTCATACAATCGATTGTAGCTTGGGGATCCATAGGGAAGAAAAGTACCCATTTGGGAGTTGGTAGTGTAGTAAAACTTCAAAGATATAACATAGAATCCACCATAAAACTTTAAAAATAAACCCTTGAACATCAAAGATACAAAAACATTCACTATAAATAAAACCAAGATTATATAGAGGAAAACCCATAAGATAGAGTAACACCATCAAATACTCCTTATGGAAGGAATCACTGCACAAGCCGTGCTTGCTACAAGACAATGCTATCCAATACACACCCAATATAATGGCACTCATGTGTATTTATACTTTCTCATAAGTATTCCTAGGGGTATATGCAAAGTACCCCTTATTATTATATTATTTACTTTTAATTACATAGTGGGTCCATTCCATTATTATGGCAAAATTACATTCATTATCCCCTTGGGTACCTCCCTAGGTACCCCATTTTATCCTCCTTAGGATGGTCAACCAATAAGCAAATTATATATTTGGAAAATGAAAATTGGAGCTTATACATGGAGAAATCTTGGAGTTGAAGAATCGTCAATGAAGGAACTTCTATAACCTTCTATAAATAGGTATGTTGGTATGAAATTCATAGAGGTATTTTAATTTATTTGGAAAATTGGGAATTGGTATTTGGGGTTAGAATCTCTGAAAATTACCAAGAGAATTGTCACTTGTTTTAAAAATTGAATTCACTATTTAGAAACCTTAACATATGCTTCAGGGTCAATATAATATTTATGTGAAATCTCAGTTTTATTAAGTACCCAAGGAAAAATATGGAAGAAAATTTTGTAATTATTTTTCTATACAAAACGGAGGTGACCACACCCCATAAAAGCCACTGTCATAGTTGGACACTAGTTAATCTTATAAAACCTAATCTCAAAACCTTTTACCTGCGAGTTTCCTTCAGGAAACTTGTGGCCAAGTATTGTAGGTGCATATTTGAGTTTTTAGAGGAAAATTTCTTGAATTTTTCTAGTTGTTTTCTTTTTCTTCCAGAGGAAATAATTGGATATGATTTAGAGTGTTAGTAGCCTTATATTAACTATGTTTAAGATATCTTTTGATTGATTTGATTGTCTCTATTTGAATTTTAGAGAGTTCATCTTGATTCCCAACTAGTAGGATAATTACTTTTCATTGTTGAAACTCGAGGTTTCTAAATTGTAGTACTTATGATATGAACATTGAATTAATGGTAATCCTCCTCCAATTTGAGAAAATAAAAACAGAATTATTATGGTTACATACATAGAGAATTAACATTGAAAGAGACTTTTTTATGCATCAAGACACTGATGAAAGTGTGTTCTTGGTTGATCATTATTAAGTTTTTTATATAACTTTTGTTACTGAGTATTCCAAGATGAATGACCAACATAGTAGATAGGGCCATGGTGAGATGAAATAAAGTTGTTTTAGTTGTTATATTGTTTATAATTTGAGGAATTTTTTTTATATTGAAAAGGGTATTGTTACATTCATTAAGGAATTGTTAGTGCCCTATTGGGAATATTGTAATGTTGCCATGGAGGACAAGAGGGAGCCATTGGATGACTAGTGGAGGGTGAGTCATTATGGGATGGAAATTCATATTGTCTAAGTATGTATTGAGTAAATTGAATCACATATTGGTAGATTTTGTTGACTATATATTGCATTGAAATCTTTTAACGATTATGGAACTTAATGTAAAGAACCGGTGATTACATTGTTCCATACATTGTTGAATAATTCCTATGCTTATGCATATGTTGTGGAGTTGAATATTACTAGTATATGTAATGTTACAAAGTACACAATGTATGCATGTATGTATGCTATGGTATCAGAGCAGGGTTACATAAGTTAGGGCCTATGGACCCACATGCTTAGTAAAATACATGATTTTAAGTTAATTTAAAGTTGGAATTTTTATGTCCATGCGTGTAAAGGAAAAAATGGATAAACGAATAGGTAGAGATGGAAGTAGGATAGTGGGAGGCTATAGTGCATGACCTCACTTTAGCCTACACCTCTATCATATCCTCCTAAATCACACTATTGACAATTGAAGAAAGAAACCATAAAAAATCAATATCCATCACCCAAGATTGATGATATATTTGATAAATGAAAGGGGAAACTATATTTTCAAAGATTGATTTGAGATTAGGATATCACCAGTTAATAATTAAGGAAGACGACATCCTTAAGAGTTTAAAACATGTTTTGGTCTTTATGAGTTTGTAGTGGTGCCATTTGGGTTGACAAATGCTAATTGAGTTCATGAGTTTGATGAATGGGTTGTTTCGACAATACCTCGATAATTTCATGCAAGGTTTATTGGATGATATTTTAATATATTCAAGGACGTGAGAGGAGCATGAATGATGCAAGAGCCTTTTCCTAAGTGAATTTTTGAGTTTGACTCGAAGGGGCACAAAACAATTTACCAAGGGAGTTGGTTCCCTAATTTTATTTATTGTAATAACTAGATGTTTCTAGAAGACATCTTAGTATACGTCTTCTGTTTAATGGTTGAGATTATTGTTGAGTTTTTTGCTAATTTCTAGGGGCATAATTTTAGATTTAGGGCTTGTGAGATAGCTCAAGATTTTGTTAGGTTGAGAGATAACCGAGCGATATGTGTTTTATTATGATTATTGATGTAATTAGGAAGGTTAGAAAGTCTGCAGAGTGGAGAAGTGTGTATTTTTGAAGAGGTTTGTATGACCACGAAGGAACATAACATCATTGTCATATTTCCATCCTCCGATCATTGAATAAAGATTGAGAATTGTGAATTTATATCTCCTGTGTGCATATTTGTCGAATTCTGTGTGTAATTGTTTAAAGAAATGCAGGTGAATGTGATTGCAGAGATCCAACAAGGTATTAGAGTCCAAATATACAGAATAAGTGAAATTACAAAGGATAGAAGTCGACGACCAAGATTAGACCCGGGAGGAGTTCGCGAGATTGACAATTCTAGTCGATAGTTTATCGGATCTGAAAGCATCTGAGAGTGTGTTTCACAACCTTCTTATTGAAGTCCCAGTTCTAGTGTGATCCCAATGTAACTATTGCGAGAGTGAAATCTGACCGTCCATCGCGATAGAGCTACGGGGCAGATCCATCATCCATCAGATCGACTTGTTGACAAAGATACACCTCGGTGCTAGTCATCATAACTTAGTTCCTCATTGACTCTGACACAACACTCCGATGACCAATTTGAGTCATCCATGGCAATGATCAGGGAGTAATCCAGATCACCCATCGAGTAAGCCATTTCAGGGTCTTATTCTGACTTCCATTCTGACCACAACATTTCGAGGTGAGATCTTGATCGTCCTTTCAACGACGATCAACGACTATGAATGGAAGTTGACATCATTCGAAGAAGAATCCTTATCGTCCACCTGGAAGCTGATCAAGAGTTAACAAGGTGCTTCACCATATCCCGAATATGCAAATATGACCATCTGTTAGACCTCATAATCAACGGTCATGATTAAAAGGGATTTAGAACAACCTGTCGAAGATTTTTGAGTTCTTTTCACTCTTAATAGATCACTCCAACTTTGTAAATAAGATCCGATCGTTCATTCAAGGAACAAACTAAGGGCTTAGAAGAATTCGCTCCAATAGTCCGCTCAAGGTTTAAGATCACAAAATGAAGGAGTTTATCCTGTGGAAATGGTGTTTGGTCATATGATCGAAAGGGTGCTTAACGCCTGATTGAACATGTGCAAAACATAAGCACAATGAGATATCTGAGGCTAGCGAATAGATAAATTTTCCACAAGGATACAATTTTTATCTCTGTATTGTGGGTATTGTATCTGATGGATATCATTTATGGTATATGAGCGCAAGGGAGATTTTTTTCAATAGCCATGTCACCCAGAAGAGGTAGGCCACCATTGGGAGTAGTTGCAGAGTTGTAGAATGAGTTGAGGAGAGTCTAGGATCAAATTGAAGCCATGGAAGTAGCTCAATGTTGGGAACCTGACATAGTTGATGTCAGTGAAGATGAAGACACTATCTTTGAGGAAGGAGGAGAATCTCCAGGAGGTGAAACAACTGAGGAAAATTTGTTAAGGCTGGTTACAAAGGTGGGAGCTAGACCAAAAATGGAGGTCCCAATGTATGAGGGGAACTTGATTGTCGAAGAATTTCTTGACTGGATCAACACAATGGAAAAATACTTCGACTATGAGGACATAGATGAAGAGAGGAAGGTTAATCATGCCGTGACTAGGCTAAAAGCACATGCATCCCTATGGTGGGATGAACTACATGCTGAAAGGAAGAAGAAAGGAAAGACACAAATCAGGAATTGGGACAATATGGTGGCTAAGTTCAAGGCCAAGTTGATGCCTTAAGATTATCAGTTGAACATGTTCAGAAAACTACAAAACTTGAGGTAGAAAACTATGACAGTAAAGGAATATACAAAAGAATTCTAGAGGTTGAACATAAGGGAAGGGCATGTAGAGGATGATGATAAGAAAGTTGCAAGGTATATTAATGGCTTAAGGTATGATATCCAAGATGAAATCAACCTCCTGACCTTGAGGACTATAGAAAATGCTTATCAGGGAGCTTTGAAAGAAGAGGAGAAGATAACTAGAAAACAAGAAGAAGAGGTATTACAAGAGGAAAAGGACAAGTCAGTCACATGGGAAGATCCTAAACTTCTAAATATGAAGGGAGAAGTTCAAACTCAAACAATCAACCATAAAGAGGAGAAATCATAGGTAGAATATTTGTCTCTAGAGGAAGAGGAAGAGGAAGAGAAGGCAAAGAAATTAGATGCTATACTTGTGGCAATACATGACACATGTCTTGGGACTGTCCCGAAAATAAATAAAAAAATCAAAGAAATGCAAATGTTGGAGAGGCCAGGGAGGAAACAACTAATGCAGTGGAAAAGTAAGAAAATATTGAAGTAGGAGATATCTTAATGTCGAATATGATCTTGGTTAAGTTAGAGAAAGAGACAAGTGTTCCAACAAAAATAAAAAGTTTGTTTAGGACTGTATGCAAGCCAAAGGGGAAGTGTTGTAAAAGTTTCATTGAAAGTGGAAGTACAAACAATTTGGTTTCCACGAATATGGTGGAGAAGATGGGATTGAAGAGGATGGCACATCCCACTCCATACAAAGTATCTTGGTTGTAGAAACAACACCAACTCTTAGTGAATGAGCAGTGTAAAGTGGAATTCCAAATTGATACTTATAAGGGTGAGGTATTATGTGGCATAATTCCCATGGATGTCTACCATATTCTTTTAGGAAGGCCATGGAAGTATGACAGGAAGGATACTCATGGTGGAAGGAGAAACACTTTTTCCTTATAGAAAGATGGATGTAAGCATGTGTTGCTACCCTTGAAGGATGAATCAACCAAAGAAGAACCTGGACCTAGTGTTTTGCTGATGAGTGGGAAGGAGATTCTACAAGAAGTCAAGAAGCAAGAGGAGTTACATTTTGCTCTTGTTGTTAAGCCAGAGGTAATACTCACTACTACAAATCTGGATGATTTACCTGCAGAAGTTAAATGTATGCTTAATGATTTTTTTGATATAATAGTATATGAATTGCCTAATGCTTTAAATCTTGTGAGAAGTATAAGTCACCATATTGATTTGATACCTGGAGCAAGTATGCCTAACAAAGAAACATACAAATTGACCCCTCAAGAGAATGAAGAAATAAAGAAGTAGGTACATGAGTTGTTAGACAAGGGTTTGGTGAAAGAAAGTCCAAGTCCATGTGTTGTACCGACAATGCTCAACCCAAAGAAGGATGGTAGATGGCGCATAGATGGCGCATGTGCACTGATTTCAGGGAAATTAACAAAATTACCATATGGTATAGGTTTCCATTACCCATAATAGATGATTTGATGGATTTCTTAAGTGGGGCAAAGTATTTTTCAAAAATGTATTTGAAAAGTGGGTACCATCAAATTAGGATAAGAGAAGGGGATGAATGGAAGACTGCTTTTAAGACTGATAGTGGACTGTATGAATGGTTAGTGATAACTTTTGGGATAACAAATTCTCCTAGCACATTTATGAGGTTGATGTATGAGGTCTTAAAATAATTTATTGGGAAGTTTGCGATTGTCTATTTAGATGACATTCTGATTTACAACCAGACAAAGGAGGAACATTTAAGGCATATTAAGATGGTTTTGAGTACCCTTCAAAAGGAAATACTGTAGATAAATTTGAAAAAGTGCAACTTTATGAAGAGGGAACTGATATATTTTGGGTTTGTAGTCTCTGAAGAAGGCTTAAAGATGGATGTAGAGAAGATTCAAGCAATTGTGAATTTGACAAACCCAAGAAGCACATTTGAGGTGAGAATTTTCCATGGACTTGTAAGTTTTTATAGAAAATTCATTAGAGGTTTTAGTCAGATATGTGCACATATTGTAGAAAATATCAAAGAGAGTAAACAACCATTCAAATGGACTGAGGCAACTGATAGAAGTTTTAAACTGTTCAAGAAGAAGATTACTGAAAATCCTATATTAGATTTGCAAAGTTTTGATAAATCTTTTCAAGTTGAGTTTGATGCTAGTGGGACTACAATAGGAGCTATCTTGAGTCAAGAGCAGAGACCAATTGCATATTTCAGTGAGAAAATAAATGAAGCAAAACAAAAGTATTCCTCTTATGAGAAGGAATTTTATGGAATTGTTCAAGCACTTAAGAAGTGGAGGCATTACCTCATGGCCAAGGATTTTGTCCTATACACTGAAATCATGCATTACAACTCATAAGTAGTCAACCAAAGCTGAACCAAAGACATGCCAAGTGGGTTGAATTTTTGCAATTTTTTACCTTTGTGATTATACACACAAGAGGTAAGACTAATAAAGTTGTTGATGCCTTAAGTAGGATTAATTTTCTTTTGCAAGAACTTCAAGTCATCACTTTAGGTTTTGATGCTCTAAAGGAAATGTATAAGGATGATGCAAATTTCAAGGATAATTATGTAGCTTGTGAAAACCCAGTTTCCTGCAACAAAAGCCAGTGGTTGGACTGTATGCTACAAGAAGGGTTGTTGTTCAAGAATAGTAAACTATGCATACCAAGGTGTTCAATGAGGGAAAATATGATTAAACAAAAGCACAATGGAGGACCTTAGGGAAATTTTGGTCAAGATAAGACTTTTGCACAGGTAAATTCTTTCTATTATTGGCCATGTATGCAGAATCAAGTAAATAAATTTGTGGAAAAATGCAGGATATGTCAACATGCTAAGGGGAGGAGTTAGAACACATGACTATATTAGCCACTACCTATTCCAAACAAACCATGGGATTCAATCATCATGGATTTTGTACTGGGATTACCAATGACACAAAGGGGGAATGATTCTATCTATGTCGTGGTAGATAGATTTTAAAAAATGGCTCATTTTATTTCTTGTAGGAAGACTAGTGATGCAACTAATATTGCCAATCTATTTTTTTTCCAGAAATAGTGAGATTGCATGGTCTACCCATAAGCATTGTTTCAGATCATTATATAAAATGTTTTGGTCATTTTTGGAGGACCATGTGGAAGAAAGTGGGTACTAATATCATTTTTAGTTCAGCCTATTACCCATAGACTGATGGGAAAACATAGGTAGTAAATAGAAGCTTGGGGAATATTTTGAGGAGTCTTGTGTATGAAAATCCTAAGCAATGGGACTATATGCCTGCCCAAGATGAATTTTCATATAATGACTCACCAAATAGGAGCACATGAATGAGTCCATTCTAGATTGTGTATGGAATGCATCCAAGAGGAGTATATGAGATAAGGAATTTTGGGAAAGTAGGAATTAAGGAGTGCATATAGTGCGGATTTTTCAATAAGCATGCAAAAGCTATAGGAAAGTGTCAAGCAAAGATTGTAGGAAAGCAATGGTAAATACAAACATAAGGCTGGCATGAAAAGGAGACAAGTGGACTTTCAGGTTGGTGATTTGGTTATTGAATATTTGATAAAGGAGAGGTTTCCAGTGGGGACTTACAACAAATTGAAGTTGAAAAAGATTGGACCTTGCAGAATATTGAGGGAATTTTCTACCAATGCATATGAAATTGAACTTCCAACTAGTATTGTAATTTCTCCAATTTTCAATGTGGTATATTTGTATCCCTTTAAGTAAACAAAAGGTGTTTAAATAGATGATCCTGTAAGTGATGAAGATAAGACCATTGAATGGGAAGAACAATTTCCTAAGGCAATTCAGAAGGAGATTAAAGCAGTATTGGACAATAAAGTAGTAAAGAAGACTAGAGGTAAATAATAATTCCATTATTTGGTTAAGTGGAATAATCGGCCAGAGGAAGATGCTACTTGGATGATAGAAACATAAGTTTCCAAGTATGACATAGATGTTGAATATCTCATGAACAATTCTTTTCTTCCTCGGGAGACTGATGAAGGAGCATCTGCCTAAGTGAATTTTCGAGGTTCATCCGAAGGGTAACAAAACAATTTACCAAGGGAGTTGGTTCCCTAATTTTATTTATTGTAATAACTAGATGTTTCTAGAAGACATATTAGCATATGTGTTTTGTTTTATGGTTGAGATTATTATTGATTTTGTTGCTGATATCTAGGGGCACAATTTCTAGATTTAGGGCTTGTGAGATAGCTAAGGATTTTGTTAGGTTGAGAGATAACTAAGAGCTCTATGTTTTACTATGATTACTGATGTAATTAGGGAGGTTAGAAAGTTTTTAGAGTGGATAAGTGTGTGTTATTAAAGAGGTCTGTACGACCATGAAGGAACAAAACATCATTATCATATTTCTATCCTTCGATCATTGAATAAAGATTGAGAGTTGTGAATTTATATCTCCTGTTTGCATATTTGTCGAATTCTGTGTGTAATTGTTTAAAGAAGAGCAAGTGAATGTGATTGTAGATATCCAATGGGGTATTAGAGTCAAACTCTATAGAATCAGTGAAATTAAATAGGATAGAAGTTGACAACCAAGATTAAACTTGGGAGGAGTTCACCATATGGACGGTTCTGGTCAATAGTCTATCAAATACGGAATCATTTTAGAGTGTGTTTAAGAACCTTCTTATGGGAGTCCTAGTTCCAGTCCAATCTCGATGTAACCATTGTGAGAGTGAAATATGATCATCCATCAGGACAAAGATACAAGGTAGAATCATCGTCTATCAGATCGACTTGTCGACAAAGATCTACGGTTCATTGGTGATAGTGATCGAAACTTTATTCCTCATTGACTCCGACACAACACTTCAATGACCAATCTGAGTCATCCATAACAGGGATCGAGGAGTAATCCAGACCACCCATTGGGTATGCCAATTCAGGGTATTATTTTGACTTCCATTCCAACCACAACGTTTCAAGGCGAGATCTTGATCGTCGTTTTAGTGACGATCAACAATTGTGAATGGAATTTGAGATCGTATGAAGAAGAATCATTGTTGTCCACTTGGCAGCTGATCAATGGTTAACATGGAGATTCACCATATCCCAAATATGCAAATTTGACCATCCGTTGGACCTCAATATCAATAATCATGATTAAAAGGGCTTCAAAACAACCCGTCAGAGCTGTTTGAGTTCTGTTCACTCTGAATAGATCACTCTGACTTCGTAAAGAAGATCCGACTGTCCATTCCAGAAACATACTGAGGGCTCAGAAGAATTCGCTCCAATAGTCCGCTCGAGGTTTAAGATCGCAAAATGAAAAAGTATTTTATCTTGTGGATGTGGTGTTTGGTCATATGATCGAAAGGGTGCTTAACACCTAATTGAACATGTGCAACACAGAAGAACAAAGAGAGATCCAAGGATAGCGATTAAATAAATTCACCACACAGATCAAATTGTTATCTCTGTACTATGGGTATTGTAGTTGAGGGATATCAATGAACATCATTTAAGGCTAGTATTACAATGTCTTAGAGACAATAAGATATATGTTAATGTCTCTAAGTGTTGTTTCTTTGAATAAGAGATTCATTATTTCGGTCATGTCATTTCAAGAGAAGAAATTGTTGTGGATCCAAAAAAGATAGAAGCTATTACGAAATGAATGGCACCTACAAGAATACATGAAGTATGTAGTTTTATGGGTTTGGTTGGATATTACAATATATTTATAGAAGTTGTTTTGAAGATTATGCATCCTATCATAGAATCAAAAAAGAAAATAAGAAATTTTCATGGACAAAGTAGTGTGAATAAGCATTCAACAAGCTTAAACAGTTGTTGACGACAACTTTTATACTAAAGGTACTAAACATAGATAAATATTTTCTAGTTTGTACAAATTG